>PYHX02000158.1:97253557-97700230 GCA_004302925.2 Cochliomyia hominivorax | reverse complement strand
TTTATTTATTTATTTTTGCCTTAATTTTTGTTGTATATTAATGAATTTGGTCCTTTTTTGCTTAATAATAAGGATATTCACTGCAGTGGAAGAGTTTAAAAAAAATTCAAGAATTTGAAATCAAGACAAAACTGCTTAATATGAAAAATATTAAAAGCTTTAAAGCTTGTTCAGCTTTAGAGCTTTTTGGTTCAGAAAGCTTTAATAATTAAAATTAGATCTTAGATTTTTTGCCAATTATTTAACTGCTACATTTGCTGCAGACTTAAGTTTAAACTTTTATATTTAAATTAGCCAAAGCTTTTGTGCTTTAAAAGCTTTATTTTAATTATTTATTAAAGCTTTATCTCGGTTTTAGTATTTATTTTAAATTCGATTTAAATTCACTTAATATTATTTAATTTAGTGTTTTTTAAGTTTAATTTAAGCTCAAAGAGCCATAAAACTTACTCGATATAAAGCTTTTAGCCAATATTTTAAATATTTAAATTAAGCTTTAAAAGCTATATAAAACATTCGAACTTAATTCATAAAGACAAAAAAAGATCTTTGTGCCTCATTACTTTTATATTATTTTAAGCTTTGAAAACCGTTAAGCTTATTTGATTATAAAGCTCTTAAATCTATAAAGCTCTTATAATCTTATAAAAGTTTTATAAGTAATGAGTAATAAGTTTATTCAAAAATAAAAATTGAATTAATAACCAAAAAGGCTCAATTCATACCCCAACTACAATTTATAATACTAAGCATTTTGAAAGCTTAATTTAAGCTTTAAACATTGTTAACAATATGTTATATTCTGGTATTCCAAAAGCTTAATCAAAGCTTTTGTTAAGAGTTGAAAACATTAAACATTTCTAAGTTTATTTTAATGGGTGCAAAATCAGTAATTTGAAAGCTTTTTTTCAGCTTGTTTGTGATGCTGAAAGCTTACAAAATATTTAGAATTTTAGAAGTCTAAAAGCTACTTTTTAAATTTTTATTACAAGTTCTTAAGCTCCAGAAGCTTTCAAGAGTAATGAAGGCTTTAAAGATTTAAAATGTATGTTTTATATGAAAGCTTTTTTTAAACTTTTCTTGTGATTTTAAATGCTATAAATAATTAGAATTTTATATACTTTAAGTCCTTAAATCGAGAACTTTATAAAAGCATTTCTTACACTTTAAAAGCTATAAAGGATAAATATGGTTTTAAAGATTAATATTAAACGGATCTTACTCTTAAATTGAAAGCATATTAAATGTAGCTTTGAGCTTATTAAAGTTTTAAAAATTAACTTGGTTTTTATAGTTTTGAAGCTTAAGATTTAAGCCTCCTTCGAAAGCGGTAACGAATAATAAAAGTTTTTAAGATGTTATTGTTAGGAAAGCTTAGCTGTGAATTTAAAGCTTATTATTAGTTTTTTTTAAGTGAATAAACTAAATAACTAAGCCTGATTTAAGCAGTTATAAACCTAAATTTGAAAACCTTTATAAGCTTATAATAAGGCTTTATAAGCTGCAAAATTATTTTCATTTAAAATTTCTTCATATAAGATGATTTCAAATCTTTATTATTTAAGCTCTATAATTTAATTTTAACCTACAGAGCTTTTAACATTTAGGTGCTTAAAGCTTAAAAGCTTTATAATATTCCAAAAGCTTTAAGGAAGTTTATATAATATGATAAATTTTGAATTAAAAAATACTTTAAACTCTTCTAAAGTTGCTATTTTGGGAAAGCTGTAATTCCTTTTGTATAAAAGCTTTTAAAAGCACTTTAAAAAGCTTTATATGCTTTTTTAAGTTTTCAGAACTTTAGCTTAATAAGTTTTAAAACAATTTAACTAATAAGAGATTTATAAAATTTTTATTTTGAATACGGCTTTGCTTATTTATGATTCAAGCTTTTTGAAAGCTTATATATGCTTCTATTGTTGCAATAAAATTTCAGATCAAAAACATTAATATTTCTGAAATTATAATGATTTCAAATGTGGAAAACTTTTATTAAATTTTTATTAAAATTTGTATTTGTTAGAAAAATTTTTACTCTCAGTGTAGGGCAATTAGAAAATTTGTTCAAAGCTTTTTTTGAAAGCTTAATATATGTTTTATTAGGTAACAAAATTTCAGACATTTAGGAGCCCGATTTCGGAATTATATTTTATAAAAAATTATGAAATTTTAAGTTGCAGAAAAGATGTTCATGGATTTAGGTACTGAAGCTCTGTCGGTATTTAAGATATTAAATATTTTTTAATATAAATCGGAACAATAGCTTGTTCTTAATTTCTATTCCAAATTATATATATTTACGATCCTTAGACCTTCAGTTATTTGCATTTAATAATTAATATATTTTTTCAAACACTTGAAATTTTGAACAATTTCAAACTTTAAGTTTGAGACTTTATAACTCCTTTAATATTTAATATTTAAATCACTTTAAAAATACTTTGATAGCTTAGGATATCATTTATTAATGGCTTAAATTGGGATCTATTGGACCAATATTTTAAGAGTTGTGACTATTCAAATATTAACATCTTTTTTAAATTCTATGAAAATTTGTTTTAGAAAACTGAAGCAAGAAAAAAAATTGGTAAAAACTAAAAAAATCATATATTAAGATACTTGGATCCTGATATAAGATCCATACAACCTTAAACTTTTTTTCAAATCCTTTTTTTTGGCTTTCAAAAGTTTTAATTTTCAAAATTGCTTTTTTCTCTAAAAGAAGTCTTTGGTTTTCAATCTTATTTCAACTATTTCGGAAATATTTCTTGAAGCTAAATTTCTCACAATAATTTACCTTATTTTTCGCTTTATTCACCACTTGACCTAAATTTTTTTTTTGTGGTTTTCTAAAAACTTTTTCTCTTATTTTTGAAAATTATTTTATTTAACCGCTAAACGATTTTTCTTGTAATTTTGTGTATAGAATTTTTGAAAATTTTTTCTTTTTCACAAATTCAAGCACTTTTTCAAATAAAAAAACATAAAACTTCAATTTAGTTTTTTAAACACTTGAAATCCACAAATACACTTCATTTATTCAATAATGAACACAAACACTTCGAAAATAAAATACATAACAAGAAAATAGCAATTAATTTATAATTTCAAATATTTTTCCAATTTATATATATAAATTTTTATTAATTTATTATTTCACAATTTAAAGAATTTTTATTAATTTAAATCATTTTTTTCTGAAAAAGACTTTATTCAGCTTTATTAATTAAAAAAAAAAAAAGTTTTTTAATTAAAAAATATTTTTATTTTTATTTGCTATTTTTAGCATAATTGCTACAAATAAATGAATGAACTCATAGTTGTAGCATATTTTATCTTCTTCTTCTTGCAATTTTTTTTTTTATTAGAAAATTGTTTTGCACTTTAAATATTCCTCGTTTTCAAGAGAAAAAGTCTTAGGGAAATGATTATTCAATTAAGATTTGTTTTAATTATATAAACGACTTTTATTACATTTAAATGGAAAAAATTAGCAAAAGAGTTGTTCTTTAGAAAAAAAATCATATCAATTTGGCGCGTTTATCTCTAACATTCGTTTTTATTTTGAAATTCGCTTTAAAAGATCGTCAAACGTTCGCTTAAATTATGCACTCAAACTCTTCAAAAACACGTTCAATTGTCAACAGTTGGTTGACTACTAAACGTAAAATGTTTATTCATTGTTTATAACTTGTTAAACGAGTTTCTTTTATTGTTGTGTTTCACAATTCCAAAATGTTCTCTGCGATCAGCTGTTTGTAGTATAAACAAACGATCAGTAGAGTGTTTCATTCTCTTTGAATGTGCGAGTACACACGCACGCATAATGTGAGAGAAATACCCTGCAGTTCGGTTATTTAGAATGTGGGTGGTTGTGGTAGAGAGTAAACACAAGTGTATGAACAATGATCTAGAATTAAGTCAGATTATTAGTCAAGACTATAACTGAAAAATATTTACAACTGTAATCTCATCTATACCAAACCAAAAGCTATAGTCTGATCTATATTGAAATCTTAGACAGATGAATAAATAAGACCATAATGTAATCCATTCTATAGCACCGATAACCATCTTGACATTAATCTGATAAAAATTCAGGACCCAAGTGATCCATTTTCTGTGCTTTAATGTCCAGGACAGTCTGATCTATAATCAAGTTTATAGACTGGTTTGTAGTCAAGATCAGTTACTGCTTAACAATCTCTACTATAACCTGATCTTTACTTAAAATTATATAATGGTCTACAAGTTGTGATATATTCGTTCTCACGTTCTCGTACTGATCAGGAAATTAGCTGGAACTGAACTTAAACTAAAGAGGAATTTTCTGAGTATAAATTTGAATTAGAATTTGAACTCAAATTTTATGTAAAGTCGAAAATGGAATTTGAATTAGAACTGAACTCGAACTGAACTAAAACTGACTGGAGCTCAACTACAACTGGAATAGATTATGAACTGCAATATGAATTAGAATCTGCAGCAGAACCCAAACTAGAATCGGAACTGAAATCTAGAATCTAAATTAGAACAAGAATCTAAACTTAAATCTTAGCTAGAACTGATTTAGAACTAGAACTGAACTAAAAGTGAAGTCGAACTGAACTAGAATAGAGATGAAATATGTATTAGAATCTGAATAAGAATCTGAACAAGAATCAGCTACAATTTAAAGAATTTGAATCTGTATTAGATTCTAAACTAGAGTTGGAACTAGTTTTTGAACGGAAATCTAAACTAGAATCAAAATCTTAACTAGAACTAAACTTGAAATGGACTAGGTATGATCTAGAACTAGAACTAGAATAAATAAAGTAGAACTGAACTAAAACTGAACTAGAATCTGAACTGGTATCTGGACTAATATCTGGACTAGAATCTGAACCAGAAACTGTAGCAGAATCCAAACTGGAATCAGTACTGGATTCTGAGTTACAATTTAAAAAATATTTTTAACTAAAATCAGAATCTGTATTAGAATCTAAACTAGACTTGGAACTAGATTCTGAACTGGAAACTTGAATTAGAATCTGCATTGGAATATGGACAATAATGTGAGCTAAAATATTAACTAGAAATGAACTAAAACTGATCAGGAACTGATTTAGAACTAGAACTGAACTGGAAATAAATTAGAAATGAAATGAAATCTGAACTAGTATCAGGACTAGATTCGGAAGTGGATTCTGAGTACAATTTAAAATTCAAACTAGAATAAGAATTAAAATCTGTGTTAGAATCTAAACCAGAGATCTGAACTAGAATCTAAATTCGAATCAGAACAAGAATCTCAACTAAAATCTTAACTAGAAATGAACTAGAAAAGAATTAGAATTGAAATGGAGTCTGAATTAAAATTAATGCCAGGATCTGAATTATTTTAAACCAAAATCTGTTCTGGAATCGCAACTAGAATTTGAGCTAGAAACACAACTGGGCCTGAGCTATAAACCATACCATGGGCCTTAATAAATTCAAGTCTATACTGCTGCTAATATTCTGTACTAAAGAATATTTTGTGTCTCATGGCGTCTCTTCAAAACTGCAGGGTTTAACTTACCGGCATTTTTATTCAGTTTGACAGCCACTGCTTTGCTTTATAATAATATTGATTTCATTCTCTTCTGTTCCCTGAATTTATAAAAAGAATTTTTGAAATCTTGTTTTAAACTTACTTGTCAGCTAAGAATGACACTTTGATGTCTTCTTTAAAACTCAGTAAACTAATGATTTGAAGATGCCAATATTTCGATATTAATTTCATAAGTAGGAGTTTAGAAGGATTTTAAAAATAATAAAATTCTACTCTCTTTTTGAAATCATTTTGTGAAATGACTAATCAAAATTTAATAAGAAATTTCAATAAATCATCGCATTAAGATCATTTTGGTATTAAAATGAGATTACAAAAATTGTTTCTTCAGAAGACAGAATTTAATTTTAAAAAAAGTAACATTTTTCAAAATTATTCAAGTGTAAAGAAAATTGAAGAGAGATGACAAGACAGGAAATGATTGGCAAATTGGTAGCGAAGACATGAACCTCTGTAGATGATATTAAAGGTACTGCGAACCAGATAAAAATGTTAAATGAATGAAAAATTGTTCAGTACTAAAAATACATTTAATTTGACCTACTAAATTCTTAAAAAAAATCTGTATAAAAATATGCTTTTTCCGAAATTGATTTCCCAATTTTTAGACCATAAACGATTTTTCAATTTCCTACCAGAAAAAAAGTATTAAACATTTTGTAACTATAAAATGAAAATAAACAAAAAGTAATTGAAAGAAAAAACTGCTGTAGTTTTTTGGTTAAAATACAATAGTTAATAATTGAAAAGATTATTAAACTACAGCAGCAGCAAAAATCATAAAAATGAAACTAATTTCTGAAAATTAAAATTAAAAAAATGTTCTAATTTTTTCTCTTCTACATGATTTGTTTTTATACCCTCCACCACCAGTAGGGGTGAAGAGGGTATATAAACTTTGTCATTCCGTTTGCAATGCTAAGAAGGAATCATCTTAGACCCCCATAATGTATATGTATTCTTGCATCAAATCAAAATCTGAGTCGATTTAGCTATGACCCCCTATCTGTTGTTAGTTCGCTTACATCCACAGTAATTAACACAGTTCAACGAAATTTGGCTTGAGTATTTGTTATAGTCCTGAGAAGTTTCCTTTTAACAAACCAGCAAAATCGGTTTATTATATTAAAAGATATAGACCGATATCTGAGACAACCTCTAAGTTTAAGGGAAGAATTTTTATAAAATTGTGAATTATATATCGGAAAAAATAGAAGGAAATTTCGTCTCACTACCATTCCGAAATCTTATCAAAATCGGTTCAGTAGCAAAAAAGTTATATATACAAAAATATAAGTAATTTTATGACTCATAAAGTGTTACTGTATTACATTTAAGACAAACTTTTACAATTGTATACGTTTGTTAGCGTATGTGTAAGTGTGTATGTACAATACATAACGTATTTACATCATACGAATTTGTGGTGTAGCGTGTTGAAAATTCGTCATAGCTGAATAAAGCATTATTATTTGTTAATATTCAAAAACACACCTTTGATTATTTTGTAATTGAAACAAATACACACACACACACACTATACTCTCACACACATATGAAAGCAGCGGGAAAGAAATAAAAAATTTATGAAATTTTTTCCCCATAAAAAAATTTTGAATACACCACCCCCCTCCACCCCTAAAAAAAAAGAAGAAATCCAATAGTGTTAAAACTGCATATTTGAAAATGTGTTCATACAGTTGTTGTTGTTGTTGCTGTTGTTTTTGTTTGTATGTAAATTTCTATTACTTTTTATTGCCCAGAATCTGTTTTGTATTTAGAACATGTTGTTGCCCATATGTGTGTGTGTGTGTTTGTGTCTTTATGTGTATTTGTTAGTTTTTTTATTACCATTTTTTTCTATTTTCCAAAAGTTGTTTTAAAAAAAATTCTGCTGTTCATTCATGTTGTTTGCTGCTACATTTTGTTGAAAATGTTTAACAACAACCAGCACAGATGCACACAACTTTTTTTTTGCCTTCCTAGAGAATTGTTGTTGCTGCTGATGCTGTTTGCAATGGATTTTGTTTTAGCTGCATGTAAAATGAGTGTGCGTGTGTGTGTGTGTGACACAGAAAATTTTATATGCAACATGAAGATTTTCAATAGTTTTTATTTCTATTTGATATTAAATGGATTTTTCTTTAATAACTCTGCTATAAATTTGGGGAAACAACTTAATTTAGAAATTTGAAAAAAATATTTAAAATATAATCTGAATTGGAAATTGAAGTAGAATCTGAAAAAAAATCAGAGTTTGAGTCCGAACTAGAATATCAATAGAGAATCTGAATGAGTGTCTGAACTACAATCTTAAACTTGAATCAGAACCACAAATTGGCCAATTTGAACCCGATTCAGAGAATCAAAACAAGATCTATATTCTAATCTGGTATTTGAATTAGAATCTCTACTAGAATCTGAACTAGAATCTTATCGAAAATCTGGTGTAGAATTTTAACTTTAATTTAAAATTGAATCTGCTCTACGATCTTAATTAGAATCTAAAGTTTAATGTGAATTAAATTCGGAACTAAAATTTGAACTGAAATTTCAACTTAATTCTGCACCAGAATCTAAGCTTGAATCTGAAGTGAAATCTGAAACAAAATCTATAAAAGAAATTTAACAGGAATCTGAACTGGGTTCCGATATAGAAACTTAATTTATTTTTTAGTAAAAATTGAATTTTTAGTAAAAAATTTAATTTTTAGTGAACAAATTGCACTTTTAGTGAAAAAATTAAATTTTTAGTAAAAAACTGAATTTTTAGTGAAAAATTGAATTTTTAGTGAAAAATTGAATTTTTAGTGAAAAATTGAATTTTTAGTGAAAAATTGAATTTTTAGTGAAAAATTGAATTTTTAGTGAAAAATTGAATTTTTAGTGAAAAATTGAATTTTTAGTGAAAAATTGAATTTTTAGTGAAAAATTGAATTTTTAGTGAAAAATTGAATTTTTAGTGAAAAATTGAATTTTTAGTGAAAAATTGAATTTTTAGTGAAAAATTGAATTTTTAGTGAAAAATTGAATTTTTAGTGAAAAATTGAATTTTTAGTGAAAAATTGAATTTTTAGTGAAAAATTGAATTTTTAGTGAAAAATTGAATTTTTAGTGAAAAATTGAATTTTTAGTGAAAAATTAAATTTTTAGTGAAAAATTGAATTTTTTAGTGAAAAATTGAATTTTTAGTGAAAAATTGAATTTTTAGCGAAAAATTGAATTTTTAGCGAAAAATTCAATTTTTAGTGAAAAATTGCACTTTTAGTGAAAAGTTGCACTTTTAGTGAAAAGTTGCACTTTTAGTGAAAAGTTTCACTTTTAGTGAAAAGTTGCACTTTTAGTGAACAAATTGCACTTTTAGTGAAAAGTTGCACTTTTAGTAAAAAATTGCACTTTTTAGTGAAAAATTGCACTTTTTAGAGAAAAATTTAATTTTTAGTGAAAAATTTAATTTTTAGTGAAAAGTTGCACTTTTAGTAATAAATTAAATTTTTAATGAAAAATTGATTTTTTTGTGAAAAATTAAATTTTTGGTGAAAAATTGTATTTTTAGTGATAAAATTTCATTTTTAGTAAAAAAAAATTGCTTTTTTAGGAAAATAAATTAGTTTACTATTTTATAACTCCTTTTTAATAATTTTTAATTTATATTTTATTTTACCTCCTTTTTCCAATTTTATGGCATTTTAGTTGTCTTCTTGTGTGTATACAAAAACAAACATTTCACTTAATTAACTAAAAATTTGCAATTTAAGCAAAATATTTTGTAAAATTTCTAATTTATTATAAATTTTAGATTTTTTTGCATTTTAGAAATTTAAATACAAATAAAATTTGAGGTAAAAAAAATACGTTTCTCTCTATAAAATTTGCAACAAGTTATTTTATTATAATTTAATTGGTTTATTTTTCAAATTTTAGTTCATTTAAATTTATTTAATTTACAAATTTATTCATTTATTTTACATCAACAGATTTTTACTTTATTGGTCTTTTTTCCTAAATCTCTCTATCTCTTTCTAACATGAAGTAATAATATTTATTTAAATAAAAATTTATGCATGACTAAATGATTTTTAAAAGATTTAAAAAATAAACTAAAAACAAAAAAAAAAATGTCTTAAATAGTTTTGTTGTTTATTGTTTGTTATTGTTGTAGTTCTAATAAAATTGTCATAAACAATATGTAAAATAAGTTTTTCTATATAAAATGTTTACTAGAGAAAAAGTATTCAAATAATAATAAATAATCTCTTGCAGACCACATGTGTTGCAAGAAGTTCCTTTTATGGTGAATTCTATTAACATGGAACTGGAGTAAGAAAAAAACTGGAAAATGGAAATGGAAATTTTATTAAGCAAACAAAAATTTGTAAAATTTACTTAACAAAGACAAATTTTGTAAAGAGGAGGGGAATACAGGAGGAAAAATGTTTACTTATGAAAACATAAATAAGGAAAACTGTAAGAAGGCGGCTCAATTCAAGTTCTAATTCAGAGTCTAGTTCAGATTAAGTTCTGTTCTAGTTCAGATTCTAGTTTAGTTCTTGTTTAGTTCAAGTTAAGTTCTACTTTTGTTTCAGTTCAGATTCTAGTTCAGACTTTAGTTCGGACTCTAGTTCAGTTTATAGTTCTAATTCAGTTCTAGTACAGTTCTAGTTCAGATTCCAGTTCAGATTCTAGTTCGGATTCTAGTTCAGATTCTAGTTCGGATTCTGGTTCATATTCTAGTTTGAATTCTGGTTCAGATTCTTGTTCAGATTCCACTTCAGGTTCTATTTCAGATTCTAGTTCAGTTTTTGTTCAGTTCTACTTCAGATTCTAGTTTGGACTCTGGTTCAGATTCTAGTTTGGATTCTGGTTCAGATTTTGGTTCAGATTCCAGTTCAGATTCTAGTTTAAATTCTGGTTCATATTCTAGTTCAGATTCCACTTCAGGTTCTATTTCAGATTCTAGTTCAGTTTTTATTCAGTTCTACTTCAGATTCTAGTTCAGATTCTAGTTTGGATTCTGGTTCAGATTCCAGTTCAGATTCTAGTTCTGATTCTGGTTCAGATTCTAGTTCGGATTCTGGTTCAGATTCTAGTTCAGATTCCAGTTCAAGTTCTATTTCAGATTCCAATTCAAATTATATTTTAGATTCTAGTTCAGTACTTGTTCAGTTCTGGTTTAGATTCCAGTTCAGATTCTAGTTTGAATTCTGGTTCAGATTCTTGTTCAGATTCCACTTCAGGTTCTATTTCAGATTCTAGTTCAGTTTTTGTTCAGTTCTACTTCAGATTCTAGTTTTAATTCTGGTTCATATTCTAGTTCAGATTCCACATCAGGTTCTACTTCAGATTCTAGTTCAGTTGTTGTTTAGTTCTGGTTCAGATTCCAGTTCAGATTCTAGTTCGGGTTTTGGCTCAGATTCTAGTTCAGATTACAGTTCAAATTCTAGTTCAGATTCTAGTTCAGTTCTTGTTTAGTTCTGGTTTAGATTCCAGTTCAGATTCTAGTTTGGATTCAAGTTCAGTTTCAATTTTAATCCATATTGGAGATAAGATTGCACAGTCAGATTCGAACTTTAATACCGATTCTAGTTCAGATCCTGATTTTAGTTTGTTTCTCAATTATATTCTTTCTCAATTATATTCTATTTTAGACTAAAGTTCATATCCCAATTTAGATTCTTGTTTATATTCCAGTTCAAAAACTAACTAAGATTTCAGTTCTCATTTCATTTTAGTTCTCATTTCAGTTTCTAGTTCTTTTTCTATTTCTGATTACAGTTAAAATGCAAATATGGATTTTAGATCAGAGTCTGGTTCAGGTTATCTGTTTTGATTCTAATTCAGATAACTTTTACTTCATAATATGGTTCGAATTTTATTTCAAATACTAATTTGTCTTTAAGTCCTTCTAAATCGTGTCAGTCAGTCTTGTGCTCTAAATTACTGTTTTATTTCTTAAAATTTTGATCCTCCCTAATATTCCTTTTCTTTCCTCTTCTTTTCCTTTTGAATTTAGTAGTTGCAACAGAAGACAATAATAATTGAGTTGTTTTATTTTATTCCACACTTTTTTTTTTTTTGGTTTCCAAAAAAGCTTTTAGGAAAATTTTGTTATCTTAGACAAATTAAGGGACAAACTAGAAGATACAAGCAAAAATATCTTTAAAGAAAAAATTAAACTAAATTGAAATAAAAATGTGGAAACAACAATAAAATTATTTAAAAGCTTTTTAATTCAGAATTTTTTCTTCATTATTTTTTTCGTATAAATTTTTCAACTATTTTCCTCATTTAAGTCTTTTTGCAGTTAAAGCATTTATAGCCATAATATTTTATCATATGACCCCGGGGTTCATTTGCCATCAATTTAAACTGTCATAGATCAATATCATTCGTTATTTCAGACAAGTCTAAACAATTTAGCAAAATCACGATTTGTAGCTTTTTTTTGCTCATATTTGAATTGAATTCAATTTTAGTTTTGCTGATTTCCTTGAAATTGATATTCATTTCTATTAACCAGAAGATAAACAGACGGACAGACAGACAGACAACAATTATTATGATTTTGTCTGTATAAGGAAACTTTGAGATTTTAATATTAAAAAAAAACTCCTCATCATCATTCTCATTTAAGGCAAAAATAACAATAAGTAAGAAGTTATAGCCGGTCAAGCCCGTCTGTTTAATACTCTATTAATGAACCACCCTCGTATAAAGGTAATTTGTAATTTATACTTAAGAGTGCAGTATATTATAATGGTATGGACATCCATGTCGGATAAGGGCGTTCTAAAAGGTTTTTATCTGTGGGCGTTACTGGGAGCTGGAAGAAAATATGGTCCGACCCTCGTCAAATTTCACACATTGGTTTTTGCTTATATTTGTCTGAGATTTAAGCCCTTTAAAGTGACTTTTTGACGAGGGCTTGTATGGGACCTATGAGAAATAATGGACCGATACTTGACCGCACAGTGTTTTCTATAAAACTAATTTGTGCCAAATTTCATTAAAATCACTTTATATTAAGGACTTCTATGATTTTAAATCCGCATTCCGGGAGGAACATTAGTATGGGCGTTAGGTGAAATAATGGACCCATCATCACTAATTTCAGTAGGCATTGTCCTTGGGCCAAAATTATAACACATGCTAAATTTAATCAAACTGCGGCCTGTATTTTGTTCACAATTTTTTCCTGGCAGCCAGCCGGCCAGACGGATGGACATCGTTATATCGACTCAGAAAGTGATAATGATTCAAACGGTCCGGTCATGATTTTTTTCTGTCCAACCTCTGGTGGTGTAGGGTATAAAAATATGGTCATTTTATATTGTTTACCTTATTATTTGCTAACAAACAATTAAGTTTCCTTCAAAAGCTTTTAGCGTCACATTCAATTTTCTATTTTTATATGTCTCACGAATTAATGTTTATTTTAGAAAATTCAAACCTTTAAATTGTTTCTTTAAAGATAAGAAAATTTAATTTTCAATTTTCATTAGAAAGAAAAACAAAAAGAATCTTTATTATTTTGTCATAAATATTGTGTAACCTACTTTTTCCCAAAAATAATGCCACAAATTGTGGTTACACATGCAACACAACTTTATTATATCTTGGGATCTTTGGTTCATTAAAGTTGTTTTAAGCTTTTTTCTCTTAAATGGTGTTAATAAAGTGCACGTTTTTGCAATTAAAATTTATTTACAACAAACTGATATTTATTTAAGAAACTAGACCGAAGCAGACTGATCGCTATGTATGTTCGAAGAAAAGAGTCATCAAAATGGATGACAATTTCTAGTTCGAATAAATTTCTTTTTAATGTAAAAGTAAAAAGAATTATAGTTCTCTGATTTTATCAGAGTTTGGAAAAACTCAGAGCAAAATCTTTATTTTCAAACGATCTCAATTTTTAATCCTCCTCGGAGAGGAATAAAAAATAAAACTTATTTTTTTCGATTAAAATTTTTATCTTTATTTTTCCGATTTTGCTCGCGCATTAAATTTTGTCATTACTTTTATGTATCCATACACAAGAGTTCGAAACAATTTGTACGAATTATTCATATTTTAACTCTTTTTTGAATTTCGTTCCTTTTTACTTTTTTTCAAAATTAAACTCTTTTCGAAGAGCGCCAAAGAAATTAAAACTCATTTTTTAAAAAATTAAACTCTTTGAAAGTTCAGATTTTTTGAAGAGCGCAATTATGAGTTGGGGTACGGTTACCTTGTTTAAATATCATAAATTTTTGTCATATTTCAAAATTTTATGATTTTGTCGCTCTAGTTCTCTAGACGCATTTTTTCACACCTTTCTCAATTTTATGTCAGAAATTTTGAAATATTTCCCTTTTTTACAAAATTTATGTTGCAGCGTGAAATACATTAAAATGTTGTTTACAAGTCATATTTCATCACTTGATCAAAATTTTAAAACAGGGACGTAAAGAGTTTCATTAAAAATATGAATAAAAATAACATTAATTTAAATAAAACTATACATTTTGAATAAAATCGTAATTCGACGAAAAAAAGCAATTTTTCACTTAAAATGCAATTTTGTCTCAAAAAATGAAAATTTTTAACAAAAATGCAATTTTTCATTATTTTTTACTTAAAATGGAATTTTTCACTAAAAAATGCAATTTTTCACTAAAAGTGCAATTTTTTACTAAAAATGCAAATTTTCACTAAAAATGCAATTTTTCACATAAAATGCAATTTTTCATTAAAAGTGCAATTTTTCACTAAAAATGCAATTTTTCACTAAAAATGCAATTTTTTACTAAAAATGCAATTTTTTACTAAAAATGAAATTTTTTACTAAAAATGCAATTTTTACTAAAAATGAATTTTTTTCTCAAAAAATTCAATTTTTCACAAAAAATTCAAAATTTCACATTTCATTAAAAGTGCAATTTTTCACTAAAAATGCAATTTTTCACTAAAAATGCAATTTTTTACTAAAAATGCAATTTTTTACTAAAAATGCAATTTTTTACTAAAAATGCAATTTTTTACTAAAAATGCAATTTTTTACTAAAAATGCAATTTTTTACTAAAAATGCAATTTTTCACTGAAAATGCAATTTTTCACTAAAAATGCAATTTTTCACTAAAACTGCAAATTTTCACTAAAACTGAAAAAAAAGCAATTTTTCACTTAAAATGCAATTTTTTCTCAAAAAATGAAAATTTTTAACAAAAATGCAATTTTTCAAAAATGTATTTTTTCATTATTTTTTCTTAAAATGGACTTTTTCACTAATAAATGCAATTTTTCACTAATAAATGCAATTTTTCACAAAAAAATGCAATTTTTCACTAAAAAATGCAATTTTTCACTAAAAATGCAATTTTTCACTAAAAATGCAATTTTTCACTAAAAATTCAAATTTTTACTAAAAATGCAATTTTTCACTAAAAATGCAATTTTTCACTAAAAATGCAAATTTTTACTAAAAATGCAATTTTTCACTAAAAATGCAATTTTTCACTAAAAATGCAATTCTTTTTTACTAAAAATGCAATTTTTCACTAAAAATGCAATTCTTTTTTACTAAAAATGCAATTTTTCACTAAAAATGCAATTTTTCACTAAAAATGCAATTTTTCACTAAAAATGCAATTTTTCACTAAAAATGCAATTTTTCACTAAAAATGCAATTTTTCACTAAAAATGCAATTTTTCACTAAAAATGCAATTTTTCACTAAAAATGCAATTTTTCACTAAAAATGCAATTTTTCACTAAAAATGCAATTTTTCACTAAAAATGCAATTTTTCACTAAAAATGCAAATTTTTACTAAAAATGCAAATTTTTACTAAAAATGCAATTTTTCACTAAAAATGCAATTTTTCACTAAAAATGCAATTTTTCACTAAAAATGCAATTTTTCACTAAAAATGCAATTTTTCACTAAAAATGCAATTTTTCACTAAAAATGCAATTTTTCACTAAAAATGCAATTTTTCACTAAAAATGCAATTTTTCACTAAAAATGCAATTTTTCACTGAAAATGCAATTTTTCACTAAAACTGCAAATTTTCACTAAAACTGCAAATTTTCACTAAAAATGCAAAAAATGCAATTTTTTACTAAAAATGCAAAAAATGCAATTTTTTACTAAAAATGCAAAAAATGCAATTTTTTACTAAAAATACAAAAAATGCAATTTTTTACTAAAAATGCAAAAAATGCAATTTTTTACTAAAAATGAAATTTTTCACTGAAAATGCAATTTCCACTAAAAATTCAATTTTTCACTAAAAATTCAATTTTTCACTAAAATTTTTTTTTACTAAAAATGCAATTTTTTTTTACTAAAAATGTAATTTTTTTTACTAAAAATGAAATTTTTTACTAAAAATGCAATTTTTCACTAAAAATTCAATTTTCACTAAAAATTGAATTTTTCACTAAAAATGCAATTTTCGCCAAAAATCTAAATTTCACTAAAAAAATCTAATTTTTCACTAAAAATAAAATTTTTCATTAAAAATAAATTTTTTTTTTATAAAAAATGCACTTTTTCAAATTCTAGTTCACCTTTTAATCCATGTTTTAGCTGTGATTATATTTTAAATTTAGTTATGTTTCAGATTCCTGCTTTGATTCTTGTTCTGGCTTACAATTCAAAATCTACTTCAAATCTATGTTCAGATTCTAGTTTTGATTATATTCCAGGTTCTACTTCAGATTCCCGTTCTCGATTCTGGTTCAAAGTCCAGTCCAAATTTTACTTCAATTTGCCATTAAAAATTTAAGTCAGATTCTAATGCAGATTTCAGTGCAGCTTCTTGTTTCGATTTTAGTTGCGATTCCTATTCGGAACCTGACCCTAATTTATGATTTGGATTCAAATTTTAATTTACAATTTCTACCTTAGATTCCAGCCCAGAATCTGACTCAGATTTTCGATCGATTGTAGTTTAAAATCTAAATCAAATTATATTTTCGGTTCTAATTGAGGTTCTGGTTGAAATAATTATTCAGATTCAGACTCAGATTCTAGTTCAGCTCACAATTCGTATTCTCTTCCAAATTTTTTTTGTTTAAAGTTGAGATTTTCTTTGGTTTTTAGTTCTAATTTCATATAAGATTCCAGTTTTTAGTTTTTTTTGTAGTTTAGATTCTGAAATTCAGTTTTTTCCTTTATCAATTTCCCTTATTTATTATTCCGCTAATATTTTGTTGATCCTTTTTCTAAACCAAAATTTGTTTTAACGGAATTATTTTCGAAAAGAAATTTATTGCTTTTAATATATTTTAGTCCTTCTTTAATTCACTTTTCCTATATATTTTTCACCAATAGCAATAACAACAATAACAATAATCAATTTTTTTTAAAGCCACTATCAATTCAATAAATTCCATTCTTTTCCCAGTTTGTTTTTTGTGTCATTTTCTAACAAAAGTCCGGAAAAATCCCTACAATCCCTGTTTCGTTGTATCTTAATGAAAATATTTATATTTTCCTTTTTTTATTGCATTTTATTCGAATACGAATTGTTTTTGTTGTTGTTGTATTTTATATCTCTAAATACTAAAAAAAGCTTTTTTGTTGTTGTTATTTGCAATACAAAACAAATAAATAGAAAATTTTTGCTATTTTTCGAAATATTTGAGCTGCAAAAAAAACATAAGTAGTTAAAGTCGATCAAGCCCGACTATTTAATACCCTGCACCACATTGTTAAAGTATAAAGTTATTTTTTAATTTATACTTCAAATAATGGTACCAACATCCAGTGGGGTTAGTGCGTTCTAAACTTTGTTTTTTCTGTGGGCTTTAAATGTGAACTAGAAGAAATTATGGACCGACTCTCGTAAAATTTCACACGTCGATTTTTACTTATATTTGCCTTGATTTGATCAATTTTTATTACAATGTCAACGTATATGTGAGACTTGAACTCATCAACGTGATTTTTGGTGAAGGGGCTTGTATGGCTTATGACACCTATGAGAATTAATGGACCAATCATAAAACGAAATTTCATAAAAATCGCTTTAAATTAAAACATTTTTTTTTTGGTTTTTGCACAAACGCATAATACTCCAACCTCCAATGGTCGTGTAGGGTATAAAAATATTTAAGTTGTCATTCACAGTTGAAATGAATGAATGAATGAATGAATGAATGAATGTATGTGTGTGTGTTTGTATCTATGTGTTTAGAATGAGATATCATACCGTTAGATATCCTTGCGACTAATACATTTGTATAACATTTTAAAACATTGTCAAAAAAATACAACAACTAGAATAACAACAAAAATTACTAAGAAAACAAAACATTTACAGCAGCAACAATAACAACAACAACAACAACAACAATAGTAACAATAGCAATATTTTTTAGCTAAAGCTTTAATTACAAATGAAAATCCCCGGAAATGTGAATGTGTTAGTGTTTTTTCTTTCTGTTTTCATTTATACAATACTTTTGCCCACATACACACTCACACATACACACACATTTTTATATGTAGGAATATGTCACGGTGACAATAGAGAAATCCTTTTGGAAAATGTTTGAAAATAGAAAATACAATATTTATTTATCTGCTAACTTTTAACCGGTGCGCTTTGCTGCACAAACAGTTTCGTCAGTTCCAGATCTCGAAAGAAACAGCTTCTTGAGGAAGTCACTGGGATCAAATTTGAGAACTCTCGCTGTTATAGTGAGAGAAGATATTCGATAATCAATATTTGCTTTGTATTGGGGCTTCCTCACACCCTGATCCAATTCGTCCTTCGTTTATTCTAGTAAATCATTTCCTTGTGAAAGTTATTAGGACCAAATTTGCAAATTCTTGCTGTGATAATTCTTAAGGTATTCGATAACTAGTATTTAATTTAGAAGGGGAAAACCCTCCCCTTGGTCCTATCCGTCCTTTATTTTGTCCAATAAAACAAATCCTTGAGAAAGTAATTGAGGCCAAATTTGAGAACTTTCTATGTTAAAGTTCTTTAGATATTCGATAATCAATATTTGCTTTAAATGGGGTTCCTTTCCCCATGGTCGTATCGAAATTTTTAATAGCTTATGCTATTGACGGGTGTATTAGGATCATTCAGTGAAAATTTCAAGAAAATTGGTCCATACGTTACATACATACATGCAAACATCTTATATATATTTTTATTTATCTATATGTATCTGTATGTGTTAGTGTATGTATGTATATGTGTATTAAGGATATAGACAATAAACAAAATACAAAAAATAACGATACACAATCCTTTTACTTACATTTATACCCAAAGACTTACACACATACATATGTATTAAGTTTAAATATAAGTTAAACTACAAATACATATGTTTTGTGTGTCTGTGTGTTAGTAAGGGATTGCAAATATTTATATGTATGAGTGTGTTTATATGTGTTAAAGAAAATTGTTATTATTTTTTTTTTTTTTGGAGTTCAGTTGTTTTTATTTAACCTTTTTCTCTCTTTTTTAATGTGCTGTCTTTTTTTGGGGGAAATCTCATTTACAAATATACATAAATATGTTTGTGTGTGTATGTGTGTGTTATAAATATTATTTGTATTTGTTGCTGTATGTGTATATGTAATAGTTGTTAGTAGTTTCTATATAACAAGTAATTTTTTTTATAAATGTGAAAATGTGTTTCAGTGTTTTTGTCGGTTTAATACGTTTTTGATATCTGTCTGTATAGACAGACAAATAACAAAACATCTACAAGCGAACATCAATAACCAAGCGAACATTTTTGAGGTAAAAAAGATTCTACAAATAATTTGTTAATGAAATATTTTAAATAAAGTTTAATCACCTAAAGAAAAATTAAAAAATCCTGCCAAAGAAAATCAAACATTAATTTTATTCAGCTGATTAATATTTCAACTTAGCTGAATTACACTTTATGCTTGCTGAATTACATTTAGTGTTTGTTTTACTATACTGCAAAGCATACAAATTAATTTTATAATAATTCAGCTAAGCTGAATTTAATTTAAACTTAGTTGAATTGCACTTAAAATTTGTTCGAGCACATTTAAAGTGTTGTTTACTATATTAAACATAACATCAATTAAATTTATATTAATTCAGCTCAGCAAATTGCATTTTAAGTAAAAATATTAACTAACAAATTTATTTAAATAAGTTTTGTTAAAATTCAGCTTGGCTGAATAATATTAAATGCGTTAATTTAGTTTAAATGTTTATAAAATCAATTCTATAAAAATTCAGCTTACTTTCAATAAATTTAAGCTCAGCTGAATTTGTTTTTCAGTTAGTAAAATTAAATTCAAATTATTTTTTATAATTCAGCTTAGCTGAAAAGCAATTAAAGTAAAAATATGTATTTTTAAACATTTAAATAAATTTTACAAAAATTCAGGCCAGCTGAATTACATTAAATATATAAGAATGTAATTAAAAATGAATAAAATTTAATTTATGCTAATTCAGCTTACTTTAAATGAATTTAAGATTAGCTGAATTAGTTTTTAAGACTTTTAAATTACATTTAAAATATAAATTACTACATAAAATAAAATAAAGAGTAATGTGATAACAATTCAGCTTAGCTGAATAACATTTAAAGTTGGAATTTCCAATACTTTTGGAGTTCCATTCTTTGGCTGAATTGTTTTTAAAATGCTTCAAATGAAAAAAGAAGTTTTAGAAAATGAAAGAATTTCTAAAAAATTGATTTACTCTGATTCATTTAGCTGAAATATTTTGAAATATGCTTAAAATGGAAATAATAGAACATTTTTTAAATTTCATCACAATAAACTTTAGCTGAATTAAGTTTAAGTTAGCTGAATTCAAGTATTAACTATAGAAATATGCAAATGAAATTATTTTTATGGATTTTATTATAATTAAACTCAGCTGAATTCATTTTTAACTTGCTGAATTACAAAAATATTTCAAATATTAAATTTAAAAGAATTAATTTACTGTTAATTTTGTAAGCTGAATTAATTTTAAAATGTTTATAATAAATTTGTTAATAATTTTTATGAATTTACATGTAGTAAAACTTAGCTGAATTGGATTTTCAGGTAGCTGAATTGCAAAATTATTTGAATGAAGTTTTTGTGAAGTAAACAATTGCTTAAATACCCGGGTTTTTCCTTAGCTGAATTATAAACAAAAATAAACTGAATTAGATTTTTTCATGTTCCCTTGCAATTAAGCCTTGCTGAATTAGTTTTAAAGTAGCTGAATAGCAAAAAAATTAATAATAATTAAAATGTGAAGTCCTTTGAATAAAATATTCTTAAGTGAAAATGTTTGTTGGTTTAAAATTTCTTATTTAGCTCAAAGCCTTTTTACTCTATTACATGTTTCATACATGTTTTTTACCTATGACACGTGTAAGTTGCATAAGTTGTTGTTGTAAATACTATGTAGAGAATATAGAATGATTATTATTTGGTTATAAAGTTCTTTTTTTGTATTTTTTTAACGAGGGCGTGTATTTGCTGTTATACACAAACGTTTGTAAAATGGCAAAATCAACAACAACAACAACAACGAATACAAGAACAACTAACTACTAGAGTCAACAGTTTGTTTATGAAATGTATATTTAATTGAAAATGTAACAGGAATTTGAGAAAAATATATACATTTAAATGTTATCATTTAAATGGAAAATACACACAGACAGACACATATAGAAACACACATACTGGTACACACACACACACATCTACAGATGTTTAAATGTTTTCATACATCTCTGGGAGCTTGAAAAAAGGGTGTGAGTTTCAAAATTAAAAGCAAAATGACAGGTTATTATTTTAAATTTCCTCTTTTTTGCCATATATTGAACATTTTCAGAGACAAATAGTTTAGAGTTTATAGATAAAAATGTTCATTTTATAATTTTGTTTCTAATAAATAATTAAATATCAATTATGCCTAAACTAAATTGTCATTTAGTTTTAGCTGAATTATAATTTAGTTTAAATAAAGTTTTTTTTCGAGCGAAAATAGAATTTAATAGGAATTAGGGAATATAGATAAAAATAAATATTAAATTCAGCTAAATGTAATTATTTTTAAAATTTTATAAAATAATTAAAAATAGTAGAGTAATAAAATATTTTTAAATATTTTGCCAATTCAGCTTAGCTGATTTAAAAATAGAAGAGAGATTAAATTTAAAATAAACATTTTGGTTGAAAATATGTTTATTTTGGGAAAATAATATGAATATATGTTTAAATCCTATAAAACGTTTAAACAGCTAAATAGTTTCAATTGCAAATAGAATATATTTAAAATATAATTATAATATAATTCAGCAAACATTTTTGTATTAAGCAAATTAAGTACATAATTTTTACAACATCATAACTACAACCATTTTGTAATTCAGCTTGTTTAAAACTAATTCAGCTAAGTCTAACTTATAACCAAATCAATTAATACTAATAAGAGCTTCATTTTAAACATTTCTAAAATAATTCAGCTAAAGAAATTTATAATTTTTTAAAGAAATTATTTCAGTTCCTAAACATTATTTAACATTTTTAAGCATTCGTTAACACATTTTTGAAATTCAGCTCCTTAAAATAAAATTTAAGTATTTTTAAACTAAATTCTTGAATTCAGCTACCTTACACCTAATTCAGCTAAATTAAAAATTTTTTTGAAATTTTTTTAAACAAAATTTTTGAATTCAGCCACCTTAAACTTAATGCAGCTAAGCTTAAAAATAATGAGACTCAGAAATTTTGATGTTATTTTCATTTTAAATATTTTAGAAACAATTCAGCTAAAGAAATGTACTCTAAAAATTTGATTTTTGTTAATATTTTGCAATTCAGCTGCTTTAAATATAATTCAGCTAAGCTTAATTATCAGAAAACTAAAAAAATATTTCTATTTTAAACATTTTAATAACAATTCAGATAAGGAAAATATATTAATTAATTTTCAGTTACATTTTTTCGTATTATGCTTAGCTGAATAAGATTTTTCTTATAGCATTTATTGAAAGATACTAGAAATTTAATAAAACTGAATTTTTTTGTAATTCAGCTTAGCTGAATTAGATTTTTGTAGCTAAATTGTTTAAAAATACATTTATTTGTTTTCATGCAGATTTTAAGAATCATTTAGCAATAAATGGCCAATTTTTTGCTATAAAAATATGATAAAATATTTGCTGAATTATGATATTTATTATAAAAGCTGAATAATAATTTTTATAGCTGAATTTATATTTTTTTCAGCTGAATTTATGAAATTATTATTTAGAAAAAAATTCACTATAAATATTTTAATTTGGAAGATCATTAAATTTGCTGAATTACGATTTTAGCAGCTGAATATAATTTTAAGCATCAGAATTGAAATCTTTGGCTGAGATTGTATTTTTTCCGCGCTGATTTAAGAAAATTTTTCTTTATTTTCAAACTTTAACATGATTGTTTCCATATGAATAATATTTTTCTCAGCTGAATTACAATTTTGTTAGCTGAATATGACTTTTAATAGTTTAGTTATAAAATGTGTTATAAAAGGTATTAAGAAACTTCCTATTTCTTTAGCTGAATTGCATTTTTCATAGCTGAATTACAGAAATCTTTACATAATTTAAAAATTTAATATTCAGACTTAAGATATGTCTAGTAACCCAATTTATTCAGCTGAATTAAATAAATGCCATTTAGCCTATATAATTTTCGGCATAACTTAAAATTCTTTTGATCTTAACAATTTTCCCAGCAATTTTACAGATTTATTCATAATTTTTTTATTGCTTAAACTCTAGAACAAAAGTAGACAATTAGAGTTAAGGCTTTTATAAAGCCGCTTTTAGTTATTTACTAAAACTCAAGTCAAAGACTAAAAACTATTTTCTCTTTGTGTCCCTTTTTCCAAAATGAAAATAATTTTCCAGTTATAAAATTTCCACCAAATTAACCGCTCAATTTTTTTTGGAGTCATTTTTAGTTTTTCATATTTCTGCAGTTATTCGCATTATTGTCATTAAAGTAGTTTAGTTGTTGCTGCTGCTAAAAATTGTCTGACTTTTCAAGCGCATTAAGCCGTTTAACTACTTAAAATAAATGCCATGAATGAACTCCTCATGACTCCGGTTGCAAATGATTTTATTTAGCGACTTTTCTGTTGAGTTCCAAAATGCAAAAAAAAAAAATAAGTCCCCAAACAATTGTTAATCGTTAGTCATTTGTTATTAAAATACAACAAAAAACAAAACCCAAAACCGCAAGAACGAAAAATAGAGAAAGAGAGAGAGAGAGAGAAAGTACTTGCTGGTTGCATTAAACAAAAAATAGAGTTCAGCAAGTCACGTAACTTTTTTAACCAAACTGCACTGAAAACAAGCCTCAATCAATTTTACTAATCCCTAACAATTGTTATTATAAGGTCATTGTTGTTTTTGTTTTTGTTGTTATTACAATAAAACATCTTTACTCTCTTTCCCTCTCTCTTTTCTGCCATTAGTCGTCGCATTTTGGTTAAGTATGCATAAATTATGCACTGTTTGGTAATTATTCTTAAATGCACCACTACTCAGTTATGCATTCAACGGAAACGGAAATATTTTAGGTTAGAGTTGGGTTCAATGGTTGCCATCTGAGTTTTGGGTTTGTGGATATTTATAATTTTTGTTCGTTTCCAATAAAAATAGTGAAGTTTTAGCAAAAAAAGAGCATAAATTTCACCAATGAAAATAAATAATTTTTTCGTATATATTTTTTTCTCATAATTTTTGGGGTAAATAAGGGAAAAATGCTCAATATTTGTGAAGAAGTTATTGTTCAATATTCTGCTTTTAAAAGACAGGTGCAGTTTATAGGAGTTTTCAAAAACAAGTAAAATTGCAAATACAACAGAAAAGTGAACTATAGCTTATAGTTTAAAGTGTGGACTGTAGACTAGTGTGGACTATGGACTATAGATTAGTCTGTAGTCTGGACTATATAGACTAGTTTATAGTCTGGACTATATAGACTAGTTTATAGTCTGGACTATATAGACTAGTTTATAGTCTGGACTATATAGACAAGTTTATAGTCTGGACTATATAGACTAGTTTATAGTCTGGACTATATAGACTAGTTTATAGTCTGGACTATATAGACTAGTTTATAGTCTGGACTATATAGACTAGTTTATAGTCTGGACTATATAGACTAGTTTATAGTCTGGACTATATAGACTAGTTTATAGTCTGGACTATATAGACTAGTTTATAGTCTGGACTATATAGACTAGTTTATAGTCTGGACTATATAGACTAGTTTATAGTCTGGACTATATAGACTAGTTTATAGTCTGGACTATATAGACTAGTTTATAGTCTGGACTATATAGACTAGTTTATAGTCTGGACTATATAGACTAGTTTATAGTCTGGACTATATAGACTAGTTTATAGTCTGGACTATATAGACTAGTTTATAGTCTGGACTATATAGACTAGTTTATAGTCTGGACTATATAGACTAGTTTATAGTCTGGACTATATAGACTAGTTTATAGTCTGGACTATATAGACTAGTTTATAGTCTGGACTATATAGACTAGTTTATAGTCTGGACTATATAGACTAGTTTATAGTCTGGACTATATAGACTAGTTTATAGTCTGGACTATAGACTAGTTTATAGTCTGGAGTATATAGACTAGTTTATAGTCTGGAGTATATAGACTAGTTTATAGTCTGGACTATAGACTAGTTTATAGTCTGGAGTATATAGACTAGTTTATAGTCTGGACTATAGACTAGTTTATAGTCTGGACTATAGACTAGTTTATAGTCTGGAGTATATAGACTAGTTTATAGTCTGGACTATAGACTAGTTTATAGTCTGGACTATAGACTAGTTTATAGTCTGGACTATAGACTAGTTTATAGTCTGGACTATAGACTAGTTTATAGTCTGGAGTATATAGACTAGTTTATAGTCTGGAGTATATAGACTAGTTTATAGTCTGGACTATAGACTAGTTTATAGTCTGGACTATAGACTAGTTTATAGTCTGGACTATAGACTAGTTTATAGTCTGGAGTATATAGACTAGTTTATAGTCTGGACTATAGACTAGTTTATAGTCTGGACTATAGACTAGTTTATAGTCTGGACTATAGACTAGTTTATAGTCTGGACTATAGACTAGTTTATAGTCTGGACTATAGACTAGTTTATAGTCTGGAGTATATAGACTAGTTTATAGTCTGGACTATAGACTAGTTTATAGTCTGGAGTATATAGACTAGTTTATAGTCTGGAGTATATAGACTAGTTTATAGTCTGGACTATAGACTAGTTTATAGTCTGGACTATAGACTAGTTTATAGTCTGGACTATAGACTAGTTTATAGTCTGGAGTATATAGACTAGTTTATAGTCTGGACTATAGACTAGTTTATAGTCTGGACTATAGACTAGTTTATAGTCTGGACTATAGACTAGTTTATAGTCTGGAGTATATAGACTAGTTTATAGTCTGGACTATAGACTAGTTTATAGTCTGGACTATAGACTAGTTTATAGTATGGAGTATATAGACTAGTTTATAGTCTGGAGTATATAGACTAGTTTATAGTCTGGACTATAGACTAGTTTATAGTCTGGAGTATATAGACTAGTTTATAGTCTGGACTATAGACTAGTTTATAGTCTGGACTATAGACTAGTTTATAGTCTGGACTATAGACTAGTTTATAGTCTGGACTATAGACTAGTTTATAGTCTGGAGTATATAGACTAGTTTATAGTCTGGACTATAGACTAGTTTATAGTCTGGACTATAGACTAGTTTATAGTCTGGACTATAGACTAGTTTATAGTCTGGTTCTAGTTCGTACTATAGACTGGTTTGTAGTCTTATAGTTTATAGTGTGAACTATGTAGTAGTTTAGTCTGGTCAAGTCAGGACAAATTTATATTCTCAGCTATTAGTTTGCTTCTAATATCAGATATGGACCAGTTAATAATCCTATCAACTATAGACTTGTGTATTCTCTTATAAACTAATTTTTAATCTAAATAAGTGATTAATTTGTAATCTTAGTAAAAAAGGATTCTTATCCTTTCATTGATTTAATTTTAAATTACAATCTTATATTAACTAAAAATCCTTTTATTATCACAAAAGAAAAATAACGTAGTGAATTTTCAATATTTGCCAAAAATAATAGTTACGCTTTAGATAAGACTAGACTAGTCTGCTACGTGATAGTTATATGATTCGTAGGCATTATTGGAAACTATTTAAACACGTACCAAACTATACTGCAGTATCAGGCAAAAATTAAGTATATATCCTATTTTCTTCTTACACTAAGAAGAAACTTAAAAAGGATATACAAACACACACATACTAAGAAATATTATTTAGTATAAAGAAAACTGTTTATTATACACAACAGAACAGAAAAAAGGGCTCAAGTTCATTGTCAAAAATACAACTAACAAGGACTCTAGAAAACGCCTAAGGAGGAGCAGCGATAAGGAGAAAAAACGTAACCAAAAATATTTATTTTCTTTTTATTTTGGGCGAAATTGTAAATAGAAATAGTTAAGGTTTTGCATACAAAATAAGTTTTGAGGGATAAAAAAATAACAAAAATTTATTTTATATGAATATTAACAAATTTTATTTAGATGTGTGTGAGTGTGTGTGTGTGTGGAAAAAAATTGTCATAATGCTAAAATAAAATCCTTTGATTTCAGGACATTTAATGCTTAAAACGTTAAAATTCTGTTTAAATATTTTTAAACTTCTCTTTGTTTTTGTCTTTTTAGCTTTTTAACTTATTTTCAGTTTTTAAACCCTCCACCACCGCAGTTAATGAAGAGGGTATATAAACTTTGTCATTCAATGTGTAACACTAAGAAGGAATTATCTGAGACCCCATAATGTATATTTATTCCTGCTTCAAATCAAAATTTTTACTTAGCTATATCCGTCTATCTGTTGTTGGCACGCTCACGTCCACATTAATTGACAGAGCTCAATCAAATTTGGTCTGAGTTTTTGTTATAGTCCTGAGAAGTTCCTTATTTAAACCCATGAAAATCGGTTAAGTATATCAAGAGATATAGACTGATATCTGAAGCAAACTCTCAGTTTAAGCGTTAATTTTTCAATAATAAATCGTCGATTTAAAATAAAGTGTTGCCATATTATCAAGTTATATATGCTTCATTACCTTTCCAGAAACTATCGGTTCAGTAGAGAAAAATTTTAGCCAAAAAATATAACTAATTTTATGACTCATTAAGTGTTTCTGTGTTATATTTAAGAGAAACTTAAGTAAAATGCATTTGTGAGTGTGTATGTACGCAACATAACGTATTTACTTCAAACGCTTTTGTGGTGTAGGGTATTTAAGATTCGGCTTAAGTGAATATAACATTCTAACTTGTTTTTTTTTTTCAATTCTCCTATTTATTTTCGTTAAGACTACGTGTTTTACACTTTTAACGTAGTTCAACAAAAATTTTTACAAAATTTTTTTGCTACGTGCGCGAACACTACGAAAACGTGTCAAAAGTTGTCATTTTTTTGTCTTTCGCTAACAAAATAGGGTATGAAATGAAAAAAGTGTTGAAATTTAAGTAGAAATATAACGGTGGCACGTAATGAAAACGACAAAAAATAAAACGTAAAAAAAAACTTTTTAATTCTATTTTCATAATTTCTCTCTCTCTCTCCCTCTCTCTGGGAGAAAAACAAATAAAAAATTTTTTATTAAATAAAACAAAAACTCTTTATTTTTCTGTTTAAACAATAAGAAATTATTTAACTTCTTTTTCCTGTTTGTTGTATTTTTTAAAACAATAAAACTCTTTTTTCTATATTAACAAAATTTTTCCGAGTTTTATATTTAATTTCTGTTGTTTACAATCTAAATTGTTTGAAATTCTTGAATAATAGTTAAAAAGGAAAAATAATAGAAATATTTTTTTCTAGAAAAAGACTAAATAAAAGAGAGATAACAACTATTTGAAAAATATGAAACATAAAACCAACTTTATTTTATTGTATTATTTTTCTGTTACGGAAAAAAGGAAGGAAAATATTTTCTCATATATTAAGTCTTAAGCAGACTATATGAGACAAATCTTCAAATAGAGTTAAGCGATAAAGGAAACTTAAAATAAGAAAATAGTCAATTTTATACAAGAGTAGAAATTATAAACAACTAAAGAATAGACTGGTCTATATAACGGAATAACGGTCTATATAACGGTTATAACATAAACTATGGGACTATAAGTATATAAGACTATAAAATTGACTGTTTATACTTAATACCTAAATATAGTCTACATAAGACTATAAACTATATTGCCACTGGACTAAATTACAGATTTAAAAACTGAAGTATACACCACAATATAAACCATACTTTAAACTAGTTTGCATACTGTACCACAGACTGAACCATAGACTGGACTATAGACTATTGTACACCACATACTAGACATAAATGTAGACTACAGTATAAACTGTATTACAGATATAAATATATGTGTAAAATACTGAAGTATAAACCAGACTAACGACTAGAATGTAAAGTAGACTGTAGACTTAAATATGGACTGCACTGTAGACTGATTCAATGACTAGTTTAAAGACTAAATTATACTATAGACAAGACTATATATAGTCTTGAGTATAAGATAAGCTATAGCTAAAACTTTAAACTCAACTACAAACTGGTTTGTGGACTACAATACAGATTAAAATACTGAAGTGTAAAACAGACTATCAAGTACATTGAATATGGACTGCACTAGTGCGAAATTACATATTAGACTATTGACTGGACTATGGACTTAAGTAAAGATTAAAAACTAAGTTCCAAACTGAACATATTGGTGATTAGATGGAAAAGATAACAGTTGTAAGTGTAGACAACTAAAGACTATAACAAAATAAAAACTGGACTACAGATTAGATTGTAGACTAAACTACAAAATGTATTATAGAATAGACTACAGAATAGACTATACAACTAGACCAGTTAAAAAACTTAAATTTATAACTCTGAAATATATGTCATAGTATAAATTTGACTATAAACTAAATTGTAAGCTGAACTACAAAACGATTTATGGACTGAACTAAAAACTAACATATGGATTTTACACTGAGAAAATAGCTTAGAGAAAGGACTACAGATATATATAGACTATAACTTATAACTAGATGATCTTAAAGATAGTTTTATAGAATAGATTATATTAAAAGACAGATAAGAATAGAGACTATATTTGATACTAAAAGTTATAGTCTATAGTAAAGACTAACATATGACCACAATTCAGACTATGAATTGAACTTCAGACCAAAAATAGCACAAAATATGAACTTATTTATGGACTAGACTTTACAGCAGAAATTAAAGTACTACTTAACTATATGATAGTCTAGATAAAGGACTTTACTACAGACTATTTAATAGATCAGATTATTGAAAAGACTATAGACTATGATATAGATTTTATTGCAAACAATAGTTTACTGACAAGATTAAAAACAAGACTATAAGCTCGATAGAAGACTATGCTAAATACCAATATATAGATATTATTTAAGAATATAATATAGGCCAGTTTGTGGACTAACATATGGAGTAAAACTTTGAACTACAAATATGACTATTAGTAAAATTTCAACTGCAATTTGTAGTTTCTATTATTTGCGATTTATTTGGTTTGTCTTTTTTTGTTTTCTTCTTCTTTTTCTTTTCTATTCAATTTTTCCTTTAAAACAGGATATAACTCATAATATATCCTGTTTTTTTTATTTATTCTGTATTCCCTATAAATATCTTCATAACAAAACAATACATATACATACACAAAAATGTATTTCCGTTTCCTTTTTCAGCTATTTTTGTGTTCCTTTCTTCTCCCTTATTACTAGCAAACCACTCATCCTTGAAAACAACAACATTTCAATCTAATTCCCTGTTAAAATCTCCAGCTCTAAATATATATATATACAGCTCTTTATATAGCCTATCTAACAAGTTTATATAATAAAAATCTAACTGTAAAAGTAAAGGACAAAGTAAATCCTTAAAAAAAAAGAAAACAAATTTTAACGTCCCACTTCTTATCGAAGTGCTGTGACATTAAAGTGAAAAAGGGAAAATAAAAAAAAGAGTTTTAACTCTAGACTTAAATCAACATTTGAATAGCATGACAGAAAACATTTTTACTCTTTTTTTTCTCGATTGAGGAAAAAAAATCTACCGAGATTTTGTTTTTTTCAGCTCCAACAAAAATAAAGTTGACTTTGAACACTTTTACGTTTCGCTGAATTTTTTCGTTTAAATAAAAAAACTTTAGTTTTTTATCGTTTTCCATAGGAAATTGAGGAGGAAAAAAATGTGACTCCCTGCCACCATTAGTAACGATAAAAAGCTACAACAATTTATTTTAAGCAAACTCCTTTTTTTCCCCGGATTTCTCCTTTTTCTGGCATAAAAAAATGGGGGAAAAAGAGGATCAAAACATGAAAAAGTGTTTGAAGTTGCTGTTTTACTATCGACTCATTCATTAGAAAACTGTTGCAAGTTTTTGTTATTTTTGTTTTTTGTTCTTCTTCTTCTTAAGTTTATTAAAAAGTTTCAGTTTTAGAGAAAAAGGAAAAAGGAGCTTTTTTATGAAAGTCTTTATTTAAATGTGTGATTTTATTTGAAAAAAAAGATGTTATAAGTTTTATGAAAATTTGTTTTAAAAGTTTTTATTGGTTTTGATTATAATTCATAAATTAGAGGAAGTGGAAAAAGGATTAAATAAGAAGGATGTTTTTAATGAAAAAAGAGGATAATATAACCTGGACTCATACTGAACTAAAGAAACAAATTATAATAAGTTTTGCTATAAGTCTAGTCCAAACACGAATCTCAAAAAACAGTCTGGTCAACATAAATTAGTCCACAAATGAGACTATGAAATAGTCTTCAGGTAACTCTTGCTGAAATTTAAAATTAGACCATAGAGGAGACAATAAACTAGTCAATAGTAACTACTACATAGAAGAGCATATTAATTTCCTGGAGTTGAGAATTGAGTTTTCAGTTAAGACTATAAACTATTCTACTATTGACAATAAGGCACCTGTAGACGGGGCTAAATACGGGTCTACAGATAGTTAAGACTATAAACGACTCTATATTTTGACACTCTATAAATGGCAAGAGGAGACCCTTCCAATAGAAGTGAGAGAAACTGCTGTAAAGAACTTTTAAATCATGATAGATGACCGTCTGAACTTTTAGGAAAAAACACCTGGTATTTACCTGCAAAACAGGCAACGGATGTATTAAATACACGTTAAAGCCACAGAATATTGCTGACAAGCGTGACAAATTCAATACTTATATGGTACACCAGTCTGGAATAGTGAGATTAAAAATATCAAGTAGGAAAGACATAGGAAAATATCTAGGAAATAACCAGGAAAGTTATGTAAAACATCGAAAAAGAGAAAAACCTAGTAAGTTGGCAAATCTTCCAATGGTCGTTGGAATTTCGATTAATGCTCCCAATCAATATCTGGGTAAAAATCAGAGACACGTTGAGGTTAATTTAAAGGAATCTTTGTATGGGGATTAGAAAAAACAATGAAGCCATCATCACTTATTTCAAGAGGCATCGTTCTTGGGCCAAAATAGTGACACGTGAAAATTTTCATTCATATAACTTAAAAACTGCAGCCTGCACTTTGTCGGGCCAGCCAGCTGACAAGACGGACTGAAATCGTTAAATCGACCGAAAAATCAGAATTTCCTACAGGACATGGCTGTATGGCTTTGGTCCCGACAACTCTCTTCAGTGTACCGAGTGCAACTTTTATGGTGGAAGATCCAGAAAAATGGAAAGAGATTCCTAAGTTTATCGAAGATAAAAATGGAGGATTATGTGATGCTAAAAAAGCCCGTAAAAGAGCTCAAAACTACTCACCAATGAAAATCAATCATCTTTGAATAAGAAGTAAAATCCTTAACGGGAATTTCTTCCCTGTGAAGTAGTACCAACCAGCAGTTTATCGTGGGTTGGTGACGTAAAGGGGCGTGGTTTGATATGTAGGCATTACGCGTGTTTCCAATATTTGCTTACATCTTTAAAGATTCTACACCTCCTGTGCACAAAAAAATGTTGAGGCTCCTAGTCAAGACAATAGACTTTTTATACAGTCTAGTCTAAAGTAGTGACCATTGACTAGTCTACAATGGACTAAGCTACTAACCCAGACTAATAACTAAATCCTGATGAGACTATAAAACTCTCTACAGTTAAGATCACAGATTAGATCTATAAATTATAAACTAGTGATACCAAAATTTAGGTTATAGTTAAGGCTACCGTATAGTTTTGAGTACAAACTACAGTTGCATAAGTTTACAGTTGATGGTGGAGACTATAATTGGTTTTAATGTAGACTAGAAGCCAGTCATCAAACTACTCTATGCAGAAGGCTAGAAACCAGTTTATAGTGTAGACTTTAAACTGGTTCCCAAAAGAGACTTTTATTTAGTTGATCGTCGAGACTTAAAACCAGTTCAAAGTTCAGAAACAATTTCCGTTAAGCTTTAGTCTTAGCGAAATCATTTATGAAAAATTCTTTAAATTAAATCCTTCATTTATGTCATCTTTGATTTCAACAAAATTAAATTCAAGGAAAATTAAATTCAAAAACCTCAGAAAAACAATACTTTTTAATCAACTTAATGGGGGACCACAGTCATTTGCACCTTTTTTTTAAGAGCAAAAATTCGAAAAATAATTCTAAAAAAAACTGCAAAAATAATTTAGATTTGTCAACCTTGTTTGATGACTTTCATTCGAAACTCCCTCTATTCCTGCCAAAAACTCTCTCAGCAATTGTTTTGTTTTTATTTTTTTAGTCATTTGTATGACGCCATTTTTTTTCATATAAACAGGATAATAAAAAAAGGACATATTTTCCTATTTTTTCTTCTTCTTCTATAGCTGATGAAGTGGCTGAATAAATAGAAAAGAAATTTAAATAAACAAGTAAGAAGTTTATAGTCGGTTAAGCACGACTATTTAGTACCCTACACCACATTGTTGGTTATAAGTGAAAGCTATCAAAAATTTATGAAACACCCTCGTAATTTATACTGGTACTATCATCCATGTAGGAAAAATGCGTTCTAAAATGATTTTATCTATGGGGGTTACATGGGAGCTAGAAGCGATTATGCACCGCCCCTAGTAAAATTTCGCACATCGATTATGGTTTACATATGTCTTGATTTGACCAATTTATATTACAATACCAACTTGTATGTGAGATTTAGGTGTTATTTGGAAGAGGGTTTTTAAGGGACCTATAAGAAATAATGGACCGATTCTTAAATAATTTCGAATATGGTCAACAACATCAAATAACATTAACAACGCTTTATGTTTAGGACTTAAATCCACGTTAAAGCCACAGAATATTTGGGAGGAATATTTGTATGGGGATTAGGAAAAACAATGAAGCCATCATCACTTATTTCAAGAGGCATCGTTCTTGAGCCAAAATTGTAACACGTGCCAATTTTCATTCATATAACTTTAAAACTGCGGCCTGCATTTTGTTCAGCCAGCCAGCCGACCAGACGGATGGACATCGTTAAGATGAGCCAGAAAGTGATCCTGAATCGAACGGTATACATTAAGCATAATACCCCAAACACCTACGGTGGTGTAGGGTATAAAAAATAGGATTCTTCTAAAACACTAGGAAAAAAATAATGACGAAGTAAATAGAATTCTAGCAAAAAAAAAAAACTCTAAAGCAATTTTTTGGATTGAAATGAAATCATCATCCATAGAACACATCACAACCACCTCATCATGCTCATAATCGTCATTATTGTCATCACCAGTAGTTTGTAGAACAAAACGAAAAAAAATTATGTGTAAATAGAAAAAAAAAGCACAAGAACTAAATGAATGACAAATAAAATGCCATCATATAGAGCGTACAAAAAGGTACATGTGAACTTAAACCCTGCAGATCTGATAATCAATTTGTTAAATATGAACATATTTGACATGTGTGTGTGTTTTTGCGTCTAGTAATTGTGAAATAAAATAAAAGAATAAATATTCGTTTTTCTTTTTTTGCTCTCTGCCTTAATAAAAAAGACATATTTTCACGTTACGTATATAAAATATTCTTTTGAATGTGTGGGTTTGAAAACAAAAACACTACGTTTTTCCTGTCTATGAAGAAAAACAATTAAAGAATTTTTTCTGTGTTTTTCGTGGAAATGAAAAAAGAACTTTTAGTCGGTTGACTCATAGGTTTTCTTTTGTTTTTCACAAAAGTTTTCGCTTTAAGGTGACATAAACAGTAAAAAAAATAAACAAAAACAACAACGACTTTGAAAGGAGCTATAGTTCCTGAACTGAACAAGAACTGGACTAGAACCTGAACAAGAACCTATATTCTTTAGTGGAGACTATAAACTAGTCTATAGCTGAGACTATAAACTAGTCTATAGCTGAGACTATAAACTAGTCTATAGCTGAGACTATAAACTAGTCTATAGCTGAGACTATAAACTAGTCTATAGCTGAGACTATAAACTAGTCTATAGCTGAGACTATAAACTAGTCTATAGCTGAGACTATAAACTAGTCTATAGCTGAGACTATAAACTAGTCTATAGCTGAGACTATAAACTAGTCTATAGCTGAGACTATAAACTAGTCTATAGCTGAGACTATAAACTAGTCTATAGCTGAGACTATAAACTAGTCTATAGCTGAGACTATAAACTAGTCTATAGCTGAGACTATAAACTAGTCTATAGCTGAGACTATAAACTAGTCTATAGCTGAGACTATAAACTAGTCTATAGCTGAGACTATAAACTAGTCTATAGCTGAGACTATAAACTAGTCTATAGCAGTGACTATAAACTAGTCTATAGCAGTGACTATAAACTAGTCTATAGCTGTGACTATAAACTAGTCTATAGCAGTGACTATAAACTAGTCTATAGCTGTGACTATAAACTAGTCTATAGCTGTGACTATAAACTAGTCTATAGCTGTGACTATAAACTAGTCTATAGCAGTGACTATAAACTAGTCTATAGCTGTGACTATAAACTAGTCTATAGCTGTGACTATAAACTAGTCTATAGCTGTGACTATAAACTAGTCTATAGCTGTGACTATAACTAGTCTATAGCTGTGACTATAAACTAGTCTATAGCTGTGACTATAAACTAGTCTATAGCTGTGACTATAAACTAGTCTATAGCTGTGACTATAAACTAGTCTATAGCTGTGACTATAAACTAGTCTATAGCTGTGACTATAAACTAGTCTATAGCTGTGACTATAAACTAGTCTATAGCTGTGACTATAAACTAGTCTATAGCTGTGACTATAAACTAGTCTATAGCTGTGACTATAAACTAGTCTATAGCTGTGACTATAAACTAGTCTATAGCTGTGACTATAAACTAGTCTATAGCTGTGACTATAAACTAGTCTATAGCTGTGACTATAAACTAGTCTATAGCTGTGACTATAAACTAGTCTATAGCTGTGACTATAAACTAGTCTATAGCTGTGACTATAAACTAGTCTATAGCTGTGACTATAAACTAGTCTATAGCTGTGACTATAAACTAGTCTATAGCTGTGACTATAAACTAGTCTATAGCTGTGACTATAAACTAGTCTATAGCTGTGACTATAAACTAGTCTATAGCTGTGACTATAAACTAGTCTATAGCTGTGACTATAAACTAGTCTATAGCTGAGACTATAAACAAGTCTATAGCTGAGACTATAAACTAGTCTATAGCTGTGACTATAAACTAGTCTATAGCTGAGACTATAAACTAGTCTATAGCTGAGATTATAAACTAGTCTATATCTGAGACTATAAACTAGTCTATAGCTGAGACTATAAACTAGTCTATAGCTGTGACTATAAACTAGTCTATAGCTGAGACTATAAACTAGTCTATAGCTGAGACTATAAACTAGTCTATAGCTGAGACTATAAACTAGTCTATAGCTGTGACTATAAACTAGTCTATAGCTGAGACTATAAACAAGTCTATAGCTGAGACTATAAACTAGTCTATAGCTGAGATTATAAACTAGTCTATAGCTGAGACTATAAACTAGTCTATAGCTGAGATTATAAACTAGTCTATAGCTGAGATTATAAACTAGTCTATATCTGAGACTATAAACTAGTCTATAGCTGAGACTATAAACTAGTCTATAGCTGAGACTATAAACTAGTCTATAGCTGTGACTATAAACTAGTCTATAGCTGAGACTATAAACTAGTCTATATCTGAGACTATAAACTAGTCTATAGCTGAGACTATAAACTAGTCTATAGCTGAGACTATAAACTAGTCTATAGCTGAGACTATAAACTAGTCTATAGCTGAGACTATAAACTAGTCTATAGCTGAGACTATAAACTAGTCTATAGCTGAGACTATAAACTAGTCTATAGCTGAGACTATAAACTAGTCTATAGCTGAGACTATAAACTAGTCTATAGCTGTGACTATAAACTAGTCTATAGCTGTGACTATAAACTAGTCTATAGCTGAGGCTATAAACTAGTCTATAGCTGAGGCTATAAACTAGTCTATAGCTGAGGCTATAAACTAGTCTATAGCTGAGGCTATAAACTAGTCTATAGCTGAGGCTATAAACTAGTCTATAGCTGAGGCTATAAACTAGTCTATAGCTGAGGCTATAAACTAGTCTATAGCTGAGGCTATAAACTAGTCTATAGCTGAGGCTATAAACTAGTCTATAGCTGAGGCTATAAACTAGTCTATAGCTGAGACTATAAACTAGTCTATAGCTGAAGCTATAAACTAGTTTATAGCTGAGACTATAAACTAGTCTATAGCTGAGACTATAAACTAGTCTATAGCTGTGACTATAAACTAGTCTATAGCTGAGACTATAAACTAGTCTATAGCTGAGACTATAAACTAGTCTATAGCTGTGACTATAAACTAGTCTATAGCTGAGACTATAAACTAGTCTATAGCTGTGACTATAAACTAGTCTATAGCTGAGACTATAAACTAGTCTATAGCTGAGACTATAAACTAGTCTATAGCTGAGACTATAAACTAGTCTATAGCTGAGACTATAAACTAGTCTATAGCTGAGACTATAAACTAGTCTATAGCTGAGACTATAAACTAGTCTATAGCTGAGACTATAAACTAGTCTATAGCTGAGACTATAAACTAGTCTATAGCTGAGACTATAAACTAGTCTATAGCTGAGACTATAAACTAGTCTATAGCTGAGACTATAAACTAGTCTATAGCTGAGACTATAAACTAGTCTATAGCTGAGACTATAAACTAGTCTATAGCTGAGACTATAAACTAGTCTATAGCTGAGACTATAAACTAGTCTATAGCTGAGACTATAAACTAGTCTATAGCTGAGACTATAAACTAGTCTATAGCTGAGACTATAAACTAGTCTATAGCTGAGACTATAAACTAGTCTATAGCTGAGACTATAAACTAGTCTATAGCTGAGACTATAAACTAGTCTATAGCTGAGACTATAAACTAGTCTATAGCTGAGACTATAAACTAGTCTATAGCTGAGACTATAAACTAGTCTATAGCTGAGACTATAAACTAGTCTATAGCTGAGACTATAAACTAGTCTATAGCTGAGACTATAAACTAGTCTATAGCTGAGACTATAAACTAGTCTATAGCTGAGACTATAAACTAGTCTATAGCTGGGACTATAAACTAGTCTATAGCTGAGACTATAAACTAGTCTATAGCTGAGACTATAAACTAGTCTATAGCTGAGACTATAAACTAGTCTATAGCTGAGACTATAAACTAGTCTATAGCTGAGACTATAAACTAGTCTATAGCTGAGACTATAAACTAGTCTATAGCTGAGACTATAAACTAGTCTATAGCTGAGACTATAAACTAGTCTATAGCTGAGACTATAAACTAGTCTATAGCTGAGACTATAAACTAGTCTATAGCTGAGACTATAAACTAGTCTATAGCTGAGACTATAAACTAGTCTATAGCTGAGACTATAAACTAGTCTATAGCTGAGACTATAAACTAGTCTATAGCTGAGACTATAAACTAGTCTATAGCTGAGACTATAAACTAGTCTATAGCTGAGACTATAAACTAGTCTATAGCTGAGACTATAAACTAGTCTATAGCTGAGACTATAAACTAGTCTATAGCTGAGCCTATAAACTAGTCTATAGCTGAGCCTATAAACTAGTCTATAGCTGAGGCTATAAACTAGTCTATAGCTGAGACTATAAACTGGTCTATAGCTGAGACTATAAACTAGTCCACAGCTGAACTATGCAAAGCTATAAAAGACTATAATGCTTAATATTTTTCTTTTTCCCATAATTCTCATATTAATACAATTTTTTGGCATAAAGAAAATCATTAATGGTTTTTCTTAACTTGTGTGTGTAAGGATGTTGCATTTATTTATTTTGTTCTTATGAAATTTTTAATTAAATTTAAAATCTCTGTTCTTTCATTTCTTTGTGATTAAATTTCTTCTTTTTTGTTTGAGTTTCTGGTTCGAAATGAAAAAAACCTCAATATTTATTCTGGTTAAAATAAAATTTTAATAAAATTGAATTTATTTGTAAAAGAAATAGAAAGAGCGAGAGAAAATAGAGGAAAACTTACCATTTGTTGTTGATTTTTGGGCTTTTTGTGTAGATCAGGAACCTTAAAAGAGGTTACCGCCTCAATGACTTCGGCCAGCAAAAGACCATCACGACAGTCAGAGGAAAGATCGGTAACCTTCTTTTTCGATTTGCTACGCTCCAAATAATAGTTGGCCCAATCGGTGTAGATCTGAAAGGGTAAGAAAAGAAAATGATATGAATTAAGGAAAATATATTCAATTCAGCTGGCAAAATGTAGTATTTCATAATGAATTTGTTTTAATGTCTTTTAGGTTGAGCAATTTTATGGTTTTTGGTTTTGAAAATAAAATTTTCATAAGTTTTCATCAATTCAGCTCAGCTGAATTTCATTTATTTGAAGGAAAACTTTATGTTAGTTAAATCAACCACTTTTCTGGGCTTCTTTGGAAAATTTAATTACCTTTTGAATATTTTATATCTAATGGAATTCATAAGTCTTTCTAACTAACTTCAGTGAATCCTTTTGGGCTCAAAAGTAACTAAAGTAATGTTTTCTCTAACTATTAGAAACTCATTAGAAATATAATATAAAATAAGAAAAACTAATGCATTTTTCCTTCTTCTTCCTCCACTTTTTCTGTGGGTAACATATGCAAAATATGGTTTTCCTGGCATAAATTCTAAGAACATCGAGAGAAGTTAAAATATTCATAAAACCCAACTACAACGAAAGGAAAACTGGCAAATATATTGCTTAAAATAGTAGTCAGCAAACAAAGCAATTAGAACAGCCTTAAGAATTTATTAAAAGTTTTCTAATGGCTAAAACAGGAAGTTTGTTTTACACCCTGCCCCCCCTTTTTCCCACCGCACTTTCCTTTAATAGGAAATAGAGAAATGTGGTTAGTTTTCCTTTTTGCACATTAGTTTTTTTTATGATCCTTAAGAAACATTCAGCATCTTAATTATATTTTTGGTATCGGAGTTAATTTTTGTTCTCTACAAACAGAATTTAAGAAATTTCTTTATTTACTGGAAAAAGAGGAGAGTAAAATGGATTTTATTTTGTTGTTTTTTCCTTTGTGTTGTTGTTTATTATTTAAGGTCAAGTGATTTTTCTTAGAAAATTTCATTTGTTATTATTGTCTGTGGTTAAAAAATATCTACAAATTAAAATCCTTGTCTTTTATCTGTTAACTAACAGTCCTTTTTCATTTCATTTTTGTTTTTTCTAATGTCCTTTTAAAGGATTTGTTTTTGTGCTTTATTTATATGAGCAAAGATAAGGTTTATTATTTTGCCACAAAAGGAAATAGTTTGTCAAATTTTAAGCCTCAGAAATAAGGAAAAAAAATTTTTCAACAATTTCATTTTAAGGGTTAAATTTGGTTCCTTTTCGTTTTTCTCATAAACTCAAATTTAAAATCCTTAAAAAGTTTATTTGAAAATTTAGAATTGGTATTAAAAAATGTTAGTTTATTTAATTTAAAATAAAATTTTACCAACCTTGGCATAGTCAGCTATATTATCACAGGATCCTTGATAACTAACACAACGACCCAACATTTTAAATTTATTTTAACTGTTGCAGCTTTTAACTATTTTTTAGTTATTTAGTTATTACTCCATTTTTTTAATTTATAACACATTTTCTAAGCCTAAACATAGACTTTGATATTTTAAGATTATAGAAGCCTTAAGGTAGGCTATATAATTTTAAACATATAGTAGGTTTCGCAAAAAGTAAAGTTCAACATATTTTAATTCTTGAATCCAAAATTATCTTCAGCTCTAATTCAGTTCTAGTTCGGTTCTAGTTCAGCTCTAGTTCAGTTCTAGTTCAGTTCCAGTTCAGTTCTAGTTCAGTTCTAGTTCAGTTCTAGTTCGGTTCTAGTTCGGTTCTAGTTCAGTTCTAGTTCAGTTCTAGTTCAGTTCCAGTTCAGTTCTAGTTCAGTTTTAGTTCAGTACTAGTTCAAGTTCTAGTTTAGTTCTAGTTCAGTTTTAGTTAAGTGTTGCTTAGTTCCCGTTCAAGTTCTGGCTCAGTTCTGGTTTAGTTTTAGTTCTAGTTCAGTTCTAGTTCAATATTTGTCCATTTCTAGTTCAGTTGTTGTTCAGTTTTAGTTCAGTTTTAGTTCAAGTTCAGTTATAGTTGATTTCTAGTTCGATACCAGTTCTAGTTTTAGTTCAGTTCTAGTTTAGTTCTAGTTCAGTTCTTGTTCAATTCTAGTTCAAGTTCAGTTATAGTTGAGTTCTAGTTAAGTTCTAGTTCGATACCAGTTCTAGTTCTGTTCTAATTTAAATTCTAGTTCAGATATATTTAAGTTCTAGTAAGCTCTAGTTCAGTTTAAGTTCAGTTCAAGTTCTAGTTCAGTTTTAGTTCAGTTCTAGTTCAGTTTAAGTTCAACTCCAGTTCAGGTACTAGTTAAGATACGAGTTTAGATTCCAGTCAGGTTCTAGTTTTAATTCTCGTTCCTGTTCCAGTTCAGTTTTAAATCAGTTTAAATTTTTGTTTAGTTTCTAGTTCAGTTTAAGTTCATATTGAAACATGAAGTCCTGAGTGTAGGCAATACTTGCTAATATTTCTTTGATTGAAAAACAAATCCCCTAAAAATATGCTTTTAAAATTGCATTATTATGATTTATAAATTTCTAAATTCTCTCTTTATTTATTGAGGACCATTTTTAATCCTTAAATTAAGCTTTCAAAATTGAAAATATAAATGCCTAAATATAGGCAATAGATGTCCATTTTGGACTAAAATATTATTATGCTGTATTAATGTCAATTTCTTAATTTTATTCTTTTTCATAAAACTATAAACCAATTTTTAGTTTTATTTATTACAACTCTCAGTTATATAATTGCGTTTTTAGAATTGCTGCCATTAATTTCTTAATGTCTTTTCTGTAATTTCTTTTTCTCTTGTTACCTTTCGATAACCGTCATAAACATAATTCCTTATTTTTTCCGCAAAGAAACCTTTAAGAGGAGGAAGTATTCCCAGCAATAATAATAATTTTAACCTTTATCTCTGTTTTGCTTCTATTACAAAAAGCAAAAAAAAAGATCTATAAAAAATAATTTACCTAAAAACCATAAAATTTTATCATTTAGCTATCAGCAGTCAACAGACAGGCGCTCACCAGAAACACGTTTATCACCATTAAAATAAATATTTATAAACATTTTTCTTGTCTTTGGCTTTGCCCTCGAAACACCTAAATGTGTGTCAAAAACATTAAAGACTTTACTTTATCAAAGGCTCTCGTAAAAAAACAACTTTTCTTTTACAGTTTGTCAATATTTAGAATGGAAAAAGGAGCATAACTTAAGTGAAACAACCCTTTTTCTTTGAAAGAAATAAAAATAAAACCTAACACAAGTGATAAGACATTTTACCAACACATACTTAAAGGCGTAAACATTTCTAACGCCTAACAAGCTAATTGAAAAAACAGAACTAAGAAATTATTGCCTGCTTTTAGGGTTAGAGTTTTCCTGTCTTTTGAAATTTTGTTTAGATGACCAAGGCTTTTTGCATAATTGCTTAGTTGTTTAAATAGTTATTTGACCCTTGTCAACATAAAACTCTAACAAAAAAGATTTATCAAGAAAACATAACAAAAAAATAACTAAAAGTATACTTTAGATTTCAACAGTTAATGGGTTTTTATTATAAATTACTATTTTGTAAGGAGGCTGGCCGCTTTTCTCTCATTTTCAAAGTGTTAAATCAGCATAAAATCTGCTTAAGTTTCTCTTCAGCAAAGTAAACAGTTCTTGAGAAATGACGTCAAATTGCTTTAAGCAGCAGCACTTAAAAGTATGCTTTGATTTCTTTAATAATGTTAATGTTATTAGAAAGGAAATGTATAAGAAAAAGGTGTTTCTATTATAGATTTACAAATTAATTTTCTTATTTGTTATTCTTTTTGCTTATTTTCCTTTGGAAGAGATCAAGCCATTATGGACAAAAAAAGTCATTTTATTTATAGCCTATCTAAAAGGGGAAGTAGTTATTGTGAGCATTTGATTGATATGACATTTGGGGAATTGTGCGTAAAATAATTTTATATTATTGAAGTAAATAAAATAAACAATTGTCAAGGAAACTTCACCTAAAGAGTGTAATAATGAAATTGAATATTTGTAAAATGTAATGGAAAAAGGAAATTTTAAGGAGAATGACAAAATGAGAATGAAAATGTCAAAAAGCAAATTTATAGCAAAAGGGGAAACAATTTTGGGAACAATTTAGCTTTTTAACAGTTTAAGTTTTAGTTATTTAACAATAATGCCCTAAAATATATAAATATTATAGCATACTTTAAGGCCCAAAAATATTTAAGAGTTATTGCCTACATTAAGGCGTTAAAATCTTTTTTACCGGTTTTAGTAATCAAAAAGTGTTCATTTAAAGGTTTTGATGAAAATGTTTTTGTGCTTAAATATTAAAAATAATAAAATATTAAACAAAGAAAATTGAATTTTCCAAATTCCATTGAATTTCAATTAATTGCTGCCTACTTTTAGGAACTGTCAAAGGAACTTTCTGAACAATTTGTCTGTTTCGTTCTATATAGCTGAATGTAGACTTTAAAGTTGTATACAAAATAACAGCATACTTTAAGGAGGAAAACTGTTTTCAAAACGATTGCCTACATTTTGGCGCATTTTTATAATTTCTCCTAATTAAACTTATTCAAATTCATTATATAATAATTAAATAATAAAATTATTTAATTTTAGAATCACTAGACTTGTTCTCATTTAACATGTTAAATAATTTGGAGAATTTCAAATTCAGTTTCATTCAAATTACCCCGATATATAAAAATTGTAGCATACTTTTAGAAAACTACCGTATATTTTTGAAATATTATAGTATTCTTTAAGGATCAAAATATATTTAGGAAAATTACTAAAAATTATTAATCAAAATGTGATTTAAAAATTATATTAAATTTTAAGAAATTATTGCCTACTTTAAGGTTTCTTTTCAATTATAAACTGCCATAATTTTGAGTGCTTTCGTATTTTAGTTTCTCTCTGAAGACTGATTAAATATCACTAAAAATATATAAAAATTATAACATACTTTAAGGGTTAATTTTGTTTTAAAATTATTGCCTACATTAAGGCGCATTTTTAGATTTTGCTTCAAAAACTTTTTAGATTTCAGTATTAAAAATCGTTAAATATTAATAATAGAAAAAATGTAATTTTAAAATTACATGGAATTTCAATAAATCATTGCCTACTTTAAGGTGCTTTTTTGTACAATATTTCCTAAAATTATGTATTATTTAATTGTCAAACCTGTCAAATGTCATTTATAATTTTATCCGAACAAAAAACTTTTTTTTCAAATTATTACAAAAACAGCAAAAAGACTAAAATACAAAGGAAATTACTTAAATATTATTTTCTACTTAAGAGACAAATTAAGGAATTCTTTTTTTCTTTTTGAAGTTGGAAAACATTAGGGTCTTATAAATGTTCTTTTATTAGTTTAATGATACAAAAGGAAAATTCTAGGAAAAATATTTTCTGTAAAATCTGAGAAAATATGAGGAAAATTTTCAGAAAATATTTTATAAATTAAAAAATAATTCATAAAAAATTTAAAACTAGAAAATTTTTAATAAACATCCTGTAAAACAAACATGTTTCCTTTAGGCTTTCGAAATGACTCTTAAGCAAATAAATACATAAATGAAATGAGAAAAAGGCAATTTTATTTCTGTAAGTAGCAAAATGGAATATTTGCTCATGCTTTGTTTTATATGTATTTGTAGACATTTTTGATGACATCTCATCAAATATAAATGTGACCCACTTGTGGCATCAAATGTTGTCAGGGAAAACATTTCAAAAATGAAGTTGAACGAATGACTGAATGACTGTTGGAACATTATCAAAATAGGAAATAAAAGATATTTGTTTCTTCCATTTTTTGGCAATTTATTTTCATTTTACTACAAAATAAAATACATTACGAATGATGAAGACAAAAACGGAAGGAAGTTGCAAAACAAGAAAAGCGACCATATAAAACACTAACACACTTGCCACTCCACGCCTCTCCACCACGTCTTTATTATAAAAATTGAAATTTTTATAGGAATTTGATATTCCATAGAGTATTTTAGATATTTACATTTACATATAAACTCTGTTAGTGTAAGTGTGAGTAAAGCTATCAAAAATGACTACCTAACAATTTCTCTCGCTCTCTTATGAAATTGAAGTAACTTTTGCCAAATTTGCACAAACAATTCTACTTTTAAATGTATCACAAAATGCTAGAAAGAGATAGAACTAAATAGACAACAATATTATACGTCAAAAATGTTGTGTGTGCACCTTTTAAGCAAATTGATTTTGGCAGGCACTTAGAATTCTTAAAAAAATAATAATAAAACAAAATAAAATTATTTATGCATGAAATATTGAAATACAGCAAAATTGTAAGAAATAAAATACAATAATTTTTTTTTAACTGAAAAAAAATATTAACTAAAATGACTGGCGATAAGAGAATAAAATTGAAAACAATTTAAATAAAATCATTATTAAGCCATAAGATAGGCAATACAATTTTTAACAATTTAAAATAACAACTTTATTAGGGATTAAATCACGTAACAGGCAACTGCCTGACAGAAATGAACAAAAACCTATAGTAGAATTTGAACTAGAACCTCAACTAAGACGTGAACTAGAACGTCAATTTAAACCTGAACAAGAACCTGAAATAGAATCTGAACTAGAACTGATCTAGAACTGAACTGGAACAGAACTGGAATCTGAAATAAAATCCGAACTAGAACTGAACTAGAACTTAACTGGAACTGATCAAGAACTGAACTAAAACTGAACTAAAACTTAACTAGAACTGAACTGGAACTGAACTAGAACTGAACTAGAACGGGAACTGAACTAAAACAGAACTAAGACTTGTCTTGATCTGGATAATAACTGAATTATTATTATTATTTTTTTTCATTATAAATTTCAATTTTTATTAAAATTATTTTATATTGCATACTTTTAGGACTCTAAGAGTTCTAATCAATTTAAATGTAACTTATAAATAATTTTGTATCTTTTTCAAGTTATATGAAATTGTAAAACCTTCATTTTATCTTTGAAATATTGACATTTTTCTATTTGATTAAAAATATTTTCCATTGGCCTAAAAGTATGCCAACAGTTTTGATTTGTTACAATGGTCATAAAGCAAATAGACACATGACAATCACTTAATACGACAAATGTCAATCATGACTATGAATTCTAATAATCTAAACAAATATCTTGCGAAAAATAAATTGTTAATAACAGAAAAAGAAATCGAAAATTTTCCCCTACAAAAAGTTAATTATTAAAATATTTCGGGAAATTGAAATAAACGAAACGAAAGAAAACATGAGAAATAAACAAGAACAATTTTCTTAATTATTTGTAGTTGTAATTAAAAATACAAAGAAAACTTTTGCTATTTATTTTTGTTTTTGTTGTTGTTTCTTATATACTTTTTTAATAACCCGTAGGCCTGAAAGAAAGTCCTTTACAAAAAAAGTTTTCCTTAAAGGTTGTTGGCATAGAAAAACAAAAGAAAAGCAAATTAAAGAAAAAACAAGTACATTCGGCTGTGGTGAATCCGCAATACCCTCCACCACAAATGCGAGTGAAGTAAATATGTTATCTTTCATACATACACATTCACAGATGTACAAAATATGTAAATATTTTTCTTAGAAATAACACGGAACATTTAACGAGTTATGAAATTAGTTACATTTTTGTCTATAACTTTGTTTTACTGAACCGATTTTGATAATTTTTGAGGAGATAATGAAGTACATATAACTTTATATCCAGGCAAAATCTTATTCTAATTTATCGATTTCAAATTGACAGTTTAAAAAGAAAATTGTTCGTTTAAACTAAGGGGTTACCTCAGGTATCGGTCTATATCTATTAAAATACTAAACAGATTTTGCTGGTCTTATGTTTAAAACTTCTCAGGACTATAGGAAATACCCAGGCCAAATTTCATTATACTATGCCAATGATTGTGGATGTGAGCGTGCATACAACAGACAGACAGACGGATGGACTGACAGATAGATAGACGGACAGACTGACGGTAAAACAGACGAACATAGCTTAATCGACTCAAATTTTGATTTGATGCAAGAATACACTATGAGGTCTAAGATGATTTCTTCTTAGCGTTACAAACGGAGTGACAAAGTTAATATACCCTCTTCACCACTTATAGTGGTGGAGGGTATAAAAAAAAGAAAATTTAGCTTAAAGATTTTCTCGTTTTCCCATTTAAGAGAAAACAAAAAAAGTTATAATAATTATTAAAACACGCATTTTCCCCCACACACCCTCATGCGCCCACCCACACTCAGTATTTCTAGGAAAAGAAAGAAATGAGCCTTTTGGCGACTTTTACTCCTTTTTTCATTTTGTGAAACGTAGATTTTGGCTTAAAGGAGTTATAACGATTTCTGGTTGGTTTAACAGTGGGTTACTTATGAATTTAGTTAAGAATATTAACAGCTGTTGTATGTTAAACTCATGCGTTTTGCTTTTCTCTCCCCCAACTTCTAGGAAATCAGCCTTTAGCCGTAATAATGAGCACAAAAACAAGACTTTTAAGCAATTTTGGTGGAGCATAAACGAAACAATAACAAGAAAAAAAGAAAAAACTCCCAAAAAAAAACAAAACTCTCCCTCTTTGAATTTTTCTTTCTCGATATAAACAAAATTTCCCAGTGAGTGGTCGGGGTAAAAGGTAGACTAATTAAATTAATGTTATTTGTAAACATGAACATAAAAGTAATATAACAAGGGTGTCTCCAAAAATTATAGCTAAAAACTGCCATTCCATTCCATTCCATTCCATTCCATTCCATTCATAATTCATTACCTTCACAACAGCAAAAAAAATGTTTCATTTTCAAAAAATAAAGCATACAATTAGGATACTGAAAGTTAAGAAATATTTTGCATACTTTTAGGTAAAATAAATAAATTTTAATAATTTGAAAGGTTTTCAAAAACAGTAACGCAGAGAAACAAATTAAACGCCAAAGAAAGAAGTTAAGGAATTCAGGGAAATCAAAGCAAAACACAGTATGTGTTAAGATTTAAAGAAAATATTTGAAAAGATGTGGTAATTGAGGCTGCTGAATATTTAAATATCTTTAGAAAGGCAACAACATTTAAGAGTGACAGGAAATTTCTTAATAAATGAACTGTGAAAGAAATTTTTACAAAATTTTAGTTCTAAAGAAATTTATCACAATAAAAAATATGAAGAGCTGACCTCAAACTGAACTAAAAACTGCAGTAAAATTTATCAGGGTATAAGCAAAAACAATATAAGAACCAATCTACAACCTAAACTAGAACCTGAACTAAAACCTGAACTAGAACATGAAATAGAACCTGAACTAGAACTTGAGCTAGAACTGATGTAGATGTGAACTAGAATTGAATTGGGACTGAACTGGAAATGAATTGGAACTGAATTGGAAATGAACTACAACTTAAATAGAAGTGAACCAGAACTCGACTAGAACTGAACTGGAACTAAATTAGAATTGAACTGAAGCAGAAGTAGACTGAACTAGAACTGAACTGAACTGGAACTGAACTAGAAATGAACTACAACTTAAATAGAAGTGAACCAGAACTCGACTAGAACTGACCAGGAACTGAAGTAGAACTGAATTAGAACTGAACTGGAACTGAACTAGATTTAAACTGGAACTGAAGTTCGGTTCTAACTGGAACTGAAGTAGACTGAACTAAAACTGAACTGGAACTGAACTAGAACTGAAGTAAAACTGAACTGGAACTGAACTACAACTGAACAAGAACTGAAGTAGAATTGAACTAGAAATGTACTAGAAATGAACTGGAACTGAAGTAGAACCAAACTGGAACTGATGTAGACTGAACTAAAACTGAAGTAGAAGTGAACTAGAACTGAACTAGAATTTTACTAAATCTTTCATCTTTTGAATAAAATTTTCAAATCTTTTTTAAATTTTCTTTTTAATATTTCGATTTCAGTTAAATTCCATCTTTTACACCTTAATTTCTGTTAGTTTCAATTTTCTCTCTTTAAATTCACTTATTTTTGTTAACATTTGATTTTCCCTTCCTTCCATACAACTTGACCACTAAAAATCCAATTATCATATAATTGATTTAAGCAATTGATCACATCTGTTCAGAAAAAAATCACAGCACTATAATTCATATACTAAACCGAAAAAAAAGAAGGAAATATGTATTTCAGTTAAGAAATCACTACAGCAGGACTCAATGAACCGTAAAAATGATGATGATGATGATGACAATGAGGTTGTTTATTGATGAGGACAATAATGATGATGGTGGGTAGTTTTTGCATGATGTCCTTCTTTTACCACAGGAAACCTCAATAACTTTTTATGGTAACAAAACATTTCGAATAAAATTGAAATATTATGTTCTGAAGATGTAAAGAGAGGAAAAGGAGGTGAAATAGAACATGTGTTAAAAGGCGTTAACCATAATAAACACCAGACGGTGGACAAAAAACAAAAGTTAATTTTAGTGAATTGATAATTATTGAAGAGGGAAGAGAGGGAAAAGGTGTTGAACATTTCTGTGATAATAGTGTTAAGGGAAGGGGTGGATTTTTAGGGAGAGTAGTGTGCTGGATGTGAGTTAAAATTATTGGCAAAAATTTGGATTAAGAGAAGAGTAGTTTTTTGGTCATTTTTTTAATGCGGAGTTTTTTCCATAAGTTTTAATTGTTTTATAATTTTATGGGTTTTTGATGAAAATAAAGATAATTTTTGGTATTAAAATTTATGTGATTTTAATTTTTTAATAAGTATTTTATTGCAATTTTATTTCCTCCTTTTTAGTGGGTGTTTTTTATGATCTTTTTATTTTTCTAATTTTTTATGGCATTTTAATTTAATTCTTCAATTAAATTAAGTTTCACTTTCTTTTGAATTCTAAATTTATTCACCCCAATTTTTTGCTCTTTTTCAAAACTTTTTTTCAATACTTTTTTAATATTCCTTTTCAAAAAACACATTTCAAATTAGGTTGTTTTTTATTTGGGCTTCAATTACTATAATTTTTCATTAGATTCTTATAAGATCTCGAATACACACATATATTATATTCACTTTCACACAATTTTAATAGAAATTTTCATTATTTTTAACTCAAAACACACGATTTCAATTCAAATTTCATTATTTTATTTTCAAAATTATTTATAGACTAAACACACGCACATTTAGTTTCATTTTGCTGTAAAACGAATGCAACAGCCGCCATCCACAATTAATTCATTAAAATTCACTAAAACACAACAAAAAGGCCCATAATTCAAATGCTGGAACTCATTGTTGTTTGAAAACCCCAAACAAAACAATTGAGTTTTCAATTCAATTCAATTCAATATTTTATTCTATTTTATTTTTAATTTTCTTGTTTACAAACAAAATTTATTTGAAATTGAAAATCCGAAAAATTAACCGAAACGCAAAAGTGAAAATCTTTGTTTTCCGTAAACGTTTTCAATTCAAGTGTGTTTATCACTCTTTAGCGATCATTTTAAGACTAAACTGTTCTAATTTTTTCATCTCTTGAAGAAGGTGCATGTTTTTGTTTTTCTTAAAAGGAAGACTCCTCTTCTTATTACGTCTTCCACTCCCTACCTCCCTCACTCCCTCCCTACCTCTTCTGGTTTATTTTTAAAGAACTAAATAAAATATTTTCTTTACATCATTTGAGTTCAAGAAATAAAGAGAATTTATGGTTTCAAGAGTCTTAAATGTGGGATTTCAGTTTTTATTTTGTAAAAAAATTATAAAAAAGAAATTTTTTTTATTAAGTAAAAAGTGTGGACAAGATGAAACATGCACATAAATTTGGTTATAAACAGAAGAAGAAGAAGGAAAAAAGAAACATAATTTTATAATAAATTTCAGATTTATTTTTAAAATAAACTTGAAGACAAATAACGTGTGCCAGTTAGTGGGTCATAATTTATGTCTCCAAACAACAAGACATATGAGCCCTTTAGCGATAAATTAATTAAAAAGACGAGGAAAAGATTTACGACATATGGAACAGGGGGTTGAGGGTAGTTAAAGCAGTTCAGATTCCAGCTGGTATAACAGTTTAGAATGTAGTTCATATAACAGTTTAGATTTAAGGACCGATTCTGGATTAATTTCTATATCAGATAAACTTGACCACATTTTAGATCATATTCTAGATCAAATTTCTCTTCAGCTTCTAATTCATTTTATAGTAGAACTTTTAGATCAGATTTTACTTTAAATTCTAGATCAGATTTCTGTTCAATTAGAAGCTCATTGGATTTTAATTCAAATACTAGCTAAAAATCTATAACTAAATTTGGATTAGATTCTAATTCTGCTTCTCCAACAAAGTTCAAATTCATGTTTTAGTTCAGATTTAAATTCGGAATATAAATTATATTCCTGTTCATATACCAGTCTAGATAAAATTTAGCTTTAGTTACCAGTTTAGATTCTAAATCGTATTCTGCTTCAGTTATTAATTCAGATTTTTAAAGCAGATTTAAGTTCAGACCAACACTTCAGAAACTAGTGCTAATAATAATTCTCATTCTATAACGGATTTCTATTAAATTCCAATTCGAAATATACTTAAAATTCTGGATCAGACTGTAGATCAGATTTTAGTTTATATAACAGATCATTTTTAAATCGGCTTTTGAATCGGATTCTAGTTGATATTCTTTATCAGATTAAGCAAATTCTACATCAGATCCTAGTTCAGATTAGGAGATCAGTTTCTAGTTTAGATTGTATCTCATATTCTGATCACATTTGTTAATATAGTTCAGATAACATATTATTGAGCAGACTTTCGTCTAAATACTATTTCAGATATTGTTTGATATCAGAATCTCATTCTAATTCTATTTCTGTTTCCAGTTGTGATTCTTGTTCTGACTCTATCCCTGGTTTAGTTTTCGTTCAGTTCTACTACAGTTCTGGTTCAGCTCTAGTTCTAGTTCTAGTTCCGTTCTATTTCAGTTCTAGTTGCGCTCTATTTCAGTTTTATTTCAATTCTACTTCAGTTCTATTTCAGTTCTGGTTTAGTTCTAGTTCCACTTCAGTTCTCGTTCAGTTTTAGTTACGTTCTATTTCAGTTCTAGTTCAGTTCTATTTCAGTTCTAGTTCAGTTCTATTTCAGTTCTAGTTCAGTTCTAGTTCAGTTCTATTTCAGTTCTAGTTCAGTTCTATTTCAGTTTTAGTTCTGTTCTATTTCAGTTCTAGTTCAGTTTTAGTTCCGTTCTATTTCAGTTTTAGTTCCGTTCTGTTTCAGTTCTACTTCATTTCTACTTCAGTTCTAGTTCAGTTTTAGTTCCGTTCTATTTCAGTTTTAGTTCCGTTCTATTGCAGTTCTAGTTCAGTTTTAGTACTGTTCTATTTCAGTTTTAGTACTGTTCTATTTCAGTTTTAGTTCCGTTCTATTTCAGTTTTAGTTCCGTTCTATTTCAGTTTTAGTTCCGTTCTATTTCAGTTTTAGTTCCGTTCTATTTCAGTTCTAGTTCAGTTTTAGTACTGTTCTATTTCAGTTTTAGTTCTGTTCTATTTCCGTTTTAGTTCCGTTCTATTTCAGTTTTAGTTCCGTTCTATTGCAGTTCTAGTTCAGTTTTAGTACTGTTCTATTTCAGTTTTAGTTCTGTTCTATTTCCGTTTTAGTTCCGTTCTATTTCAGTTTTAGTTCCGTTCTATTTCAGTTTTAGTTCAGTTCTAATTCAGTTTTTTTAATTGCAAATTTTGTAAAAATTTCTTTAAGTGTAAAATTATTTTAGTTATTTTCATTCCAAATTTTGTAAAAATTTCTTTAAGTGTAAAATTATTGGAGTTATTTTCATTGTTCGCTTTATTTAAGTACATTTTTCAATTACTCAGTCTACCGTGAAATCGAAACAAAAGCCAAAAACAGTTAACGATAATTGTAACATCTAAAAGTAAAATAAACTTTATTTCAGAAATTGTTTTTATTTTTTACAAACAGACGATTTTATTCAAATTACTTTATAAACAATAGAGATCTCGAATTGTCTTCTTTTTCAAAACATAAACAATAATTTTGAAGTTTTATGTTATTAAAACAACAAAAAAAGGGAGGAAAATATGAAGAAGATATCAAATTTAAAGGATTTGTTTTGTATTACAGACTTTTTTAAAAAAAGTTAAATTCATTTGTAGAAAATTATATAAATTTAAAGCTGCTTCAAATAGTGCTTTAAGAGATAATGTCTTTTTTTGTGTAGGAGTTAATTTAAGCTGTTTGTGCCGTATTAACCAAAATTTATTGTTTCAAAACTTTTTATTTGTTAATTTAACGTTTTGTGATTAAAATGGAAAATTTCAGTTAAAAAAAAGAATTTTTACTCTAAATTCTCGTATGTGGACTCCAGTTAAAACTTTGCAGACTTTGGTCGGATTAATGTGAACATTAAATTCTTCTTTTAATTTTTTCTATTCATTTCATTTTAGTTAAAGTTTTAAATTCTCTTCTTGTGTTGGCCACAGACTAAACAAAATTAAAACAACCACAACATACAATACAACAAAAGGTGAAAATTCATCTGAAGGCAAAAATGAGGAAAATTAAAATTTTCGTTAATTTCAGAAAAACTCAAAAGAGAAAACTGCTGAGAAAAAGTATCAGTTTTGTGGTTTTTGGTTAAAAAGTTTTTGATAGTTTTATGTTAATTTATTTGATATTTTATGTTCTCCTCTTTACTTTTTGCCTTTAATTCTGGTGTTTTGGTGTTTGTAAAGATTTTTTTCGAAAAGAAAAAAAATTGAAAAAAAATTTTGCTTTTAGTTGACAGTTGACAAGTACAACATTGAACTAAATGAAAGTCAAAATGTTGTAAGTGTTTGTTTTTGTTTATTTTTCTAGTTTCTGTTTTGGATTTGTCTAGTTTTTTTCTAAGTGTAAAACTTCAAAAACATCGAAAATAAGGGACGAAAAAAGTGTCCCAAAAGAAAAACAGAGACACTCAAGCTTAAATGAACGAGGCTACACTTAAGCCAGGTAATAGTCCTGCCAATGATCACTTTTCAATGTGGACTGATTCAAATCTGTTTTCCATTCTGAAGTAGAGTCTGAACTTAACCATGAACCAAAATATGAACTTGAATCTGAACTAAAATACGAACAAGAATCAAAACTAAAATTTGAGCCAGCATCTGAACTAGTTTCTGAACTATAATCTGAATTAGAAACTTAATCAAAAATTGAGCTAAAATCTGAACAGGAATTAGAATCAAAATTTAGCTGGAACTGAACTATAATATGGAATAAAAATTTATCCGAAATTCATCATTGAAGTACTAGAATATGAACTTGAATAACCAGAATCTAATCTAAAATCTGAAAAGAATTTTGAACTGAAATCGTAAAACTAATCCGAACTAAACTAAAATTGGTCTAGAATCTGTTCTAAAATTTTAATTAGAATGAAAAAAATTTTAAATAGAATCTGAACTAGAATAGTAACTGGAATAGAAAGTAAAATCTCAAGTGAAATCTGAACCAGAATCTGAACTAAAATCTGAACTAAAATCTGAAACAGAATCTGAATTAGAATTTGAACTACCGTCTGAGCTAAAATTGGAAGTACAATTTGAATCGGATCAAAAATATGAATGAAAATCTTATCTGAAATAAGAGCAGAAATCTGAACTTAAAATCAACTAAAACTGAATTTTAATCTGAATAACAAAATGAGCTAAAGTCCAAGCTAGAAGAACTTGAATATGAATCAAAATCTTCAGTAGAATCTGAGCAGAAATCTGAACTAGAATCTGTATCATAATCCGAACAAGAATCTGAATTAAAATTAGAACCAGACCCTTTACCAGATTTTTAGCTAAAACATGAACTAGAATCTGAACTAAAATTGATCCATAATCTTAACTAAAACCCGAACTATAATCTTAGCTAGAAGCTGTATTAGCTATTTGAACTATAATCAGAACTAATGTCTGAACTATTATCTGAACTAAAATCTTATTCAGAAACTAAAAATCTAAACTAGAGTCCCAACTGGAATCTGAACTAGAATTTGTTGTAGAATCTGAACTAAAAGCTAAACTAGAATGTGTGTTGAAATCTGAATTTGGAACTAATGTCTGAACTCTTATCTGAACTAAAATCTGAACTATATTCCAACAATTATTTGAACTAAAATCTGGACAGGAATCTTAATTAAAACTGAATTAAAATCTACACAAAAACCGGAACTAAAATCAAACCCAGAATATTGATTCTGAACTTGAATCTGACATAGAATATGAATAACAATCTGAAATTGAATCTGAACTAAAGTCTGAGCTAAAATTTATCGTTTCTTTAAGGCCGTTTAAAAAGTCATTTATGTCCCCTTTATATTTTCTGTCTTTTTCCGCTTTCCACCATAATATGTAGAGATTTCTTCCCCTGCTTTAAATTTTATCTAATACGGAGAACTTTATTTACCTCTATTCAACCAAATAGCTGAGGTTGGTTGCATGCAACAATATTTAAATGTTTATAGACAAGTGATGTTGTTGTTGTAAATTTAAAAAAAAAAAAAAACATTTACAAAATCTAAGTGTTTATGATGAAAATATTTCAAAAAAGAATTTTCTATAAATTATTTACAAAACAAAAACAAAAACAAAAATCTAAGTAAATGATGATAATTTAACATCAACCACCAAGAGGGAAGGAGAGGGGCCACGCGAAGCAGCAAAAGATTGATGGCAAAACTTGTGGAAGATGACAGTTTACAACAATAAAATAATATAAAGTTGTTTTTTCCAAAAAAAAAAAAAAAAAACTGAACAAATCTAGAGTAAATAAGTTTGTTTTTGGAATAATAATAAATGCAACATTTACCTCAAGTGTTAGCTGACAGTTGAAGAGAGAGGGCAAATGTGAAAGAGAGAAAGAGAGAAAGAGATAGTGTGAGTGTAAAACAAATGTACACAGTAGTGAATCATTTTACAAATGTCAAGTAAATTAAATGCACACTGACAGTTTAAATTTAGAACAACAAACATTTTAACTAGAAAAACAACAACGACAACGACAACAACAACAAAGGAGCATAACAAACTGCCAGACAAGGTGTCAATTGTATGAGGCGTCAGAATTTTTCAAAACAATTGAAAACGAAAGAAATCACAAAATAAAGTCGAAACTAAAGAACAAAGTACAAATTAAAAATCACTTTAATTGTAGTTCTCGTTCCCCATAAAAATGTAAAAAAAAGAGTTCAAGGACCTTTAAAATAGATAAAAGATACAAATTGGAATATAAAAATCCAGATCCTATTAAAATTTAGAACACAAATGAAGATTTAATTTTACAACCTCCATGTGAGGTATTTTCTACTTCTGAAAACAAAAAAAGAAAATTGTGCATTTTCCCTTAACGATGTCTCCTCAGGATCATAAATTACGTCAAGTTCAAAGTCAACTGAAAAAATTTATGCAAAAAAAAACTTAAAACTCTGGCAAAATAGACGTCTGCCCCTTAAAATTTTGCTTAAACAAAATAATGTTTTCTTTACGAATTTATTTTAAATTAATTACTTTTTGTTGTTCTCCATCCACCAACACGCTTTATGGTCGTTTTTATTTCGCTAAAGAGAGAAAAAAAATGTAATGAGTTTGTTAAAAAAGCACTACAACATCAACTAAATTGACTGATCACATACGGAAGCAAAACATATTTTTATTTAGTTAAAGTTCTTTTTTCATTTTTACACTCATAATCTACAGACGATAAATGTCAACAAAATATTGAAGCTAAATATTAGGGCAGCTCAAAATGAAATCTCTGACTATAATTTGAGAAGAACTAAATTTTGAATTAAAAACTTGGACCAGAATCTCAAATACTGAAGATACTGAACTAGAACCACAAATAGAATCAGAGCAAGAAAGTGATTTATAACCTGAATTAGTATTGAAGTAGAACCAAAGTAGGGCTGAACTAGAATCAGAACTAAAACTGAACTAGAACTGAACGGGGGCTGAACTAAAACTGAACGGGGGCTGAACTAAAACTGAACGGGAGAACGGGAGCTAGAATTGTAGTGGAACTGAAATAGAACTCAATCAGAACTGAACCGGAAAAGAAATGAACTAGAACTGAACTAAAGCTGAATTAGAACTGAACTAGAACTCAACTAGAATTGAACTACAACTGAACTAGAACTGAACCAGAACTGAACTGGAACTGAACTAGAACTCAACCAGAACTAAACTAAAACTGAACCAGAACTAGACTGGAACTGAACTAGAACTCAATCAGAACTAAACTCGAACTGAACTGGAGCTGCACTAGAACTGAACTAAAACTGTACTAGAACTGAACTGGAACTGAACCAGAACCGAACTGGAGCTGAAATAGAACTCAACCAGAACTGAACCGGAAGTGAAATGAACTAGAACTGAACTAAAGCTGAATTAGAACTGAACTAGAACTCAACTAGAATTGAACTACAACTGAACTAGAACTGAATCAGAACTGAACTGGAACTCAACCAGAACGAAACTAAAACTGAACCAGAACTGAACTGGAATTAAACTAGAACTGAACTAGAACTGAACTGGAACTGAACTAGAACTGAACTGGAACTGAACTAGAACTGAATCAGAACTGAACTGGAACTCAACCAGAACTAAACTAAAACTGAACCAGAACTGAACTGGCATTAAACTAGAACTGAACTAAAACTGTACTAGAACTGAACTGGAACTGAACCAGAACTGAATTGGAGCTGAACTGGAGCTGAACTGGAGCTGAACTGGAACTGAACTGGAACTGAACTGGAACTGAACTTGAACTGGTACTGAACTGGAACTGAACTGGAACTCAACCAGAACTGAACTAAAACTGAACTTAAACTGAACAAGAACTGAACTTAAACTGAACTGGAACTGAACTAAAACTGAACTCAACATGAACTAGAAATAAAGTATTTTAACCCTCCCTAATATCCTCGTTTTCAACGTGTTGACAGTATTCTCGCGTTATTATTTTTCTTTCCATAGAATATTTATATTTTCTCTTTTGTTTTACATTTTTCATTCTATAATAATACACTTTTTTGTACCCTCTATGCGATACTAAAAAAAGGGACAACCTTTAGCTTTGCAGGGAGTTGTGTGTCCATACTCCCACAAAACAGTGGCTCATTTTAGCTGCTTTTATCTATGTATGTATGTGTGTGTGTTTATGTGTTTCTGTATATTTTTAATCTTTTTGATTCTTTCACTAATTATGAGTTTCTTGTTGACGAGGTCATGATACCATCGTATATCATGTTTGGTTATAGTTTTCCACCACTTTTTTTTCCCCCGACATCGTTATCGTCATTAAAATTGAAGAAGAGATACTTTATTACATTCAATAGTTAGAGTAATTTACAACGTTATTATATTTTTATTATTCAGACTGATTTGTGTTCTTTTTTGTCGAGATCGTGTGGTTTAGTTTACGAATAATATTATAAGCAGATGTTTATGTGTGTGTGTGTAGTATATGTGAGGTTATGTGGCTTTGGAGCGAACTACCCAGTAGCTGTTGTAAATAAAACCAATTAAATATTAATAAATTTTTTTTAAAAGAGGAGAATTAAAGGTGGGGGGGTGTGTATATGTAGCGTTATGTCCTGAAATACAATCAGCAAATGAGTTGGAAAGAATGAATGAATTGAATGTCAGTCAGTCTGTCATTCAGTCAGTCATTTAGTTTGGTCGTGTTAGTGTGTTTTGAGTTATATTTAGTTTAAAGCATTTTGTAATTTATACTACAAGTGACATATTAACCATAAAATGGAAGATTTATAACGTGATTAGGGGAGAGCAATATTGAGTTAAATTTAGATTTTGCGAAACAAAAAAGTGTTTTAAAAATATTTTCAGAATATTTTTGCCATTAAAAATTTAAGTTAATTAATTTTGAAACATCAATACGATTTAAGAGTGAAAGGATATTTTTTGGAAAATTCCATAAGGATTAAATTTTTCTATATTTCCATCCTTTTTGGCATTTTTATGCTCTCCACCACCCAAAGTGCTGAAGAGGGTATAATAACTTTGTCATGCCGTGTGTAATGCTAAGAAGGAATCATCTCAGACTCCATAATGTATATATATATATGTTCTTGCATGAAATCAAAATCTGAGTCGATTTTGCTATGTTCGTCTGTCTGTCTGTCTGTTTTCACGCTCATGTCCATAATAATTGATAGAGCTCAACAAAATTTGTCCTATTTAACATCAGCAAAATCAGTTAAATATATTATTATATATTGACCGATATCTGAGACAACCTCTCAGATTTATAGTCAGAAATAAAACTTATTTTAAGACTCATTAAGTGATCCGTGTTATATTTAACAATAACTTAAGTATAATGCATACATTTATGAGTGTATAAGTGGGTGTATATGTAGGCAGCATAACGTTTTTACTTCACACATATTTATGGTGAAGGGTATTGAAGATTCGGCATAGCCCAATAAAACATTCTAACTTATATTCTTCAAAAATTATTAAAAAAGATAAATCAATATCTTTTTATTACTAAATCTCTCCTAAAACCCTTGTTAGACATACCGGTCACCTGATGAGAAACTAATTTCAATTCCTTTCCAAAAAGAATCACATATTTTCCTCTTGAAAGGAATCCTAATTTGATAAGCCTTTAAATATGTCAAGAATTTCAATAAAAATATAACAAAATCAAATTTAAAAAAAAGACATTTCCAAAAACCAATAACAAACTCATTTACATACAGGACATTCCCCAAACAAAATCCAATAAGGAAACAGGATATTGGCCAAACACAAGAACAAAATCTCATCTCAAATGAGAAACAAATATGTAAAAAAAGACACAATAAGACACCTCTTCAGAATACTTAAAAAAAAGACCAAAAGCTAAAGGAATGTGGAATGGAAAAAAGGATAATAAAACATTCTTCTTAAAGAAATTGAAATCCTTGACAACCACTTGCACATGTCGGGTCAATTTGACACAAGGATAACAAGCAAAAAATACAACAAAAAGGATTATTCAAATAACAAATAAGGAGTGAGATTAAAACATTATTAACACACATTTTTTATTAAAACTTAAAACTCAAGTATCGTTTGATTTATTTCTCAATTTGGTCAAACTTGTTCAAGCATTTCAAGGTCTGCGGTCAAACTGTTTCTCATGTTTTCAAACAGAAACGGAAAAACCTGACCGTTGATACAAAACCTGTTTTAGAGAGAAGAAAGCATCCACAAAAAAGGATACGTTTTCAAAAGAGCTTCCAACACATTCGGTAGAAAAAAGCCCAGTTAGCTTGGTAGTTGGACTTTTTGTTACGAAACGTTATAGCTAAGGGAGGTTTAAAAACATGCTAGACTCAAATGATACCTTAAAGGAACGCTGCTAAAAATTTGGAGGCCTTAAACTGAGCAAAGAAGTTTTCTAAAAAATATTCCTACTGCATAATGGATGACGAAACGTATGATTTGGCAGATTTTCGTAACTTCCATGTCCAAACATTTATGTTGCTAATGGTCGAGAGAATGTTGAAGACATTTTAAGAATCCGAAAGCAGTCGAAATTTCCACAAAAAGATCTTGGTACGGCAAGCAATATATAGTTGCGGCAAAGAAAGTCTATCATTTCTTACAACGGACTCTATAAATGCCGAAATTTCATCAAGATATTTTTACAAAAAAGCCTGCTTCCATTCATAAGACTTCATAAAGTGTTTACTTATTTTTGGTCTGACTTGGCACAAATTTGCTTTATATGGGGGCTACTTCTCCCCCTAGTCCCATTCGCCTTACAGTTCCTTGAAGTGATTAAGACCAAATTTGAAAATTCCCGCTCTTATAGTTGATTTTTATGTGGGGTACGTTTTCCCCCGGTGCTATCCGTCATACGTTTTGTCCAGTAAAGGAGATCCTTGAAAAAATAGTTGGGACCAAATATGAGAACTCTCTCTCTCTCTCTCTCTGGTACAAACAAACACACATCCTATTTTATATATATAAACATATATGTATGTTAACAAATTTTTCAATCTCACTCCTTAACAAATATTTAACAAGAAATAGGTAAATTTTTGTTTAGAGAGATAAAAAGGTAAAAATATAATGTCTTTGGCGAAAAAGAATATTTTTTAATAATAAAAAATATCAAGGGAAAAATCAATTTAATATGATTTTTACTCCCACAATATATTCAACGCTCCTCTTCCTCCTCCTCTCGCTTTAAAAATCCTTCATTTCAACACCTTATTAATTCTTTTACAAAACTAGAAATTCCTTTAATTATTAAAATTCCTTTTACCTGAAGAGATTCCTGAAATGCCTTTTCAATAAAAATTTTAATTAGCTTCAATGTAATTATTATTACTTTTTCTTGTTTGTCTTCGAAACCAAACCAAACATTCTCTTGTGAAATTTATTTTATTTTACATAAATTTCTAGAATTTTTGTATTGCATATTTTCAGGGGTTTTGTTGTATTAAATTAAATAATTCTTCTTAGCTCTCTCTCTCTCTCTTCTTCCCTCTCCTTTTCTTTCTCTATCTACTTATTATTTTGCTTCTCATTTTTTTTTGAAATTGTTGTTTAGCTCTCATTTACTTGTGGTATTTTTTGGGGTAACAAATATTTTTGTGCAAATATCTTTGTTTAAATCCAAACAATAGAAATACTAATACAATGAAAGCATAACACCACAAAAATATGCAACATTTTATGAGTTTATAAACAAAATATATTAGAAAATAAGTAAAACAATGTTGCCAAAAGAATGTGAGAAATAACAGAACAGTAAACTGAAAAGAAAAAGGAAAATAATAAAATGAAATTTATGCAAAAAAAAAGGTCAAGCCCCTAGAAATAGGCAACACTTTTAAAGTCCAGAAATTAAATCACATTTTTTCAAGAATGACAAACAGTTTTTGGAAGATAAATTACATTCAATAAATAAAGAAACTAATAAATTAATTATAATTGTTTCAAAAGCAGAGCGCCCAGAAATATGCCACACTATTTAAAATCCCTAAATAAGAAAATTTTATAATCTATAAATTTTATGTTTATTTTAAAGAATAAATGAAGTCATTTTTGAAACGTTTTACTGTTATTCTTACTCCATACAATTTAAAATTTTATTGGCAGACATTTTGTAAACATGAGTGAGAATTGAAAATATTAACCAAACCGGAAAAACCTCAACAAAATTACAATAATAATTATGATTAAAATAGATTAACACATTGATATTTTCGAAAAAGGAAATTTTCTATAAAGAAGAATTTGGCCGAATATGGAAATTTTCCGAAAATATTCGGTAAAAAAGAAAATTGTCAAAAGTTTCTATGGAAAAAAAATTTTTAGAAAAATCTCCAAAGAATTTTTTTTTAGAAAAATTTCTATTGAAATTCGTTTTTAGAAAGATTTCTATCGATTTTTTTTTAAATTTCTATCGAAATTTTGTTCTAGAAAAATTTCAATCAAAATTTTCTTCTAGAAAAATTTCTATCGAAATTTTGTTCTAGAAAAATTTCTATCGAAATTTTCTTCTAGAAAAATGTCTATCGAAATTTTCTTCTAGAAAAATGTCTATCGAAATTTTCTTCTAGAAAAATGTCTATCGAAATTTTCTTCTAGAAAAATTTCAATCGAAATTTTCTTCTAGAAAAATTTCTATCGAAATTTTCTTTTAGAAAAATGTCTATCGAAATTTTCTTCTAGAAAAATCGAAAAATCGAAATTTTCTTCTAGAAAAATCGAAAAATCGAAATTTTCTTCTAGAAAAATGTCTATCGAAATTTTCTTCTAGAAAAATTTCTATCGAAATTTTCTTCTAGAAAAATGTCTATCGAAATTTTCTTTTAGAAAAATTTCTATCGAAATTTTCTTCTAGAAAATTTCTATCGAAATTTTCTTCTAGAAAAATTTCTATCGAAATTTTCTTCTAGAAAAATTTCTATCGAAATTTTCTTCTAGAAAAATTTCTATCGAAATTTTCTTCTAGAAACATTTTTATCGACATTTTCCTTAGAAAAAATTTTATTGAAATTATTTTTAGAAAAATTTCTATTGGAATTATTTTAAGACAAATTTCAGTTGAAATTATTTTTAGACAAATTTCTGTAGAAAATTATTTTTTTTGAGAAAAATTTCTGTAGAAAATATTTTTTAGAAAAATTTCTGTAGAAAAGTTTTTTTCAGAAAAATTTCTGTGGAAAATATATTTTTTTAGAAAAATTTCTATAGAAAAGAATTTTGTTTTAGAAAATTTCTAAAGAAAAAAGAATTTTTTAGAAAAATTTCTATAGAAAAGACATTTTTTTAGAAAAAATTTTATAGATAAGACATTTTTAGAAAAATTTCTATATGAAAGAAAATTTTCTTTAGAAAAGAAAATTTTTTAGAAAAATTTCTATAGAAAATAACTTCTTTTAGAACAATTTCTATAGAAAAGAAAGTTTTTTTAGGAAAATTTCTATAGAAAAGAAAGTTTTTTAAGAAAATTTTTGTAAAGAAGATTTTTTCTTTAGAAAAGAAAATTTTTTAGAAAAATTTCTATAGAAAATAACTTCTTTTAGAACAATTTCTATAGAAAAGAAAGTTTTTTTAGGAAAATTTCTATAGAAAAGAAAGTTTTTTAAGAAAATTTTTGTAGAGAAGATTTTTTTTAGAAAAACTTCTATAGAAAAAAATTTTATAGAAAGTAATTTTTTTGAAATTCTCTGTAGAAAATATTTTTTTAAATTCCATTTTATAGAATATTAAAATTATTTCTTGTTAAGTTTGTTTATTTTCTCAGTTCAGTTTCAGTACTAGTCTCAGGATTAAAAAGCTTTTGAAAAATGTTGCATGTTTATAGGCACCAAATTAAAAAACATAATTCATTCTTCTGCATAATTTTTTGACAAAATTTTATTTCAGTTTAACTAACTTGAACAATTTATTAATTTTAATTATTAAATATTTAATGATTCTTTTATTTAAATTGGAACATTGCGAATATTGTTTGCATAGTTTTAGGGGTTAGGAATATTATGTTTTAAATATGATTCAAAAGAGTTAAATTTGAAATTTAAATTTTTGCTATTTATTATTACATTATTAATCATTTCAATATTTCTGTTAATAATTTTATATAAAATGTTTCTTTTCATCTCATATTTATAGCATTTCCCCCCTTAACAACCTCAATAAAAATTTTTATATTATTTTCAGTTTAACATAAAATCCATAAGCTGTTTTTACATGAGCAGGCACGTATAAAGGCTTAAAAGTCTATTAAATATTTTTTGAATAAACACTCTTATTGCTGAATATGTTTAAAATCCTGCCACCCACAACTCTGCCCCCCACGCCCCTTTAATAATTTTTTGGATTTTTTTTCATTTACTCTTTTTCTATAAAAAAAACATAAGTGCTTATGTTTTTAACAGCAAATACTTCAGAATTGTTGTTTTTTTTCAGAAAAAAAAACAACTGAAAACCAAAATGATACAATATCAACATAAATATTAATGTCGAAAACAAATAAAGCATATTTTTAGGGGCAGTGAGAGTTTTCAGGGTTGCTGGAATAAATTTGTAAAATATATTTTAATAATTATTTATTTTCTTTTCTGTTGTTGTAACAGGGTTTTATGTTTATTTATTTTTAAGCTTATTTTTGTTGTTGTTGTTTTTTTGTACCCTCCACCACAAAAAGAGAGTTAACTGACTATGTCATTCTGTGTGTAACGCTAAGAAGGAATCATATTAGAGCCTTTAATGTATATATACTCTGGAATCAAATCAAAATCTGTGTCGATTTAGCAGTCTTTACTTCTGTCTGTCTGTCTGTCTGTCTGTCTGTCTGTCCGTATAACTGTCTGCTTTTGGCACGCTCACATCCACAATAATTTCAGAGCTCTATGAAACTTGGCCTACGTATTTGCTATAGTTTTCAGAGTTTTTTTTTTATTTAAAATCAGAAAAGTCGGTTTAATATATTGAAAGATATAGACCGATATATTAGACACTGTAAGTTTAAGCAAAAAACTTTTGTAAAATTATCAATTATAATTCGACAAATTAGAAGGAAATTATGCCATATTAAAAAACTGTATATATACTTCATTACCATTCCAATACTTATCAAAATCGTCTCAATTGAAAAAAGTTATAGCCAAAAATATAAATTATTTTATAACTCATGAAGTGTTTCCTGTTATATTTAAGAAAAGTTTTTATATATTGAATGCATATGTGAGAGTATGTGTGAGTGTACAATGTATTTTCCTCAAACGCATTTGTGGTGAAGAGCATTGCAGATTCGGCTTAGCTAAATATAACATTCTTACTTGTTTTTTTTTTTTTTATTTTCCTGTTATGTACTTCAGTTTTGTCATTATCATTTGCCATTAAAAACACTTGTGTTTATACTCTTTTTAAGTCTGCCAAACCTTAAATCGAAAAGTGAGAGTATTTATGTTTTTTTCCTTGTAAATAAACATATTGTCTGTGTTTATTTTGTATTCATTATATGTTTGTACTTTTGTGCAAAAAAAAAACCTCTTAAACTGTCAACAAATAATTAACTTCCCCCTTAGAAAAAATTTAAAAAATACCAGTTGACTTCCTCATTTAGTCTTTATTTCCTTTACAGCAAAAAAACCAAGAAAACACTGCCTAATTTTAGGCTAAGAAACATTATTTTATTCAATGAATACTTCCTTGCTTTGCAAAGACTAATTAAATAAATACTCTAAGCTTAACTGTCACTTGTGGGCAAACAGTTTTGTCTTTTACTTAAATGTCACTCTCATTTAGCTCCCCCTCTCTCTCTCTCCTGCTTTCTCTGGTACTTCAACCAAAAGTTTTTATAGTATATTTTCAGGCTTTATTATTAAATGTTTATCAAGTAACTAAAACATAACAAACCAAAAAAGTTTTTCTTTTGGTTTAATTTATTTTACTTGTTTTAGTTGCTCTCTTTACTTTGTTTGCTACTGCTGGTGTTAGTTTTTGGCAAACAAAACAATTATCTAGGGAAATTATTTTTTAGCACGCATTCTAGATTAAGATGGACAAGTTTCTGTTTGGTTCTCAAGAAAACTTACAAAATATTTTCAGTTTCGGATTATGATGAGTAAAGAAAAACAATTTTTGGAAATAATTTAAAGACCTTCTTTTGGGAAGAAGAATAAACAAAGAAAAGGGCTTGAAGTAACTCAGTTTTAAAAATAAACGACAACTAAAAATTCATCATGGAACAGGTCATTTTATTTCTGAAAAATGTGATTTATTAAAAAAATATCCTAAAACTATGCAGTACATCTTTTAAATAAACCCAGATATAAATACTTACGAACTAATGTCTTGTCAAAAATATATATTCTCATTATAACAAGCTAAAAACTAATTTTATTGGCAAAATTTTATTCATTTCAAAAAAACCCTAAAACTATGCAGTATAATTTAATAATGTAAAATTATTAAAATTTTTTTAGAAAAAAAAATCTTGTAAAAATTATCTATAAAAAATATATTTCAAAAAATCCTGAAACTATGCAACATATTTTCTAAAAAAGCACATAATAATAGGCAACATTTTTAAAACTCATAAAACTAAAATCTCATTAAAAATATCTATTCTTATTAACAACATCAAATGCTGAAAAATAAATAAATAAATAAAAATATAATATTTTTTATAAAAATCCTAAAATTATGCTGCATATATTTTCTTAAAATAGGCCAAATTTACTTAAATGTCTTAAATACTTAAATCCAACAAATATGTGTTCTATTATTGAAAATAAGCAACACTTTTTAGATGTCATAAAAACTAAAATCTCGTTAAAATATAAATGTAAAAATCTGAGAAGTTCATTCATTTCATATAAACCCTAAAACTATGCACTATATATTTATTAAAAAAACACCTAAAATTTGCAAGCTTTTTCTTATCTCTTTAAAAATATCTATTCTAATATAGAGGATTAGAAGAACAATTTATTTTAAAACTCCTAAAACTATGCAGCATATCAACCAAAGAATACTTCCTGTAAATAGGCAATACTTACTAAATAGCAAAGGCTTTAAAATCTCGTTGTCGATATCTATTTTAATTAATTTTAAAGGATAAAAATTATTTAACTGGAAAATATTATTAATTTCCAAAAATCCTTAAACTATGCAATATAACTTATAAAATTAAGCCCTAAAAATAGACAATATATATTTGAACATTTCTAAGAACTACAATTTCCTTAAAAATTAAATTAAATTTATTAAAAAAATATTATTATTTATTAAAAAATCGAAATTTTCCATACTTCCTGAAAATAGGCAACACTTTTCAAAATGCCCTAAGAATTCAAATTGATATAAAAACTTTAAAAAAATTAAATTAATTTAATTGAACAACTAAAATCACATGTTGAGTTAAAGAAATCCCTAATATACTGCTACACTTTTTGCCCAATTTCTATATTACTTTTTTCTCAAACTACCTAAAATCTTAAAATTTATTTATAAAACCTCAAATCTGCTTAAAAAGCATAAAAAAACTACCACAAAAATTCTTAAACTTCATTCCTTTTTTAACATTCCTCAATCCTGCTCCTTAAAGTATGCCACAATTTTGCTTCATTTCTTAAATAACTCCTTATTTAAACGCTTCCAGTCAAATGTTTGCATCTTGCATTACATTTGTAAAAATCTTTAACATTATTTTTTCTTCTTTTTCATTCCTTTTGAAAAAAAGTCTTTTAACAAAAATTCTTTTAGTAGTTTTTTCTATCCAAAAACCTTCTTTATATTTTATTTTACCCTCAAAACATACATTTCTTGTTTTGTGCACTATTTCTTGAGACTTTTCTTATAAAAACGGAATTTCTTAAAAAGGATATTCTTCTCGATTTTTTCTCTGCTTCAGCTCTGCTAAACTCTAAAAATAATAATAATTTTGGCATAAAGAATTGGTATCACAAAAAAGATTATTTTTGCCATTGGCTTAGATTATCCTCCTTTTGCGTACATTTGCATAGAAAATGCCAGTAACAAGTGAAAAAGGGAATAAAAGTCTGTGTTATATTTTATAAAAAGGATTTTTTTGGCGATACTTAAAGTAACATATGTCGCACTTAATGTTTAACAAAATTTAAGGAAATTTTAGTGATTTATTAGGGAAATTTTCAAATGAATGGAGAAATAGGTTACTGAGGAACAAAATGGTTTTATCCTAAAAATATGTAATCGAATCTTTAATGCGACTTAAAGCAATAACTTACTGTTCTGCATTTTAAAGGAAGTTTCATTACCTGCAACGAAAGAAAAAGGAAAGAAGGATTAGAATAATGTTCAAAATTAGTTAATTTAAAGACGAAACTTAAAAGTATGCAGCTCAGTTGCGGTTCAGTTCCAGTTCATTTCTAGTTCAGTTCGAGTTCAGTTCGAGTTCAGTTCTAGTTCAGTTCGAGTTCAGTTCTAGTTCAGTTCGAGTTCAGTTGTAGTTCAGTTCTAGTTCAGTTCTTGTTCAGTTCTAGTTCAGTTGTAGTTCAGTTCTAGTTCAGTTCTTGTTCAGTTCTAGTTCAGTTGTAGTTCAGTTCGAGTTCAGTTCTTGTTCAGTTCTAGTTCAGTTGTAGTTCAGTTCTAGTTCAGTTCTTGTTCAGTTCTAGTTCAGTTTTAGTTCAGTTCTAGTTCAGTTTTAGTTCAGTTCTAGTTCAGATCTAGTTCAGTTCTAGTTCAGTTCTAGTTCAGTTCGAGTTCAGTTCGAGTTCAGTTTTAGTTCAGTTCTAGTTCAGTTTTAGTTCAGTTCTAGTTCAGTTCGAGTTCAGTTTTAGTTCAGTTCTAGTTCAGTTCTAGTTCAGTTTTAGTTCAGTTCTAGTTCAGTTTTAGTTCAGTTCTAGTTCAGTTCTAGTTCAGTTCTAGTTCAGTTCGAGTTCAGTTCGAGTTCAGTTCTTGTTCAGTTCTAGTTCAGTTGTAGTTCAGTTCTAGTTCAGTTCTTGTTCAGTTCTAGTTCAGTTTTAATTCAGTTTAAGTTCAATTTTTGCTCAGTTCGAGTTCAGTTCTAGTTCAGTTCGAGTTCAGTTCTTGTTCAGTTCTAGTTCAGTTCTAGTTCAGTTCTAGTTCAGTTCGAGTTCAGTTCGAGTTCAGTTCTAGTTCAGTTCTAGTTCAGTTCTAGTTCAGTTCTAGTTCAGTTCGAGTTCAGTTCGAGTTCAGTTCTAGTTCAGTTCGAGTTCAGTTCTAGTTCAGTTCTTGTTCAGTTCTAGTTCAGTTTTAGTTCAGTTTAAGTTCAATTTTTGGTCAGTTCGAGTTCAGTTCTAGTTCAGTTCTAGTTCAGTTCGAGTTCAGTTCTAGTTCAGTTCTAGTTCAGTTCTAGTTCAGTTCGAGTTCGTTCGAGTTCAGTTCTAGTTCTAGTTCAGTTCTAGTTCAGTTTTAGTTCAGTTTTAGTTCAATTTTTGCTCAGTTCGAGTTCAGTTCTAGTTCAGTTTTAGTTCAGTTTTAGTTCAATTTTTGCTCAGTTCTAGTTCAGTTCTAGTTCCGTTTTAGTTTAATTTTTGCTCAGTTCTAGTTCAGTTCGAGTTCAGTTCTAATTCAATTTTTGCTCAGTTCTAGTTCAGCTCTAGTTCAGTTTTAGTTCAATTTTTGCTCAGTTCTAGTTCAGTTTTAGTTTAGTTTTTGCTCAGATCTAGTTCAGTTCTAGTTCAGTTTTAGTTCAGTTCTAGTTCAGTTCTAGTTCAGTTCTTGTTCAGTTCTAGTTCAGTTTTAGTTCAATTTTTGTTCAGATCTAGTTCAATTTTTGCTCAGTTCTAGTTCAATTTTTGCTCAGTTCTAGTTCAGTTTTAGTTCAGTTCTTGTTCAGTTCCAGTCCAGTTCCAGTTCAGTTCTTGTTCTGTTCTAGTTTAAGTATAGTACAGTTCTATTCAGATTTTGGTTCTTTTTCAAGTTATGGTTTACAGTCTTGTTCAGATTTTAGTTCAGATTATATTTAAGATTATAGTTCAAGTTCCAGTTTGGATTCAAGTTACGATTTCAGTTCAGTTCGAATTCAAATTCCAGTTCTGTTTATACTCAGATTCCAATTCAGATTCCAGTTCAGTTTCTAGCTCATATTCTATTTGAGTCTGTTGTTCAAATTCTGGTTTAGATTTTAGTCTGACACCAGTTCAGATTCTAGTTAAAAGGCTAGTTCAGAATCTGGATCGGATTCTAGTTTAGCTCAGATTATAGTTTAGATTGTGATTCTAAATCAAATCTAATTCTATTTAAGTTATCGATCTAGTTCAGTTTATGGTTAAAATTCTAGTTTAAATTCTCATTCAGATTCTACTTTTATTATAGATCTGTTGCAGCTCAGCTTTATAACTGTATTAGAACTGAACATTAAAATTTTTTTTATTCCTGTTTTACTATATAAAACTAAATTAAATATTTATTTGTTCATTTATAAACGTTTTCCTTAAAACTATGCAATTTTCTTTGATCTTTTTTAACCCCTTAAATTAGACAACATAAAATTTGTTTCCTAATTTAAATCCTGTTGAAATTACGCTTTCTTCGCCCGGCAAACACTCTTGCCACTTTCATTCTAGATCTCCTTTCCACACAACAATTCATAATCTCCGTTAAATGAGCATTAAAAAGTTTTATTGCATAATTTTAGGAGACGTTTAAATATTAAGCCACAATATCTAGTTTTAGATTTTTCTTATTTGTTGGTGTTAAAAATTTAAACTAAAAAGTTGTTACATTAAAATGAAACTTTAACGATTAGTTTGTTGTAATTATTACACAGAACATTTTATTTTCTTGCAAAGATAAAGGAAGAAGAAGAAAATTAGTGTAGATTTCATTTAGTCCTCCTAAAATGGTTTTTAGCAACTTGAACTAAAGTTTAAATTAAAAAATTATGAAACTAAAACTGGAAATTAAGTTTGTTGCCAGAAAATTGGTGATAACAAAATTTTAACTTATATTTAAGACTCTCAATTGTCAACATTTATGTTTTACATAAAAATCTAATAAATTTTCATTATATAATTTTTTCCCCCGTTTTTTTTTTTTGGGGGGGGGTAAACAAAACTGATTACACATACATGCGAGTAGAAACCCAACAGAAAAATTAAATTATGCTTTTAATCCCTTTTGGGTTAAAACACCACAACAACATGAGTGTAGAAAAAACAAGCTAATTTCAAATATTTTTCTGCTTCACATACTTTCAGGCAAAACTCTAGTTGCTCTCTTGTTCATGTTTTAGACTTTTGATATGAATAATTGCCTCGTGTTTTTTTATATATTTTTCGGAGTTCTAATACAATAATTTTTTTTGTTTTAAACTTAAATTCTGTTTATATTTCAAATGTGATGAATTTTTATTTTATCTACATCATGTACTCGCATTTTGTGGTTATTATTTCTGTAGAGTACCCAAATGGGGATTAATTTGTATTTTTGTAATAAATAGCATTTTTTATACCCTCCACCAGCACAAGTGGTGAAGAGGGTATATTAACTTTGTCATTCCATATGTAACGCCAAGAATGAGTCATCTTAGACCCCAAAAAAAATTTATAAAAATTCTTGCATCCCATCACAATCTGAGTCGATTTAGCTATGCGTCCGTCTGCCTGTTGTTGGCACGCTCACATCTACAATAATTGTCAGAGTTCAATTAAATTTTGGTCCTAGAATTCATTATAGACCTGAGAAGCTTCCTCTTTAAAACTTTAAACAAGATCAGTTAAGTATATTAAAATATTAAGGCCGATATCTGAGGCAACTTCTAAGTTCAAGCAAAAAACTTTCGTAAAATTTTCAATAATAAAACGACAAATGATGAAATGAAAATTTTGCCATAACATTAAGCTACATGTACTTCATTAACATTCCAAAAATTCACAAAATCGGTTCAGTTGAAAAAAGTTATAGCCAAAAAATATAACTAATTTTCATGTTAAATTTAAGAAAAACTTTTTTATATTTTATATGACTGTGACTGTATGTACCTCACACACATTTGTGATGGAAGGTTTTACAAATTCGGTGTAGCCGAATGTAGCATTCTTACTTGTTGTTGTTATAACGATTTACATTAGAATTTTGTTTAGAACCATTTTCAGTGCGTATGTGAAAACATTAAGATTAAAAGTCTGGTAAATTGTAAAATTTTGGGAAAAAAGGTTTTTTTTTTCGCAGCAGCAATTTGTGGTTAGAGGACATTCTGTTCCAGGGGTTGTTTTCCCATGTTTGACGTTGTTATGGTGTTAAATTAATACATTTTTTCCCCTGATCTAAATGGATCTATTCCTCTCTGCTTTAACTTTTTAATTGACAAAAATATACAAAATAGTAAGTGACAAACAATTATTTTGATTGAGTTGGCATTTGCAGAAGATGAAAAAAAGGGACAACATTTAAGGCCTAATAAAGGACCAAATTAATGGAATAAAAAATATAAATCGTTGCATGAAGAGATAAAAAATACAAAAAATATTAATACGAAAGGGAAAAAAATCTTTTAGGATGAAATTAGATTTCAACCAGAATCTAAAATATAATCTGGATTAAGTCTGAACTAGATTCTCAACTAGAACACCAACAAGATTCTGAACTATAATCGAAACTTGAAACTCAAGTAAAATTTGAACTGGAAACTAAATTGGAATCTGTATTACAATCTGAACTAAAGTCTAAATAAGAACCTGAACTAATATATGAACCAGAATCTGAACCAAAATTTGAACTTAAATCTGAATTTGAATCTGAACTTAAATCTGAACAACAAACTGTCCTAAATTTAAACTAGAATTTGAACTGACTCTAAAGTAAAATCTGAGCAAGAATCAGAACTAAAATCTTTACCAAAATATGAACCAGAAACTGAACAGACATCTAAACTAGATTCTGAACTAAAATTCAGACTAGAATCCAGACTAGAATCTGAACTAAAATCTAAACTAGAATTTTAATTAAAATCTGAACTGGAATCTAAACTAGAGTCTGAACTATTATGAGCAAATAGAATCTAAACTAGAATTTGAACTGAAATCTGAACTAAAAATGGAATTAGAATTGGTACTCATATACGAGCAAGGATCTGAACTAGATTCTGAACATATATCCAAACAAGAATTGGAACTAAAATCTAAAATAGTCACTAAAATAGAATCTAAACTAGATTCTTAAGTAGAAACTAAAGTACAACTCAGCTATAATCTATCTAGAATCTGGACCAGAATCAAAACTAGAATCTGAGCTAAAAGTTGAATTACTGTCTAAACTAATATTTCATCTAAAATATAAACTAGAATCTGAAGTAGACTCTCAATTAGTATCTCGTCTATTATATCAGAATTAGAATCTAAATTACACTGTGAACTAAAATCTAAAATTTAAATCTGAATTAAAATCTCAACAAGAGTCTGAACTTAAATCAGCCCTAAAATTATGGTTTGATTTATGGCAGAAAATTTATCTTCATTAATGTATATTTTTTCTTTTTCTAATCTGCCTTTAAAATGTGAGAATCATTATTTATCCAAAATTTATTGCATACTTTTAGGTTTATTAAAATCTCAAATAAAACACCATGTCAACATGCATCCGTACAAAACACACATCAATTTATCATCAATTTGTAATTATAATACTCAATCAAATTTATTTAACAGCCCTTTCCCTTTGTTTGTCCCACCCGCTCAAAGTCGCTGTAAGTGTAGACGCAATTTTGTTGTTAACTAAGCAAATAAAGGGTGATTTTGAGCAACAATAAGTCCCCTTTTGGATATGCAAACAATTTTGTTTTTTATTTTTTTTTCTATTTAGAGAAACAAACAAAAAGACACGTGGTTTTTGGAAAATAACTTAAATGCATTTTTTCTCCATTCGGGGGTGGTTTTCTAGTAAAACATGCAAAAATATATTTGACGAAATCGTCATTAGGAAAATACAAAAGGAAAATGGAAACAATTAGAAAATACTTTCACAAACAGGGAGATTTATCCAAAGGACCTTTTTTCCATTAGAAAAGGAATATTATTTGTTTAGCTGAGACTTTGATGCAAGAGTTTTCCTTTTTTTTAAGAAAAATGGAATTTAATCATTTGTTTTGTTTTTTTTTTATTTTTTGCATCGTATAACTGAGTCTGAACTTTTTTTGGCCGCTTTTTCATCTGGTTTTGAATTTCTTTTTTCTTTCCAAATAATTTTTATCTTAATTTTATGGAATTATTTATTGTATTTTTTTTGTAAATTCTATTTTTGGTTTTCTTACCATTATTTTTCTGGCTCTTATTATACCCTACACCACTGCAGGTGTTTGTGGCATTGTGAGTTTGGGCAGATGTTTGTAGCGTACAGAAAAAAGGGGTAACACACACACACACTTTTAAGTACACCGTTCAACTCAAAATCACTTTTTTGAGTGTTTTTCTTATCAAATTTTTTTCTACCTCTTTCTTTCTACCCTACACCACCGTTGTGGTATTATGTGTTTGTGCATATGTTTGTAACATACGGAAAAAATGGTGTTACACGAACGTTTAAGTAGAATTAGACTTAGAATTACATTTTTAGTCGATTTAACTATGTTCATCCGTCCATCCTTCTTTCCATACGTCTGTCTCTCTGTCTGTCCGGTTCGCAATTTTTGATTTTTATTAATAATTTTTTTTGGCTCAATTGGTCATATTAGGTCCAATATTTTAGGTAGCTCCCTTACAAATGTCCCACCGGAATGGGACTTTAAGGTCGCCTAAATATAAAGCGATTTTAACGAAATTATATAATAATATATAATATAATAAGTCTTATATTATTCTAAATCGATGTGCCAATTTATGCGAGGGTCGGTCCTTTGCTTCTCTTCCCCATACAAACCCCTTCGAAATAACACTTTAAAGCGCGTAAATCTCTCATATACGTTGTTGCTGTAATATCAACTAGTCAAATTAAGGTAAATATAATCTAAAATGGATGTAAGAAATTATACAGGGGGCCGGTCCATCATTTCTTCTAGTTGCGATATAATCCTCCAGTATGAAATCGTTTTCAAAGGCATATATTTCAGAAAAAAATCCTTTTCAAATGCATAAATTTCAAGTAAAATTCCACAAAGTAGAAAAGAAGATTATACGAGGGTCGCCCGTAAACTTTTGGTGGCTGTTATTTACAACCAACAATATATGGTGTAGGGTATAACATAGTTGGGCTGGACTGATTATACCATTTTTATTTGTTTGTTTTGTAAATCATTCATTTTGTTGTTGTTGTTTTGTTGCATCTCTATGTGTCATCATATTAACGAGGTATGATTTTTTTCATTTGTTTTTTTGAAAAATGATTTTTTTGTTTAAAATTCATTTATCATTTTGTCTCCACAAAATGTTAAATAAAAAGAAATTTTAGTTTTTTTCTCTCTCTCTCTCTCTAAACAAAAGCCAAATAGATTTTAATGCTGGAATAAAATAAACAAGTCATATTCTGTAGCATAACCAAAAGGGATTGAGGAAAAGGTAGAGATTTTTTGAAATATGTTTTGATCCAAACGATGGGGGCGAATAAGATTTATGTTTTTTTCAAAATCAAGTAAAAATTTCTTTATTCGTTTTTTCCGACTAAATAAGAGGAAAGAAATGAGAGTAATAACGGGAAAAAGAAGAAATTTAGTAATTTTTAGAAAGGAAAATAGCAAATTTGATGGTTCGTTAGGTAAGGAAATTGAATTTGTAGTTTTTTTTTTCTCAAGACGGAAATAATGTTTTAGAGAAAAAGTGGATTTAACGAATATTTTAGAAAAAAAATGTGGTTAAATTGATCATAATGGAATTGTGGTTTATATTAAACTTCATTTAAGCTTTAAAGAAAGATTAAGTTGTAGATTTTTCCAAAAATTCGATAGAATCATGTAAATCTCATAAAATACAGTTTGACTTATTTGGGGTCTCTAATTGGACCGAAAATAAGCCCCGATATAATTCTATATAACTTATAAAAAGATGACTCAATTGGATTTGTTTTCACTGAATTTAAACGGAGTTTAAATTGTAATTTGGTTTGATTAAAGGGTTATATGATCATTATTACTCCAACATTCGTTATGGTTCATTATAAGGCTTTTACGGATCTCCGAGATATAGTTCAATTTAATTGGCTCGTTTGACTAATTGGGAGTAGAATCGTAAACAAAATTTAAACTCAAATTGTAGTCACTTAGCTCTCATCAACTATGTTTCATAACAGAGTTCAACATGGACCTATCGTAACACCTTGGACGATGCTAAGAGAACTAAATGATAATCCTTACTAAAGGGTTTAAGTTTGGAATATTGTTTCTATCAAATCGGTCCAATTATATACCAGGGAAAAACTGAGTTATTGCTACTTTCCTTGATTAAATTAGGGTTATTATGAATTCTAGTTACAAGCCTGCACCATCGAACACTTCAAATTCCAATGAAATTTTTGATTTAAAGTCTTTTATTGATTTTAATTATTTTACTATAAAGTTCATATCTTGGTCCATAGTGCCCGTCTGAGTGATTTCAGTTTACAGATAAATTCTAAAGTAAAATGGGTTTCATTACGAGTTCATATCATATGGTAACTCTTTTGTAGACCACATCCGAAAAACTTTTGAGTAGAAAATTTTATTTATTCCATTCAATTTAGGACTGGACCCAATCGACAGAATATTAAATGATTTATAAGTTCTATTGTAGATTAACATTAATGGTCTGTATAGGCTCATTATGGGACTAAACTACAATTCCTTTTAAAGACCAATTAAAACTCTACTTTCAGATCCAATTGGAGGTGTACTATGTCTTCTTTGAGTTCTATCAACAGTTCCAATATTTAGTTTTATTGCTGAAATGATGCAGAAGTTTCTGAAATGAAAAATTACTGTTCCTTTTCTGGACAAAGTGTACCTTAATTTTGAGGTCAGATTAATTCCATTACGGTTTTCATTTATATTTAGTTCAATCAAACATAATATTATATTGTGATTCTGTTTAAGATTCCTTTTTAGGTCCTTTTATAGATGAATTAGTATCTCAATGTGTGGAATCTTAGGTGTATAATACTACTGATTGAATCGTAGGATTCGTAGAAACATCTTTTTGAGATTTGGTACATGTTACTATTATGGCTCAAGGTCAAAATCTGTTGAAATTGGTTAAGTTCGATTCAATATTTCAGGTAACTCCCATACTAATGTCCTACCGGAAATGAATTTTAATTTCATGAAACTCAACGATATGAAGTTTATTTTACTTTGTAGATATTGTGTCAGCGTAATCCACATGTTTAAAACTTTCAGCAAAATTTTTAAGTTTCACCAAAATTTAGAACATTCACAAAATTTGAAAATTTCACCAAAATTTGAATTTGAAAAATTTGAAAATTTCACCAAAATTTTAATATTTTACCAAAATTTGTAATTGAAAAGTTCACTAAGAATTGAAAATTTTACTAAAATTTAAACAATTCACCTAATTTTTAGAAATTTCACCAAAATGTGAAAATTTCACCAAAAATTTGAAAAATTTCACCAAAATTTGAAAAAATTCACCAAAATTTAAAAAATGCATCAAATTTTGAAAATTTCACAAAATTTCGAAAAATTTTGGAAATTTTACCAAAATTTGACAAATTTTACCAAAATTTGAAAAATTTTACCAAAATTTGAAAATTTCACCAAAATTTAAAATTTCACCAAAATTTAAAAGATTCATCAAAATTTAAAAATTTTATCAAAATTTGAAAAATTTTACCAAAATTTTAAAATTTCACTAAAATTTAAAAACTTTACTAAAATTCGAAAATATTCCCAAATTTTGGAAATTTCATCAAAATTTAAAAAATTCACCAAATTTTGTAAATTTCACAAAAATTTGAAAATTTTAGAAAAATTCAAAAATTTAACTCCCAAATTTTGGAAATTTCACCAAAATTTAAAATTTTACCAAAATTTAAAAGATTTACCAAAATTTGTAAATTTTAAAAGAATTTAAAATTTGATCAAAATTTGAAAATTTCAACAAAATTTGAAAATTTTACCAAAATTTAAAAATTTCAATAAACTTTAAAAATTTCATTAAAATTTTTTCTCAAGAGTTTGAAACTTTAAGCTTCTATTAAAATTTACAATTTTTACGATTAACGATTCTTTACAACTTCAAAATTTTTACCAAAATTTTAAAATTTCACCATAAAAATAACTAAAATTTGAAAATATTTTTAAAATTTAAAATATCATTTTATATTAAAAATTTTACTAAAATTTTAATTATTTTACAAAATTTTAAAATTTTAAACTTTACAAAAACTAAAAATGGTCCATGTTCTTAAGTAAAAAATTAAAACAGTTGCATACTTTTGGGCACTTTAAACAAACTATTGCCTACTTTTAGGTATTGAAAAAAATATTTAAAGGTTTTAAGATTTCCTTGTAAAATACATTACAATACACATTCCAAGAAAATTTATGTGATCATCTTAATGTTTAACTTAAATAATTGTAGCATATTTTTAGGCATTACTTGCAAATTCCTTTAAAATAAAACCCTAAACTTTGATTCATCCACTATTTTTTCTGCACAATATACTTAGGTTGACAAAAAATATTATTTTCCACTGCATAATTTCAGGCTGCTGTTTTATATTTAAAACTTTTTTCACATATTTTACTTATGCCTTCTTAACTATGTAATGTCACCAAACATTTGTAACATTTGCGGTTACAAAAATCTTCTTAATCTTTAACAAAATTCACATATGATGAATGGGTTGTGCTTTTTTTATTCCTGGTTCCATGAAAATCTCTGCAAGTTTGCAAATAATAAAATACCACAAATCAAGAGCAAAAAAAGTACATTAAATTCATGTGTATTATTTTTATGACATTTTTCTCATACATACAAACGTTTTGGAATTAGAAAAAAAGGGGGAAATAGAAAAGGAATTCAAGTGAACAAGACTTTAACTATTTTGTAAATCCAAAGACAAAAGAAATAAAACTCTTGTACTCATTCCCAATTTTGGAATGACTTCTGGTGACACAACATGCGAAGGCAATTTTTCAATTTTATACTTTTGCGTGTTATGCAGAAATTGTTTTTCCATCACAAACTGGAAACAAATGTTCTACGTTTTTTTATTCCTTTTTTCGAAATAGTAAACAGGATGTTAAGGCTACAAATAGAAAAAACACAATAATATACTTCTGGTGTATATTTCTATGTATGAGTTTTTGCATGATTTCCGCTGACTTGACAAATCATACAAAAAAATTGTTTGTTGTTGTAAGAGAAACTAAATCTAAAAATCTGTGAAATTTGTGGGGAGCAAAAAAACTAAACTGTGAAAGGAGCTGCTGAAGAAATCACTACAATTTTATTTGCAGTAAATAGTTTTCACAACGACAACAACAACAAACATAAAAATATTGTTAGAAAATAAAATGAGAAAATGTACAACAAGAAACGTGACTTTCAAAGGAGTTTCCACGTTTTAAGTAGTAATAAGAATAATGGACAACATAGAACTACGAGGGTGATAAGAGGAATCAATACATATAAAATAGGATGTGTGTTTATATGTTTGTAACATACATTTCCATCGAATGATTCTTATATACTCGAAAGTAAAATAGTCTATAAAAAATTCCGATAAGATCAGGGGAAAAGGTACTTCCCATACAAAGCAAATATTTGGTTCCATCTTCTTTCTCAAGAAACCGTTTCACTGGACAAAACGTCGGACGGAAAAGACCAGGAGGAACATTTTTTGGCAATACGAAGATTCAAATTTTCACTAAAAATTCAAATTTTCACTAAAAATTCAAATTTTCACTAAAAATTCAAATTTTCACTAAAAATTCAAATTTTCACTAAAAATTCAAATTTTCACTAAAAATTCAAATTTTCACTAAAAATTCAAATTTTCACTAAAAATTCAAATTTTCACTAAAATTTCGAATTTTCACTAAAATTCAAATTTTCACTAAAAATTCAAATTTTCACTAAAAATTCAAATTTTCACTAAAAATTCAAATTTTCACTAAATATTCAAATTTTCACTAAAATTTCAAACTTTCACTAAAATTTCAAATTTTCACTAAAATTTCAAATTTTCACTAAAATTTCAAATTTTCATTAAAATTTCGAATTTTCACTAAAAATTCAAATTTTCACTAAAATTTCAAATTTTCACTAAAAATTCAAATTTTCACTAAAAATTCAAATTTTCACTAAAAATTCAAATTTTCACTAAAAATTCAAATTTTCACTAAAAATTCAAATTTCACTAAAAATTCAAATTTTCACTAAAAATTCAAATTTTCACTAAAAATTCAAATTTCACTAAAATTTAAAATTTTCACTAAAATTTCAAAGTTTTACTAAAATTTAAAATTTTCACTAAAATTTCAAAGTTTCACTAAAATTTAAAATTTTCACTAAAATTTCAAAGTTTCACTAAAATTTAAAATTTTCACCAAAAATTTCAAAGTTTCACTAAAATTTAAAATTTTCACTAAAAATTCAAATTTCCACTAAAAATTCAAATTTTCACTAAAAATTCAAATTTTCACTAAAAATTCAAATTTTCACTAAAAATTCAAATTTTCCTAAAATTTAAAATTTTCACTAAAATTTAAAATTTTCACTAAAATTTAAAATTTTCTTAATGCTTTAAATTCTCTTAAAACTCTCGTGGAATTCCTTAATATTCGTCAAATTTCGAATTTTCACTATAAATTCATTAAGAATTCACATATTCACTTAAGATCACATTTGCATAAATAATAACACTTTAATTAAATTATATATTTTTTGTTAAAACTGCATACTAATTTTCGTTCTTAATTATTTATAATTTTTTTTAACAAAAACTGTTGCCTAGTTTCAGGTTCCAAAATTTTGTTAAAATTATTGCCTACTTTTAGTTGCTTGCACAAATCTTTTTCAATTATTTCCTCGAAAATGATAATTGCTAGAAAAGATTATTTTCCTAACCTTATCTTGACTACCCTCCTTTCTAAGTATTTTCCTCAGAACACGAAGAGAAATCGCTAAGTAATACACAAATAGTCCTTAGGGCCTTGTTATTATTTCTGTTCATTATGGTTCACGTTTTTCTGTGATTTTGTTCCTTATTTTCATTTTACCAATTATTGACGAGATGTATTATCTTAATAAGGGAGGTTGAAGGCTTTTTTCCTCCACCCCCTAAAAATATGTGACTTAAACTAATAAATTAAATTAAAAAGAAAAATATATTATTACAGTAAGAAAGAAAAATACACATGAAAAATCATGATTAAGGCATTATTTAGCTCATTCATCTTTTTCGTAATATTTTTTCCAATTGGCTTTTGGTACAAGTTGGAACATGCGTCCGTTCTTTTACTCATTAAGCTTAAGAACCGTTAACAATGACCACCTGCTTTCGTTCGTTTTTCTCTTTTTCCCAGAAAATAACAACATTTGTATTTCCTCTTTTTAAGGTTTATTTTTCATTTCATTTTCTTTAGTTTTTCATTAGCTGTTTCAGTTTGAAAGGAAGATCTTTGCTATTTTCATTTTTAATAAGATGAATGATGTTGATGTCTTGTTTTTTTGAAAAGTCATGCATCAAATATCAATTTGACATGGTGGATTTTTCATAATATTGATGATTGTTGCCTGTCATGACAGTCAGCAGCCAAAGAAATTATTTACAAACCGAAAAAGTTTATAATAAATACTGGTAGTTGGCTGGTAAAATGGTTTGTCTGCGTGCAGTTGGTCCTTCGCATAAGACAGACAGACAAACAGTCAGTGGTTAAGTTGCTTGTCAGCAGGTGGTTTCCAAGTCATTTTTTAGTTTAGTTAATTAAACTTTATTTGAGGAGTTTTTATAGCAAAAATAAAATTTTAAACAATGATTTGTAAAAAACATTAGCTGTTGTAATCCTAAAAGTATGCTGTGAATTATAGTAAAAGGTCTAAGATTAATGTTGTTTCAAGAGAAATTTTAATGATAATTTAAAAGAAAAATGTAATTTCAAATAAATTAGCAGCAAAATTGTCATCCCAAATACATTCCTAAAAGAAGATAATGCAAAATCATTAATAAAATTTACGCCTAAAAATATACTACAGTATATTTTAAATTTATTTATTTTTTGAATTTGAAAAACAAAACAATTGAATTTGTGTTTATAAAGTTTATTTCTCAATATGCTTTAAAAATTTAATTTGAATTTAACCCTAAAAGTAGGCTAAACAATATTTCTATTTAAATTAGGAATATTTTGAAAATATCCCTACATAACTTCCTTTCACTAAGAGTTTTATTATGCCTAAACACCTTCTGTTTTTAAAATTGTATTAAAAATTCTCTAGAGTTCTATGACTCACATTTATTTTCACGTTTTCTCTCTCTCTCTCTCTCTCTCTCTCTCTCTGTAATATATTTATACTCATAATTTTCATTTTCATAAACTGCAATTAATTTTGCCGAGTTTGTTTTTGTTTCATAAACATTATTTTTTCACCATCGCTTCATGCGATGACTGAGTGGTAGCATCATATTTCCCTAAGGACTAGAAACATAAATAATTGCGTTATTACATAGACAACCATTTGGGACTTGTAAATAACTGCAATTATTTACCTGAGTCGTTGGATTTTCCCTCAAACAAAAAATGAGCAATAAAACCTGCTAGACAAGGAAAAACTTGTCGTCACATTTGTCTGTTTTATATTTTTTTGAAAACAGGAAGTTTATTTTCCTTTCGACAGGAATATGAACTGAAAAAAAAACCTATGACAAAAAATTAAGGTAGAGAGCGAAAAAAGAGCTTAATATTAGATTTAAAATAAATAACGTTTTTTAATTGGCATAAATATGACATTTATACTCTTTTTCCATTTGTTGGTGGCATACTTCAGGGAGCATAAACAGAATTTTATGTTTTTAAAACATTAACAACAGTTAAATGGACTTTAATTAATATTTATTAGAAATCCCTTTTTTCAGGGTTTTAATTAGACAAAAGCATTTTAGAAATATTATATATAAAAGAATAATTTTTGTTAAAAAATACTTCTAAAAATTGTGGCATAAAAAATCTGTTGCATACTTTTAGCATTTATGATTAGAGTTAATAATTGCACTAATTTTGAAACATGTTTTAAATTTTTTACGGATCTGCAAATTTCAAATCATTTTCGAAGAAATTATAACACTTTTTAAAGATTCAAATAGTTTTTTAAGCTAATTAATTGTATAACAGTTTCTAAAATAGTATAACAACTTGAACATTTGGAAATGTTTCAATCTAATGTCGACTTCTTATATTTAACTAAATATATTTATTCTATTTTATCAATTATAAAGTTTTTGGCTTAAATCCCCAAATGTAGGCTTTATTTTTTATTAAAGCCATTTCTATCTGAAATTCTCCTGCTATTTAAACCAACTTTAATGTAGCAACTAATTTGTTTATTCTTCTTGACAATTATCAATTTTCTTAGGGATTTATATTTTCAATCCCCCTTAAAATAGGCTATGCCCCATGTCCAGCTAGCAAATTTTGTAATAAACTTCTTAAAATACATACAATTTAATATGAAATTATAAAAAATCCTTACAACTTTTTCATAATGCTTAAAAAATCAGCCAACAAATAGACTTTAATTTTATGTGTTACGAATAGTCCCCAAATGTAGGCAAAGTTTTCTTTCAGCTTAGGCAAATTTTTTAATTTAAAAACTTTGTTTTGATCATAATTTTGGACTAACTGTTGTAATAATTTTGCAGTATTTAAAACATTTATGGTATTAAAAGTCTCTACAAAAAAAATGATTTTTACCAAAAATTCTATTAATAACATATTTTAAGCATAACACAAGGGGGAAAGAAACAGGAACAAGGCAAACATACAACAAACTTGTTAGAAAACCACTTGTGTTTGTTACAGACACATTTAAAAATTATACTTTCTCTACTTCTTTTTCACAATGAAATCAAATTAAAAATTCCTAACTTCATCCTGAGAGTGAGAGAGAGAGAGGGAAGGGGAAGTTCCAAAGGAAATAATGTTATAAGAGTCGGAAAAAAGAGATACACAAATGAAAAATCCATCAACTAAACAAATAGACGACCAAACAACAATTGTTGTTAAATGTAAAAGTAATAGTAAGTAATAGAATTTTTGTTGGACAAGTACTAGAGAGTGGTTGAAGGATTTTATTTGTTTATTTTGCTATAGCATACTTACAGGCGTTTAAAGCTTAGGATAGCAAAAATCATCTTCAGCCATTCAGTTACGAGTTGTGGCATCAACATCACTCAAATTATATTTAATGTACATATTGTATATATTTTTCGGAGGTATAACAATACAGAAAGCAAACAAATATCCTTTAATGGCATAAAAACTGCAAAATGCTAGAAATTATATTTTACAATTTGCAAACAATGAAAAAATTTAACCCAACAAACATTTGAGTTGACGCTGCGAACAAGAGATAAACTGAAGTAGAACCGGAATTAAAATCTGAAGTATCATCTGAACTGGAATCTGAACTAGATCTAAATTAGAACTGAACTTAAACTGAACTAAAACTAACCAAAAACAGAACCAAAACTGAACTAAAACTAAACTAGAACTGAACTAGAATTGAACTAGAAATGAACTGGAAGTGAACAAGAACTGAACTAGAAATGAACTGGAAGTGAACAAGAACTGAAATGGAACTGAACTAGAACTGAAGTAGAACTGAACTAAAACTGAACTAGAAATTAACTGGAACTGAACAAGAACTGAACTAGAACTGAACTGAACTGGAACTGAACTAGAAATGAACTGGAACTGAACTAGAACTGAACTAGAAATGAACTGGAACTGAACAAGAACTGAACTGGAAATGAACTGGAACTGAACTAGAACTGAACTAGAACTGAATTGAAACTGAACACGAACTGAACAAGAACTGAACAAGAACTGAACTAAAACTGAAATAGAACTGAATTACAACTAAACTAAAACTGAACTAAAACTGAACTAAAACTGAACTAAAACTGAACTAAAACTGAACTAAACCTGAACTAAACCTGAACTAAACCTGAACTAAAACTGAACTAAAACTGAACTAAAACTGAACTAAAACTGAACTAAAACATAATTAGAACTCAATAAATGATCTGAAGATATTGGTTTGTTGGGTAATTTGAACAAAAAATCACCCTCCTTCCTTATCGACATATATATGGAAATTTAGACAAATGTTTGTCATGCTAAAAGAATTAAAAAACATTAAATGTTTTCAAAATAATAATGGGGATCATGTGTATTTGCAAAAAAAGAACCCAGATCCACTGGTTGCTTAAAATTCTGCAAATGAAAATAATTCCAAAAAACTTCTAATAGTTCTCTTCCGTCTAAATCTTCAGCATACAAATAATTTGCCTGAGGGCTTAAAACGACTGTCACAGTTATTTCGACACGTTTCAAAAACAGAAAATGATATTTTAATTTTCACCATTTTTACCTTTTCTATTCCATTTAGAATGAAATACAGACGACACATTTTATGTTAAAGTAATTATTATAAAACCTTTTTTGCCACACCAAACACTACACCATAGAGTCCTTTACAGAATATTCAACTTTAATAGTGGAACGTAATAAAGTTAGAGAGGAATAGCAAAAAAGACTGTTATAAGGGATGTTGTTTTGCTGGTTTTACTTTTTTAGTTTTCAAATGTGTTTCTTTTTTTAAGATGAGATTTTAATTTTCTTACACCCCATTTTTGTCTAAGAATTCGGGAAATTTTAATATGATGACTGCTGCAAATGACAGACATTCTCATGATTTCATTCTCTTTTCAATATAAATAAATATTTTTTTGGCGATTTTTAGGAGATTAAATTTAGGTTTGGTTGTTTTCTCTATTGTGTTCCAGACAAATGTTGTTTGTTTAGGCTAAAAAAAATATCTCATATATAATTTTTACAGGTTAATGGTTAATTAAATAGTTTGTTAAGGGATATTTTTTGATGCAAATAAGGGATCTAAATATGGAATCTAAAAATGTTTGTTTTTTTATTTGTAATAATCATATTTTGAAAAATAAACAATAAAATTGTTTGTGAAAAGAATAAAGTAAACAAATTTATATGATTAAAAGATTTGGCAAAAATTCAAATGATTTCAAATATTTACTGAATCCACATATGAAATGATTTGAACAGCAATACACAATAGTGTGTAATCAGTTCAAGTTCAGTTTCTTAATTATAATTTTTTTCACATTCCAGTTCAGATTCTAGTTAAGTTTTGGTTCAGTTCTAGTTCAGTTTAAGTTCAGTTCTATTTCAGTTCTAGTTTAGATCTAGTTTAGTTTTAGTTAAATTCTAGTTCAATTCTAGTTTAGTTCTAGTTCAGTTTTAATTCAGTTTTAGTTCAGTTTTAGTTCAGTTCTTGTTCAGTTCGTGTTCAGTTCCAGTTCAGTTTTAGTTCAGTTCTTGTTCAGTTCCAGTTCATTTCTAATTCAATTCTAGTTCAGTTTTAGCTCAGTTCTTGTTCAGTTTTAGTTCAGTTCCAGTTTAGTTTTAGTTCAGTTCTAGTTTTGTTCTAGTTCAGTTCTGCTTCATTTCTTAAACTGTTATATGGTTTTTAAGATCCGTAACATTTATTTTTAAACAGATTTACAGTATAGCAAGTTTTATTTTAAACTTGCTATATAACTTGTTTATATTTTTCGAAGCTGTTATACAAAATATGAAACTGTTATACACATTCTCAGAATTGTTATGCACATGTAAGTCATATTTTTAAATTTGTTATAGATGTTTTTGAATCTGTTATACTTATTTTTAAAACTGTTATACTTTTTTGTAAACTGTTATAAAAATTTTTAAAACTGTTATACAAGTTTTTGAAAAAATTATTAAGATTTTTAAAATATTTGACGACATAAATTATGAAATGTTAAAAAAAACTGTTTGCGTTTAATAAACTTATTTTCTTTCTATCAATCAAATCCTGTTTGTGTTATTTATACATTTTCTGTTTACCAAAATAAACACTTTTTTAAGAAAACAAACATTTTTCTTGGTGCCTAAACAATCAAAACTTATAATTTCTCACACTTAAGACAAAAACAACAAAAAAGATAAATAACTTTTAAACAAAAAATAAGATTTGTTAACAAAATGGAAGACAAAACCAAAAAGTTTTTGCCAAATAAAGCAAACTCATCATTAGTTAACAGTTCAACTTAAGTTTTTATAAGCAAAATCTTCTAAAGAAATTAATGAAACAACAAAAAAAAATGACTTGAAAACATAAATAAAGTTTTTTTGTTAGAAACACAACAAACAAATAAACGAAAAAAGAAAAAAAGAAATAAATTATAAATAAAATCACTAGAGCAAAAACTTAAACAAAAATAATATGAATAAACAGTCTAAAGAATTTTTTTGAAAAATAAACAAAAAAATTTGAGAAAAATGGAAAAAAGGATATTTTTATTAGAAAAAAATTAGATTCACACAAAAACAACTAAAATTGTCACACATAAATAATAGGAAATTTCAGTTCCCAGCTGAAAAAATTATTAAACAGGATTTAACAAAATGAAATATAAAACAATCAAGGATATAGAAAACCAAAGGGGACTGTCCCCTCTCCTGCCTTTGGACGTAAAGAATTTTATATGAAAATTATTGAACAAATACGAAAAACAAACTAAACAAACACAATCAACGACAAAAACAAATAGAATAACAGTAAAGAAAGAAAAAAAAACTATCCTGTGTACACCAACTTGTAATCCCAGGAAAATAAACTCACACACACACACATACTTACATATATACACCGGAAAACACTAATTTTGAAAAAACTGGGTTTATAGGTTTTTTAGGGGTGTTTTCAGGGTTTGAGCATAAATTTCAATGCGAATATTTATAATGTGGGTGCAAAAATAGTTTGGAAAGAATTTTTAAGAACTAAAATTTCTTTAAGCCCAACAGAAAATCAAACATAAGTTAAGGTTCCCATAATTGAAATGAAAATAACAAAAAAAGTGTAAATAATTCCTAATACTTTTGTTTGATAAATAATGGTGGGAATTAAAACAATAATTGGCCATAAATCAGGAAAGCAAGAAAAAAAACAAAAGCACAGAAAAAGAGGGAACAATGATAATCCTGTTTGAAAAATAACAAAAATTAAAATTTCTCCTTAAAATATGCTAAAATATCTCATAAACTATTTACCGCTGCTCCCTCAAGTTGTACTACTAAACTATACATTATTTTCCCCTTAAACTATGCTTTACTCTTTTATCTCAATTTCTAGCACTTAAAACTATTCCAAGCTTTATTTACTTTTATTATATTTTTCTATTCCAAAAAAAAATTATTTACATTTTCAACAAAATCTCGCTTAACAAATATAATATTTACTCACTCTCAGACCACCCCCCCCAAAAATATGCTTTAAAAAAACTAAATGCATTTTATAGTTGTCATGTTTAAATATTAAGAGTTTCTTGCATTAAACTGTCAACTACGTTGCATATAAATTGTACAAAAACTACTATTCTTCTATTTTCCTTCTTTTCTAAATAAAAATCCTTCAAAAATAGCAAAACTAACTGAAAGTAATAATTTTAAATGTAAATACTAACGAAGCGTAAATAACAAAAAAAAACTTGTACAATTCTCATTTTGAATTTTAGTCTTTTTTCCTAGTTGTTTACTTAAACAAATGAATGAGTTTGTTCATTCATTTTATTTGTTGAAAATTACGCATTTTTTTTGTTTGTTGGGAGGAAATGAAGAAAAATTAGGAAAATGAAAGAAAATAACTATAATTTAAATAGTTTGTTAAAGAAAATATAATTTTGTGGAAAATAACTAAAATTAGTGACAAATTTTAAGAAATTGACGATGTTGTATTGACTACGTTATAGTGCATTGTTTAGACTACGTCATACTTAGTAATATATAGAGAAAATGAGTGACTAATTTTAAGAAAGAATAAAATAGGCGAACATCAATATATTGATTACGTCATAGTGTATTGTATAAACTATGTCGTACTTAGTAATATAGACTACGTCATACACTATTTTATAATCTCTTCTAGGGCAGATTTTATAACCTAACTTAAGGGATAGCAACTGAAAAATGCTGACTTTCTTTATGGGTAAAAGACTGAACTATGTCATATTCATAGTTCATGCTTTTGCCTATTGAGCAATACTTATGGGGTCGATTTTATTGCCTTGCATGAGGGACAATAATTAAGGGATTTCGGCTTTATTAAAATCAAAAGCCTGAACTACGTCATAGTAATTTTTTAAGCTAGTTTTACACTGTTACACAGTCAAAAGCATGAATTACGTCACAGTCAATTGTAACATACATTATTTTGTATCCATATTGAGTGTAGATTTTTAAGCCTGTGTTCTACATCACGGTATTGTATACTGCAGATTCTAGACAATTTTATATCATTTTATAATATATGTTCTTGACTTATTTATAGTTTAGGTTTAATACTAATTTACATCTGGAAAATACGCTACTTTATAATCCATAAATTAATATTATACTTTACTTCATTGTCTACGTTTTAAACCATTCTAATCTGCTTCTTAGTCTAGGTTCAGGACTATTTTGTAGTCCATAGTCTAATTATTTTTAATCGAGGTTCTGACTATTTAATTTTCATGCAATTAGTTTACTTTATGTCTAGAGCATAGATGAATTTATAATCTGCACTATAGACTATTATAAAGTCTATACCATACAAGATCTTTAAGTGTAGACTATAAGCGAATTCGTATTTTCTTTTCATCTTTATCTAATCGTCAAGATTCTTGATTTTATAGTCTGAATTATAGTCTTTTATATTTTGCTGTAGACTATTTTATTCGCCAGACTCTTGTATACTTCAGACCCCAAACTATATGACTCTTTTATAGATTACGTTATAGATAGTCTAAGAAACAGACTATAGTTTAATTTATAGACTACGTCATAGTATAGCAGTGCAACTACGTTACAGAGACTTAGTTTTTGCTATTAACTCTCAAAAGAAAAACCTCTCTCAAGCTAATTAAATATATTTTTGTCATTTACATTTCTTCCGAAATCAAAAATGTCATGTTTACCACATATTATCCACATTATCCTTCGTCCTCCCCCCCTTCCCGAATAGGACACAAAAGAACTACTTAATACTCTATAAATTGTGCAGTGAACCTTAAAATAACATTGTTTGGGAAAAAACAACAAGAGAAACATAAACATTTCTTTTGTAATTTAACTAAAACGCACTAAAAAACACAACAGGATATAAAAAAACAACAACAACTACAGCAAAACTAAAAAGGAGTCACTGAAAAAATTGGAAACATTTTATTATGGTCATAAATCATAAAGTCACACGACGATAATCACCAGGATTACCGTATGTCAGAATTTTATGAAATTCTAATACACATACACACACACGTACATATGTATATGTGTACCTATACAGAGGCAATTGCATTTGCTTCTTTATAAATAAAAAGAAGTTTCAAAAATGTTAGAAATTTCTAACATGAATTTTATTTGTTAACTGTTATACAGCTAATGAGTACAAAATTATTGTTATTATTGTATTAAAGGGGACAATTTTTTGTTTTCATTCTCTTAAATCAAATTCCAGCTGAGCTGCACTTAATTCTCCCAAATTTGAAATGACAAAAAACAAAAAAACATAAACAGAAAAATTAAGGTCTCTGTTTCCAACTAAACGCGTGTGTCATTTGTTTCACCCAACAAAGAATTTTTGGGGGTTCAATTACCGAACGCAAATATATTAAATGCAGTTTTCCAAATAACGCGATTGTCATAAAACGTAAAGAAAAAAGTGAAATTCAACCCCTAAATGCTCTTTACCGATCACTCACATACATACCAAACATATTGCACTTGACTGTTAACAGCTTAGCGCCTTTTGTCAGGCAATAGTAAGTAGTAGTAGTTTACAACAAAAAGGATATTCCAATTAAGGAGCGCGTACGTTTGATAAACTGAATTTTGTTGTTGGAAAGAAATATATTTTTTATGGGATTTTCTAATGTTTTATTTATTATTCTGAATTGCTATTTCAGTCATTTCTATTTTCTATACAAGAATAAATTGCATTTAAAAACAAATGTTTTTGTTATTGTTGGATTGAGGGTGTTTGTTGTTTAGAACTAATTTGAAAAATTGCACGCTTCATATGAGTCCTTTTTCTGATGGTTATTGTTGTTATGGATATTGAGTTGGCAACCAAATCATATTGTGGTGTGTATAACACGTGACAATTATGATTTCCGCTATAATGAACTCAAAACATGTGGAAAATATTTGAAATGTATTAGAGGAAAATTAAGAAAAAGCGATGAAAATTATTAACAAAATTATAAAGAAAATTTCATGGACGAAATAAGAGAAATAGTTTTATTTGAAATGGAAGTAGGGGAAGCCTTAAAGTAGGCAATTGATTTTAAAAATGAATTTTATAGTAATTTAATCTTTAGGTTAGACCATAGATTTGTATGTAGAAAAGGCTATAAATTAGTCTATAGACGAGACTATAGATTAGTCTATAGACGAGACTATAGATTAGTCTATAGACGAGACTTTAGATTAGTCTATAGACGAGACTATAGATTAGTCTATAGACGAGACTATAGATTAGTCTATAGACGAGACTATAGATTAGTCTATAGACGAGGCTATAGATTAGTCTATAGACGAGGCTATAAATTAGTCTATAGACGAGACTATAGATTAGTCTATAGACGAGACTATAGATTAGTCTATAGACGAGACTATAGATTAGTCTATAGACGAGACTATAGATTAGTCTATAGACGAGGCTATAGATTAGTCTATAGACGAGGCTATAGATAAGTCTATAGACGAGGCTATATATTAGTCTATAGACGAGGCTATAGATTAGTCTATAGACGAGGCTATAGATTAGTCTATAGACGAGGCTATAGATTAGTCTATAGACGAGGCTATAGATTAGTCTATAGACGAGGCTATAGATTAGTCTATAGACGAGGCTATAGATTAGTCTATAGACGAGGCTATAGATTAGTCTATAGACGAGGCTATAGATTAGTCTATAGACGAGGCTATAGATGAGATTGGAATATAGACTTGGCTACAGCCTACTGTAGTCCTAAATTTATAGTCTGTTTCAAAGTTTAGACTTTACACTACAATATAATCTTTTCTGAAATCTTGTACATGAAAAATTTGTTTTATATTTAAATTCTATTTAATTTTAATTAAAATTTTAATTCATTTTTTCTTGCTTCATATTTCATTCCATAAATTTAATTATCATTAAGGAAATTCAGCCTACATTTTACCTACATTTCATTTAAATATACACAATATTCCATTTTATGCTTTTATATCCCTAACTACCATCTGTGTTTATAATTATGCATCACAGCCCTAAAGTAGGCTTCATATAACAGAATTTTTTTAGTGTTTGCGTTGCTACCTTATTTCCATTATATAATATGCAGTTTATAAACTCATTATAATAAAATTATCTCTTGCCAACATTAATTGCATTTATATTTTTAACTACAGTTCGTTTTCTCTTCTCAAGCCTACTTTTAGGTGGCACTGTTATCAAATGTATCGCATATCACTGTAGCTGTTATTATTAAATACATTTTTGTCATTTTTGCATTATAGAGAAATAATATTGTTTTTTTTTCTGGTTTTCAGCCTAAATGAAGTCCATTCAATATGTTTATAATTATTTTTCCCCAACAGGCAGATTTAATTTCAATTTTTCTGATGGATTTTTAATATAATTTTTTTGGGTGTGAAGTTGTAGTACAAATTATATATTGAAGGGGAGAAGGGGATTTTTTGATCCCTTTAAAAGAGGATTTTATATATGGAATTATTAGTTTTAAATTTTGTTAAAAAACTTTTGTTTTAAATTATATTGCATTTTTTAAGTTTTGTTATATTGTAGCATATTTTAAGGATTGTTTATTTTTTATATTTAAGAATATTAAGATTTTGTTGTTATTTTATAAAAAATCATTATCTGTATTTATTATAACTATTATTTTAAGTTAAAAAACATGCTGATTTCCCTTAAGAGCTTCAGTGCTATTAACTGTAAATATACACCTGAATGTAGGCAATGGTTTTTAAGCCCGAGAGGAAGGCAACATTATGTAAAAGTATAGCGAACAAATTATGAAAAATGCTGGAAATGTTTATAGAAATATTGTCATTTAATACTTTTTTTTAAACTCCCTCAAGTATACTATAGTTTTTCATTCCCCCCTAAAGTATGTTATACAATTTTATGAATTGCAATTTCTGCTTTTATGTCGCTCTTTCATATTCAACATAATAATATCAATTTTTGTACTTTTTTGCCTTTTTTAAAAAATAATTTGTGACAAAAATAATTTTCTTTAATAAAATTTCATAAAAAGGAATATAATACTTGATACTTTGTCTCACGCTTTTATAGTTAAAAATGCCATAAAGCACACAAAATTTTAGTTATTATTATCATCAGCAAACCTCTCTAACACTCAACTCTTAATGTTGAGTATCATTAACACTTTGGTAACATGAGAGATGCTAAACATTTATGTCAATTGCAACCGACACCCACCCATCCATTCAATACACCCACAATCTATTACCAACACTTAAACAGTTTGATTGTTATATGTTACTAATACTAATATTGAACAGTGTGCATTGCTGCTACTCAGTCATGACATGTCATCAGCAATTTTCTTCTGACAATAAAGAGAGAAAGCATCAGTGACTGAGAGAGCATCAACAATAATTGTCAACAAAAGAAAATTTCTTGCTTAAAAGCTTTTCTTTGCTTCCTTTCCTTTAATATATTTATACAAGTGTTTATGGGTCCTTTATGAATGCGTTCACTAAATGGCAATTGTGTTAGTTCCATCAAAATAAATTTTAATTCAATTCTTTTTCCAATTTTCTTCTTTTTCGCATTTAAGTAACTTGAAACTTTTATTTTTCTTTCTAAAAACTAAACAAAAAAATTACTTTTTTCAAGTGGGTGTTTTCTCGACTAAAAAAGTTCACATCTGTGCGAAAAAAAAAACAAAACAAAACGGAAAATGTTTAAAAAATTAGACATTATTGAGTTCCATTCATTCATCGCTTCCTGTTTGTTTTTCTCTTGCGAACGAAAAAACTCTGGGGAATTTTGGGTTTCTCACATGTGCCTCAATAATGGCTGCACCGAGTCAAATGGAAAACGTGTTCGTTTTTTAGCAAATAATTTTCTATTTGTTAGTACAAATGTTGACAATAAATAAAAAAGAAGTCACTGGGAGTAGAAAACGAATTTATCTCTTCGTATTTTTTTGCGTTTCTTCGCCAAAAGAAAAACTAGAAACAGATGAAATGGAAAAATACTTTGAAGAAAACATCAAAAGTAAGCAGAAGGAAAAATTCCAAAATAATTAAAATATTAATGATATTTTTATGAAGGAGGATATATAGACTACGATAGTGACTGGACAAAAAGACTACGTTATGATGTAGACTGTATACTACGTTATCCAATGGACCACATAATAGTCTATACTATGGACTACATTATAGTCTGGACTATAGACTACGTTAAATAAGTACATGTACTACATTATAGTCTATGCACTAGACTACGCTATTGTCTTGAGAAAGATGAAAAAAAAACATATTTTGTCAAAAATAAGAAAATAACAAACTAGAGGAAATTTGCAGACTACGTTATAACTGGCACGTTATAATATGAACGGTAGACTACAATGTGCTGGATAATAGACTGAATAATAGACTTCTGTTGGCAGACTTTAAACTACGTTTTAGTATTTTTTATGGTCTGGACAAAACAAAAGCGTAAAAAAATACAAATGAAAACTAACTAAGGACTGCCTTAAGTCTAGATTATAACCAAGGCTAAGATTTCGAGCATAAACTACGTTATAAGCCAGATTATAAACTGCTTTAAAGTTCATACAATAAAATAGGTTATAATCCAGATTATGAACAACGTTATATTCCATTCTATAATCTATATTATAGGCACGGACTATAGTTGTAGTTCAGACTAAAATCTGCTCTACAGCCCAGACTATAAATTACTTTATAGTCCAGGCTTTGAACTACTTCATAGTCGAGAGTATGAACTACTTTATAGTTATAGTTCGGACAAAAATGCTAAAATCTACACCATAAATAACATCATAGTCCAAAATATAAACTACGTCCAAATTATAAACCATAAAACTATGATTTGTAGTCCAGGATATTAACTACGTTATAGTTCATATTATGCACGTTTAGTATGAGCAAAGAAATACGTTCACTTCAGCTTATAAACTATGTAAGAATTCAGAATTCAGCCTACATTACAACTGCAAACAACGTAATAGTCTGCAACGTAAAGCATAACGTATTTTTTATTTAAAACATTTTATAGTCTATATAATTCAGTAGTTTAAAGTTCACACAAAAGTAATGCTATAGCCAAAACAAAGCATGTTATAGCTGAGACTAAAAACCATGTTGAAGTATAAATATAGTCAAAATTATATAATTCATACTTTGACATCGTTTAGTATTAACTCTAATTATATATTATATCTCAAAATATATAAATTGCTCTGCAGTCCTCACTATAATGTTATGGATAATACTGTAAACTACGTAATAATCCAGTTAATTTAATTTAAGACTTTAAACTACGTTTCTGACTAACTTTTCGCTTTTATTATTTTTTTTTTTTGCAATCTATAACATACGTTATAATTAAGACTAATAACTACGTTATAGTATATAACGTAAAGTATAGTTTACGTTACAGGTGCTACATTAAACTACGTTACGTATTAACTTCTCCTTTGAATATATTGTTTTTTATTTGACAACTGACATTTCTTGTATGTGTAAATGAATTTTTTCGCATGTATATTTAGCTCGTTAATGTCGTATTCATGTGTACGTATGTGTGTATAAGAGAACAAGTGTTAAAAAAGGTTTGTCTCAAGTTACATACAACGAAAGAAGAATTGATTGCTCCCTGGAGATAAAGTTACACATTTTCGCTAAGAACAATAGAGAATGAAAAGGAAAAATAAATGCACATTTTAACATTTTACACTTACATACACACACAGACAAAATTGATGACAGTAAATGTGCGAAACAAAACAAAAAACAAAGAACAACAACATCAAGTGTTTACATATCTTGTTGTTTTTATTGATGCCTTCTCGCACACCAAACAAAAACAAACGAGGGGTGTTAATGCAACTTTGTCATTTAGATGTCTGAATGAAAAGAACACGAAAACAACACCGTCAATTTTGAAAATTTATGCAATCATCAGCTATTTCACCACCCCTTTTGGTTACTTTACGTCTTCAATAGAAAATAACAAAAATAAAAAACACATGGTGTCCTTTTTTTTCATCATTCAGCCCTTAAAATCATTAGGACGCCTGAATAAAAGAAAAATTAGAGTTTTTGTTATTTTTTTGTTATTGAAAATAAAAATTTGAAAAAATATTAATGTCCTGGTTTTTATCTTTATCCTAAATGCTACTAAACTGCAATTTTCATGGGTTATAATCAGTTATTGATAAAAATTATTATAAAGGACACTCTCCCCCCAGCTCTCCTGCCCCTCACAATTGGTCTGATGTTTATGCACAACAAACTAATAAAAAAAAGCTTTAACAGGAACGTGTGTGAGAGTGTCACTTAAGCTGCTTAGTTTGGTAACAAGATGTTTTTCTAAGATAATCTCCAATTCATACAACCAGAGAGTACCTCTGGATCTGGCTTATGTGGTTGGTATATTGTGTGGTGTATTTACCCTTCTTTCACTCTTTATTTTCCTTTTATTTTCCTTTTTGAGTTTTAGTTAAAATCTTTAAATTTTTTTTATTTCGAATCTTTGAAATTATGACATTTAGACTATAACGAGGGATCATGTAACAGTAAATACAAATATATATCTTTATGCAGATATTGATAAGTTTCTGACAGTCATTAGGGAATAAAGATAAAAATGTTACTTTCGAAATTATTAATTTTTAAATGGCAAAAAAAAAAAGAAACTTTAAAAGATAAGTGACCCATGTGAATGGGAGGAATGGGGGGGAAGTGGATGTTGTGTTAAGAAGCTTAAAGAAAATTATGTTTTTTTATGAGGAAAAATATTATTTTAAGATAATTTGGCATTTAAGAAGAAGATAAGAGTCTAATAAGTGATCAAAATGCAAAGAACGTATGACGTCGGTAATAAAAAAGAACAAACACAAAATATGAAAGAAACTTTATAAGGGGAATTTAAAGATAATGAAGATAGTCTTATTTCCTATAAATAAGAAATTTTCAGAAAATTTCCTATAAATCAAAAATTTTCAGAAAATTTCCTATAAATCAAAAATTTTCAGAAAATTTCCTATAAATCAAAAATTTTCAGAAAATTTCCTATAAATCAAAAATTTTCAGAAAATTTCCTATAAATCAAAAATTTTCAGAAAATTTCCTATAAATCAAAAATTTTCAGAAAATTTCCTATAAATCAAAAATTTTCAGAAAATTTCCTATAAATCAAAAATTTTCAGAAAATTTCCTATAAATCAAAAATTTTCAGAAAATTTCCTATAAATCAAAAATTTTCAGAAAATTTCCTATAAATCAAAAATTTTCAGAAAATTTCCTATAAATCAAAAATTTTCAGAAAATTTCCTATAAAGAAGATATTTTCAAAAAATTTCCTATAAAGAAGAAATTTTCAGAAAATTTCCTATAAAGAAGAAATTTTCAGAAAATTTCCTATAAAGAAGAAATTTTCAGAAAATTTCCTATAAAGAAGAAATTTTCAGAAAATTTCCTATAAAGAAGAAATTTTCAGAAAATTTCCTATAAATAAGAAATTTTCAGAAAATTTCCTATAAATAAGAAATTTTCAGAAAATTTCCTATGAATAAGAAATTTTCCGAAAATTTCCTATAAATAAGAAATTTTCCGAAAATTTCCTATAAATAAGAAAATTTCCGATAAATAAGAAATTTTCCGAAAATTTCCTATGAATAAGAAATTTTCAGAAAATTTCCTATGAATAAGAAATTTTCAGAAAATTTCCTATAAATAAGAAATTTTCAGAAAATTTCCTATAAATAAGAAATTTTCAGAAAATTTCCTATAAATAAGAAATTTTCAGAAAATTTCCTATAAATAAGAAATTTTCAGAAAATTTCCTATAAATAAGAAATTTTCAGAAAATTTCCTATAAATAAGAAATTTTCAGAAAATTTCCTATAAATAAGAAATTTTCAGAAAATTTCCTATAAATAAGAAATTTTCAGAAAATTTCCTATAAATAAGAAATTTTCAGAAAATTTCCTATAAATAAGAAATTTTCAGAAAATTTCCTATAAATAAGAAATTTTCAGAAAATTTCCTATAAATAAGAAATTTTCAGAAAATTTCCTATAAATAAGAAATTTTCAGAAAATTTCCTATAAATAAGAAATTTTCAGAAAATTTCCTATAAATAAGAAATTTTCAGAAAATTTCCTATAAATAAGAAATTTTCAGAAAATTTCCTATAAATAAGAAATTTTCAGAAAATTTCCTATAAATAAGAAATTTTCAGAAAATTTCCTATAAATAAGAAATTTTCAGAAAATTTCCTATAAATAAGAAATTTTCAGAAAATTTCCTATAAATAAGAAATTTTCAGAAAATTTCCTATAAATCAAAAATTTTCAGAAAATTTCCTATAAATCAAAAATTTTCAGAAAATTTCCTATAAATCAAAAATTTTCAGAAAATTTCCTATAAATCAAAAATTTTCAGAAAATTTCCTATAAATCAAAAATTTTCAGAAAATTTCCTATAAATCAAAAATTTTCAGAAAATTTCCTATAAATCAAAAATTTTCAGAAAATTTCCTATAAATCAAAAATTTTCAGAAAATTTCCTATAAATCAAAAATTTTCAGAAAATTTCCTATAAATCAAAAATTTTCAGAAAATTTCCTATAAATCAAAAATTTTCAGAAAATTTCCTATAAATCAAAAATTTTCAGAAAATTTCCTATAAATCAAAAATTTTCAGAAAATTTTCCTATAAAGAAGATATTTTCAAAAAATTTCCTATAAAGAAGAAATTTTCAGAAAATTTCCTATAAAGAAGAAATTTTCAGAAAATTTCCTATAAAGAAGAAATTTTCAGAAAATTTCCTATAAAGAAGAAATTTTCAGAAAATTTCCTATAAAGAAGAAATTTTCAGAAAATTTCCTATAAATAAGAAATTTTCAGAAAATTTCCTATAAATAAGAAATTTCAGAAAATTTCCTATGAATAAGAAATTTTCCGAAAATTTCCTATAAATAAGAAATTTTCCGAAAATTTCCTATAAATAAGAAAATTTCCGATAAATAAGAAATTTTCCGAAAATTTCCTATGAATAAGAAATTTTCAGAAAATTTCCTATGAATAAGAAATTTTCAGAAAATTTCCTATAAATAAGAAATTTTCAGAAAATTTCCTATAAATAAGAAATTTCAGAAAATTTCCTATAAATAAGAAATTTTCAGAAAATTTCCTATAAATAAGAAATTTTCAGAAAATTTCCTATAAATAAGAAATTTTCAGAAAATTTCCTATAAATAAGAAATTTTCAGAAAATTTCCTATAAATAAGAAATTTTCAGAAAATTTCCTATAAATAAGAAATTTTCAGAAAATTTCCTATAAATAAGAAATTTTCAGAAAATTTCCTATAAATAAGAAATTTTCAGAAAATTTCCTATAAATAAGAAATTTTCAGAAAATTTCCTATAAATAAGAAATTTTCAGAAAATTTCCTATAAATAAGAAATTTTCAGAAAATTTCCTATAAATAAGAAATTTTCAGAAAATTTCCTATAAATAAGAAATTTTCAGAAAATTTCCTATAAATAAGAAATTTTCAGAAAATTTCCTATAAATAAGAAATTTTCAGAAAATTTCCTATAAATAAGAAATTTTCAGAAAATTTCCTATAAATAAGAAATTTTCAGAAAATTTCCTATAAATAAGAAATTTTCAGAAAATTTCCTATAAATAAGAAATTTTCAGAAAATTTCCTATAAATAAGAAATTTTCAGAAAATTTCCTATAAATAAGAAATTTTCAGAAAATTTCCTATAAATAAGAAATTTTCAAAAAATTTCCTATAAATAAGAAATTTTCCAAAAATTTCCTATAAATAAAAAATTTTAAAAAAATTTCCTATAAATAAGGAATTTTCCAAAAAATTTCCTATAAATAAGAAATTTTCGAAAAATTTCCTATAAATAAGAAATTTTCGAAAATTTCCTTTAAATAAAAAATTTTCCGAAAATTTCCAATAAATAATAAATTTAACGAAAATTTCCTATAAATAAGAAATTTTCCGAAAATTTCCTATAAATAAGAAATTTTCCGAAAATTTCCTATAAATAAGAAATTTTCAGAAAATTTCCTATAAAAAAAATCCGAAAATTTCCTATAAATAATAAATTTAACGAAAATTTCCTATAAATAAGAAATTTTCCGAAAATTTCCTATAAATAAGAAAATTTCCTATAAATAAGAAATTTTCCGAAAATTTCCTATAAATAAGAAATTTTCCGAAAATTTCCTATAAATAAGAAATTTTCCGAAAATTTCCTATAAATAAGAAATTTTCGAAAATTTCCTATAAATAAGAAAATTTCCTATAAATAAGAAATTTTCCGAAAATTTCCTATAAATAAGAAATTTTCCGAAAATTTCCTATAAATAAGAAATTTTCCGAAAATTTCCTATAAATAAGAAATTTTCCGAAAATTTCCTATAAATAAGAAATTTTCGAAAATTTCCTTTAAATAAAAAATTTTCCGAAAATTTCCAATAAATAATAAATTTAACGAAAATTTCCTATAAATAAGAAATTTTCCGAAAATTTCCTATAAATAAGAAAATTTCCTATAAATAAGAAATTTTCCGAAAATTTTCTTAAATTTTTGCAAAAATTTCGTATGAAAATCTTTCATCTCTTCTGTAAACAAAACATTAAAAACTCACCTCAATGTATCCTTGAACACTATCACACTGCTGTAGCACCAATAAGGCGGGATTGAATTTCAACGCCGTAAAGTCATCCGGTGAGCAGGGACTTAAAAATCCACTATCTGCATCACTGTGAGTCGACAAGGGACGCGGTTTACGTATTTTATATTGAACATTACGACTTGGTACCGGACCCGGATTAAATAGAACATAATTTAATTCGATATTTTCATTGATCGGACGTGTATCTTGCAAAACGTTATCCGCACTTAATAACATTCGCTGCAAATGAAACATGTGTTCCGAGGTAACCAATTCCGACATGGCTCGCTCCTGCTTCGGCTGTTCGCCCTGCAAGGTTTTCGTTTTATCTCCTTTATGCGAACGAAATGGCGATAAATTACGAAATGTCAGTCTTTTTTTAGCTCTCTGTAATGTGGTTTGCGAGGAGGTATTCGAGGTGGAGGAAGTATTTGAATTAGTGGAAGTGGAAGATTCCACTAAAGCTGTGGAAGTGGTGGTAGTACAAGTAGTGGACTGTGTATTAGTATCTTTACTCTCTTGGCTATTGCTCATGGAGGAGGCAGACTCGAAAGCATTTAGTAACTTTTCCAAGGATTCGGAGGTTTTAAAATCTGCCGGATTATTGGCGTAAGTATGTTGACTATGAGCCACCAGATTAGCTTGCACTAGCTGTTCATTGGTAAAGGGATTGGGTATTCCTATATCCATAACAGGCTCTTCCTCAAAATCCTCGGGATCTATGACAAAATAATTATGATGATCAAAATTACGAGGCACCTCCACTTCCAGTGTTTCATCTTCAGGCTCTTTTTCCTCATCATATATCACTTCGGGCACTAGTTCCTCCTCACTGAAATCCAGGTTTTGACGAGAACTAAATAATGGATCTCGTAAACCCTGTTGCTGTTGTGGTAAAGGTAAGTCCATATTTAAGGTCTCATGGGTTCTCCTCCTCAAGGCCTTTTCATTAACAAAATCCATGGGATCAAAGAGGCAATAGTTGTCCATATAGGAGGTATGTGCTTTCCTTTGGCGCACCGGTAGATTTTTAAGTTTCTCCGTATAGTCAGCATCATTATTATTGGAAACATTTGAGCCAGGAGGACTATTCTCAGGAGCTGGTGGTGGTGGTGAAGTTTCGTTGGAAGAAGTTGTTTGTTCTTCGGGGTTTTGCGTTTGATTATTTAATGACTTTTGGGAGTTGCGATGTAAAGAAGCAAATAATCCTTTGGAATTAATGCGAGCTATACAATTTTTCAATTCCGTTACCCGTCCCTTATAGGGACTTGAGTGGGCACTAGCTGTGGTGGAATCATGCGATTCCAAACCTCTTATATTGGAAGTGGAATTGGAACAATTTGTATCGTGTTGCTTTTGCAGTTTACTTAATTCCTTGCGCTCCTTTTTACTGAGCACAACTTTTCCTCTGAACGGTGTGGAGGGGCAGGATTGAGTATTTTCATTATTCCTTAAATTACGAGAGGGCAGCTGTGATAAAGGAGGTGGTGTGGGTGGAGGAGGATCCCTATAAGGTGGCGGCTTGGCAGGCAATGTGGAGGATGACTGTATGGCCAAAGTGGTGGTCTCATAACTCACAGGAAAATCCCGAAATAATTCACGAAATTGTGGAATTTCCCGGTTAGGGATCTCTCTTTCGAATAATTCAAATTCCATATAGTTTTCATCTTGATAAAAAGGGTTATTAGGACCACGACCGTTACTGCTGTCGTTGGAGGAATATTTTGTTCTTTTGTGAGCAGTTTTACGTATGGTGCCCCCTTGAGCGGTATTTGCTGTTATATGGGTGGGTGAGTTTGAGGTAGAGTTGGCATTACGATCTGAATTTTTAGACAAACGTAATTTCTGAGGCTTCTCCTTAACGCCCTGGGAACGTGAAGATTTTTGCATATTTTTAGTTGACAACAAAGAGGAGTTGGGCGTGACTAGTTTATTTGTTTTAAGGTTATGAATACTTTGACGCCTAAAATGACCTGCTACTTTTGTTTGTTTTCTATTAACGCCTGATGATATGCTTTTGTTTTGACATTTAGCTAACACAACATTATTGTTGGCGGTTATTTCAGACGGGCCATTGTCTGCAGTCTTTGTTTGTCTGTCGCTGGGTTGGTTTATTGTTTGAGTGCACTCAAAGTTGGCAATTGTATGTGGTCGTCGTTTGACAGTGCCAGTAAAGGAACTTGGTGAATCCCAATCGTATATGGAAGATTTCAATAAACAATCGAGGTGTTGTTGTTGTTGCTGCTGTTCAACTGATGATGAGAATGCCGATGCTGCTGTTATTTGCTGCTGGTTGTCGTTGGAGGCTTTTATGGTTAAATTATTATTTTCTATAGAGATTTTACAAACATTTGTAACATCATTTTTGTTTATACAAACAGCATCAGCCATTTTCGTTGCATATTTTTAGGCAGCCTCATGTTTTTGTGTTATGGAGAATATTTTAAGGCTTTAAAAACGCTATTTTTTTTGAAATTTAACTTTTTAACACTTGAATTACTTTAAGAGGAAAATTTAAAAAGAAAACACTTTATAATTTTTTTGTTATTATTTCAGTCTTTTCTACGAATTTGCATTAAATTAATTGTTTTCATAAGTCTTTACTTTTTCTTTCACGTCTTTTCAGAAAAAAAAATCTCATATAAAATCTTTTGGAGCACTAAAGTTATGAATTTTTGAGTTAATGATTTTTTCTCTAGAACAGACCATTTTGTGTGGCATTCAGACAGACACTTCCACAATTTGCCTGAATTTCTTTCATTTTCTTTTGAATATTTTTCTTGATTTACTGTTTTCTTCCAGCAAAAGTGTTGAGTTTTGGCTTTTTGACCACGTAATTTGTTTTCGACTTTTTTTCTCTCTATTTTGTCTACATTTTCCTTTACTGTCTTATTTGTTGCAGGGTGTTAAGTCCAATTATTTTTTTTTAATGGAAAGAAGGGTTCGTTTGTTTTAAATGAAATTTTGGGGTTTTTAAAAATATAAATTGAATTTTTATTATGACGTTTGATTTTGAAGGGAAAAAATAATAAACTCATTTTTTCAATTAGTTAAGGATTTTTGTAAAAAAATAAACAAGGAAATTGGACTTAACACTTGTAATTAATGTAATAATAGGGAAAAGGACTTAATTAAGAACATATTTGAAAATTTGCCTTATAAAAGAATTTTAGAGATAAATTTCTATAAAAGTTAAATTTGATTAAAATTTCCTTAAAGAACCAAATTTAAGAAAATTTTTATCAGAGTTTTTTTTTATAAAAAACAGATTTTAAAAAATCTTTTTCAATTTGTGAACATTATCCTTTTTATTCCTTATTTATTTTTCCCTCTAATTTGAAATGACATTTTTTTTAGCTTTTAATAACAATTTGTCTGCAGTTTATTAAAACTTCATTTATTAAAATTTTCTATCATCTAAAAGTATGCTATATTTCTCTAGCCTGCATATATTTGGTAGCATAATTTTGCCTGATGAACTAAACTCAGAATTTTTTTTCGTCAACTGACATATTTGCCAAACTATTTTAAATGAAAATTTCATTTAGAATTTTTCCCCCTAAAAAATATACCTCAAGCGCTGTCAATCAAAATTAATGCTAACAAATGAAGCCTAAATGTATGCAAAAAGTTTAGTATGTTTGGCCAGAGATAAAAACAATTTAATGGAAATGTTAAATATGTTTGAAGAGAGAAAAATGAAATTATGAAATTTATGTGAATTTTCTGGGAAAAAGTTTAATAAAAATTTAATATTTAGTAGAACCGGCAAACTTCGTATTGCCTGAAAAATATGAAATTTAGGGCTTGCAAACATATTTATTTATAAGGGCGATAGCAGTTCCTAGAGGAAGTAGTTGGTACCAAATTTGGGAATATTTCTGCTCTAATCCGTCCTACGTTTTATGCAGTAAAAGCAGTTCCTTGAGAAAGTTTTTGGGACCAAATTTGAGAACTCTCACTGTTTTAGTTCTTTAGATATTCGATAATCAATATATGATAATTTGTATGGGAGGAACTTTCCCCAACAGGTCCTATCGGAACTTTTTATAGCCAAATTTACTTTCAAGTGATTTGGGATCATTCATCAAATTTGGCCCAGTCGTTTTACAAACATACACACTTACATACATACAAACAAACATACATACATACATACATACATACATACATACATACATACATACATATATACACACTTCCTATTTTATTTATAGAAAGATAAATATAATTTCATGGTACATAAAAATAAATTAAATATTATTTAATTAAAAAATATAATAAATAAAAGCATAAGTTAGGGAGTTTAAAAAAAATAAATTTTAACATGTTTTTATAGTTTTCAGAACAAAGTTTTAAACTAAATTTTAATTTTTATAACAAAATTTAGTTACAATTTAATCTAAATGTTTTTAGGCGCCTAAAATTATGCTTTATTTTTTGTTTTTCCACGCCCCTAAAATATACTTTTAAATTAAACAAAAATCTCATTATTTTTCAGTTTGTTTGTTAAACAATTAACCTAAATTCATTATCTTTTTAAAACCAACTTTATTCATTATGATCTTCTTTTCCGAGTTTTATTTAACTTAAGATTTTAAATAAAACAATTTAAAACTTCAACTTAATGGGATTTTGTGCTTAATTGCAGTTTTCTTTTTCTGCCATTAATTCAGCCTAAACTAAAAACTTTACATAGCATTCTGGCTTTTGAAAGAGCTTCAAAAAAATAAACATTCCTTAAAGAAACATAAAAAGAAGTTTTGCATAAAATATCCATCTCTCAGGTCCAGTTTTTCTTAACATGTTTCAACTTCTTCGTCATTAAAAGTGTGAATAAAAAATTCAATTAAAAATTAACATTTTAATTGCAAATTATTTAAAACTTTCTTTAAAAAAAACTCCCACAAATACTTTGTTATATATTTTTTTTCTAAAGCATATTTCTCAGAACTTTAATTATATGTAAACTAAAGTATACTTTTAGGTATATTTTATTTAAAACTTCCATTAAGTTTAATTTCTTTGCTTATTCCTTAAGACTCTTTATAATAAATTATTAGTATGTTCTGTTAGTTTATTATTAACATTATTAAAACATTTAGAAAAAAATTCTTAAGTTATTTAAGCCTGAAATTATGCAAATAATTTGTTATGAATATTTTTAAGCAGCAGATATTCATGATTTGAGTAATTTTTTAATGGTTTTCCTTAAGAAGAAGCAAAAAGAAAAGGAAATCTTATAAGAAGTTATTAAAACTGGGTCATTAAAACAAATTGCAAATAATTATAATGGAAATGTTGAAAAAATTCAGCATAAAGGCCTGTATTAATAAGGAACTTCTTCAGGGTAAAAATTAAAACGGAAACATAATTTTCAATTAATTTTATGGCAGAAAAATACAGCAAAAGGAATTACAAAAAAAGGAACATTTTCAATTATTTTCATGGAAAGTTATGGAGGCTTTTAGGAACTAAGAGGAATGAAAATGAATCGCAAAATTAGTAAAAAAAATTGAAAACAAATTTGTCTACGAAAAGCAAATCATTGAAATATTTGCCTTCAGTTCTAGTTCAATTCTAGTTCAGTTCTAGTTTAGTTCTAGTTCAGTTTTATTTCAGTTCTGGTTCAGTTCTAGTGAAGCTCTAGTTCAGTTCAAGTTCTAGTTCAGTTCATGTTCAGTTTTAGTTCTGTTCCAGTTCAGTTCTAGTTCAGTTCTAGTTAAGCTCTTGTTTAGTTCTAGTTCAGTTCAAGTTCTAGTTCAATTCTAGTTCAGTTCAGTTCTAGTTCAGTTCAAGTTAAAGTTCATTTCTAGTTCAATTTTAGTTCAGTTCTAGTTCAGTTCAAGTTCTGTTCCAGTTCAATTCTAGTTCAGTTCAGTTCTGTTCAGTTCAGTTCTGGTTCAGTTCTATTTAAGCTCTATTTCAGTTCAAGTTCTAGTTCATTTCTAGTTCATTTCTTGTTCAGTTCAAGTTCTAGTTCAGTTTTAGTTCTGTTCCAGTTCAATTCTAGTTCAGTTCTAGTTAGTCTTAAATTCAGTTTTTACTTCAGACTCTCGTTCAGATAGAGTTTATAATCCAATTCAATATTGTGTAAAGATTCTAGTTCATATACCAGATTAGATTCTTGTTAAAATTCTGGTTTAGATTAATGTTCAGATTCCAGTTCAGTTTCCATTTCAGTTTTTGATTAAGTTTCTCGTTCAGTTTCTATTTAAAATTCTGATTCAGTTTCTGGTTCTAATTCGGGTTCACTAATTTAACTCCCTTTCAAATGCTTGTTCAGATTCTAGCTCAATATCTAGATCAGATCTTATTTCAGATTCCAGTTCAGACTGAACTAGAAATAGAGTTTGTTCTATGATCTAGATTGGATTCTCTTTAAAATACTGGTTCATAGATTCCAAATTAAAGTTTACTTCCGATTCTTGTCCCGGCTCCAAATTCCATTTTATATTCTAGATCAATTTCTGGTTCAGTTTTTAGTTCAGATAATCGAGTTTTTAAAAGTTATTATTTCGTGCATTAATTTACTTGGAATTCAAATTAAATAATTTCTCTTTCATTTTACTTTGAGGGAATAAAAAACTTCTCCTTAACCAACCAACTATTTATTTAATATAAAAAGTTCTTTCACTGATTTTTTCATAGACCAATAAAAGGAAACTACACAGAAATCCATTTAAAAAAGAATCAAACTTTTGCAAAACTCTCGCTCTTTCTCTGCTGAAAACAGCAGCAGCAGCAGCAAAAAATATAAAATGTTGAATATAAAACACATTGAACTTTCTTTCCATTTGCCACTTGAATGGAACTTTAAATAAAGTTAAAATATAAACAAATGTAATACAAAGAATTGACAAACAACTTGTCATTGACATGATTATGAACAAAACAAAACAAACAAAACAAAAAAGAATCCAAAGTACAAACTGTAAAGAAAGTTCAAAAAACACAGAGGAAACTAAAAAAAGGAATCACTTTAAGGACATTAGAAAAAAAAACTACTAGAAAATTGGAATAACATGAAACACAACAACGGGAGTAGAGTCAGTACTTTGGTTAGATTTGTCATCTAAAAAAGAAAACTAGAAACCATCGACAATTGTAAAACTCTTGTATGACACGAAACCACTTTTAAATGATAAAAATACTTAGATAAGAAATTCACACACATACACACACATGCTTGCACACATGCAGTTATATAAACTTTTATACAAATAGAAGGAGAAGAGCTTGAAAACAAAGAGAGAAAACCAAATCACAAGAAAAATCTTTGAAGCAAATAAAAACTGAACAAAATAACAAGTAGGAATGCTATATTCGACTGTGCCGAATCTTTAATACCCTCCACCATAATGTATGTAATTTCAATACTTTATGTCTCGTACATAACACTCACACAACACTCGCACATTATATTAACGTTTTTTTTATAAGTCATAAAATATATATTATATTTTTAGCTATAACTTTTTTTCTACTGAACCGATTTTGATAAGTTTTGGAATGATAATGAAGTACGTACAACTTAATGTTATGCCAAAATTTCATTCTATTTGGTTGATTTATCATTGAAAATTTTATGAAAGTTCATCCCTTGAACTTGGAGGTTGTCTCAGATATTGGTCGATATATATTAAAATACTGATACGATTTTGCTGACTTTAAATTGAAAGCTTCTCAGGACTATAGAAAATACTCAGGCCCAATTTCATTGAGCTCTGTCAAATATTGTGGTTGTGAGCGTGCTAAGAACAAACGGAGAGGCAGACAGACAGATGGACAGAAGGACAGACAGACAAAGCTAAATCGACTCAGATTTTGATTTGGTGCAGAAATATATATACATTATGGGGTCTAAGATGATTCCTTCTTAGCGTTACACACAGAATGACAAAGTTAGTATACCCTCTTCACCACTTAAGCTGGTGTAGAGTATACAAATTAAACTTTAGAAATCTGGAGTTATTTGCTCTTAAACACAATCAAAACCAGGAATAGAATTGAAGAAAAAACTAGAAAAAAATCTCAGCTTTGAAAAATGTTTGCCAAAGTTTTTCAAAATGCAAAAAAAAAATGTTAAGAGATAAAAGAAAAACTGAAATTTGTTAAAAGGAAAATCTTACACACTCCAGGAAAACAAGAGAGTTTTGGTTTAGATTTTTTTTCTATTTCAGCAAGAGTTTTGGGGAGTTTCTCATTTTCACTCTGTCAGTTTGAAGTTTTAAATAAAGAGTTGAAAAAGTATTTAAAATTTAAAATTTGTTTTCCAAATAATCTTTATTTTTTTATTCTGACATTTCCTAAAAGCTGGCCACGTTTTATACATTTAACAAAAGCCTTTAAGTATGCTTTAGTATTTTATATTGTTTTATTTGGAAAATATTTTGCATGTTCTAAGTGTGGAAATAAATAAAACAAAACATTTTGTTATAAATTTTATTGTGGCAACTTTATGCATTTGACATATTTAATTTCAATTGGAAAAAAAATATTTGAAATCACTGGGTTTTTGGGTTAAGTGTTATAAAACGCCTAAAAGCATGCTATGGAAATATTCAAAATATATATATGAATTTATTTATAGTGTTGGAAAAAATATGATTTTTAATGTCAAATACCTAGAAATATGCTAAACTTTAAAAAAATATATAAATGCCTAAAAGTATACCACATTTATAACATAAAAATACAACTCACAGTGATTCATAAATTATTATTTCGAAATATATCAGTAACTTTGGAACCTTGGGAGCTAGTTCAATAAAATTTCTTGTGATGAGAGCTGAAGTATTCTAGAAGTGATTTGTAGGTGTTCAGACTCTTAGCCCTTCAAGTGGTTGATGGCTGCCCCTTCTAAATTGGCCATCTCGAGAATGTAAAATTTTGAAATTTCAACGCAATTTCTTTCAACAGCTTTCTATTTTAGCTTTAAAGATAAATGTTTAGCAACAAATTTTAACCTGATGTTTATTTTAGTTTATTTTTATGCTCTCCCACCATCACAAGCGGCGTATCGGGAGGTTTAAATGTGCCATAGAATGAAAACACATTCCTAGACCAATTACAAAACTGATTCAAAATTTCTTATGCTCATGTGTCCAAATTATAAGCCGGAGCTTTATGAAATTTTCTCACATTATTTTTTGTTGTCCTGAAAAGCAGCCAATTTAAAAGCAGCACAATTGATTGTCCAAATAAAAAGTTATAAGATGATTTCTGAGTCAATTTCAAATAAAGAACTTTAATTAATTTTTTTAATAGAAGCAAATGGATTTAAACGAAATTAGAGCTTTAAGTTTTCAAATCGTAAAACTGGTATCGATACCAAAATTACCTTTTATATATTTTAATAAATAATTTAAGCCGAATGTGTCTTATGAGGTCAGGGTTACCATTTTATTAAAAAGATAATTGTTTTCAATAAGTTTTAAAGGAATTGGAGTTTTTGGGTATTTTTATTAAGAAATTCGGAAGTTTTTTATCCAAACTTGATGAAGGATAAATTTTTATATATTTTATAGTGAAATTTCATATAAATAGCGTTATTTGTTTAAGTTCTATTAAGGTGCAAATATAAGCGTAACTTTTTAGAAAATCGGGATAAATAAGAAATTTAAAGTTTTTCGATAAAATTTATGTTTTTAGTAACTTTTTATTTGCAAATTTTAAAACTTCATATTTTAGCGTATTTTTAGATAACAAACATTTGTTCCGAAATTTGTACGCTTTTGCTTTAAATGCCATCTAAACTGGAAGACCTCCAATTTAATTATAAAATTTTTTGTTTTGCTTTTAAAAATTTTTCTATAAAAAATATTAAGTTAATTTTATTTTAAATAAATTTTTTTTAAAATAAATTAAATAAATTTTATTAAAAAAATTAATTAAATAAATTTTTGTTTGTAGCATGAAATTAAAAAAAAAATCCAAAATTCTTAAATTTTATTTGTCTTTTAAATTTTTCCTAAATAATCATCTTAATTATGTTTGCTTTTGTATTTTTAATCCATCATTATATAGTACACATGATCCTAACAACTCATCTTTATAATACCATAACATATTAATGTCATTAATATTCAAACTGCCTTAAAGTAGGCAACACATCAATTAAGTGAGCGTTTGAGTGAGTGAATTCATGTTACAAAACATAACTTTACACATCAGTCTCATGTGTGTCTTGATGTTTTTAATCACAATTTTTTTTTTTTTTGTTTCATAAAAAGGACGAAAATCGAAATGTAAACAAAACATCAATTTAAGTCAGATAAAAATAAGGAGCAAATAACTATATTCCATTCCTTAAATAAGGCTCAATACGAAAAAAAGGAGGAGGCAGCATTATCAAGGAATTCAATATAAAATTATTTTGTTGATATTTAAGTATTATCTCTCTGTCTCTCTCTCTCTACCACCCTCTCTTTTACTCTTGTTGGCCTTAAAATCTCTATGTTTATTTTGTTTATAGGATTTTTATAGCCTCCACCACTACAAGTGGTGAAGAGGGTAAAAAAACTTTGCCATTCCGTTTGTAACGCTAAAATAGAGCATCAAATCAAAATCTGAATCGATTTAGCTATGTTCGTCTGTCTCAATAATTTCAATGAAATCTAGCCTGAGTATTTTTTATAGTCCTGAGAAGCAAAGCCAGCAAGATCGGTTCCACAATCTGAGACACCATCTAAGTTTAAGGAAAATTTTCGTAAAATTGTCAATTAAAATTTGACTTGTTATTTAAACTCAAATTGGAATTCGACTTGGTCATAAGACAAAGCTATAAGTACTTCATTACCATTCCAAAAATTAACAAAATCGGATCAGTTGAAAAAAAGTTAAAGACAATAATGTAACTAATTTTAAGACTCATTAAGGGGTCCTGTTTTATATTACCGAAATATTGTATACATTTGTAAATGTGTGTGTGTGTGAGTGCATGTACGAAACATAATGTATTTACTGCACACACATTTGTGGTGGAGGGTATTGAAGATTCGACATATGTTTTGTTTCATTTACTAAAATATATATTTGAAGGAAGCATTTCAAAATGTCTTACACACTCACAAAGATACTTGTTCTACAAAATAGTATTAGTATGTGTGTGAGTATGTTTAGGAAATGTTAAAGTATGAGTCTTAATTTCCGTTTTTCTGTACAATTTTCTATTTTTTTTACAATTCTATTTTCAAATATGTTGGGGATGGATATTTATTTGTTTGTTTGTGTTTTGTTTATGTTGGTTTCTTCTCAGTTTATTAGTGAGTTGTAGAGTTATAGACCCTCACAACATCAAGTCACTAAAATATGTATGTTATTTTAATTGCTGTTTTAAGGAAGTTTATTGTAGCTTTATTATACAATTCTATTATTTTTTATATGGTTTTTAGTTAAAGGAAGAGGATTTCTTTCCTTTTCCATCTTTCGAACAGGAAATAAAAAAATATCGTATCCCGAAAATAATGTTTATCAAAATAGATTTAAAAGCAAAAAAGACTTTCAAATTTATTATGTATTAAATTGAATTTTATTTATTTTTTCTTCCATTTCTTAGCTCAGCTCTGAGATCATTTTAAAATTTATCTGATAATCTTTCAGAGAAACGTAAAAAGAAATTTAATTATATATTAAGACACCTCATAAAAATCATTGAGACTTTAATGTAAGAACAAAAAATAACATAAAATAACATTATTTACGGTCATAAAGTTTGGGGAATTTTTGTTTAAGAAATTTAAGAAAAATTTTGAATAGAAAAGTTTTAAGTTCCAGATTACAAATTAAACATTTTTTAGAAAACTATGAAAAAAATGCCATTTTAAAAATCTCATTTATGCTCCTAAAAATATGCAACACTTTATTATAGTTCTTTAGAAAACATTTTAAAATAGAATTTATATTTTCCTCCAAGATTAGGAGAGTAAACAGAAATACACATAATCTAGCAATCTTTCCTAGTGGGTCCCAAGATAAAAGCCCATCGAATCCAAAAGCCTTAAGGAAAAGGCTAAAGAGCGGGCAAAAGCAAAACGCGGGTTACTGTGGAACAATGATTACATAACGGTGAGCTAAGTAAAATAATGGCTGTCTGCACGCAGTAGAGCAGCTGATGAAAAATGAAAGAAGACATGTGGGGAGAACAATGAGACGATGGAGTATTTCCTCTGATATTGCCCAACATTCATGGCTCTGAAATCGCAGAATTGTATCAGTGACAACTTAATGGACATAAGGGGGATTGACTGGAAGAAATTGAGAAAGTTCGTACAAGATACGAAATTCTACTAGTTTAGAACGTCTTTCCAGGCTGGGAGCGCACAACGAAATGAAAAATTCTTATGCAGTTGGTCTCTTTTCTACAACCTGAATTAATCTCATTCTTTCGTAAATTCTTAAAAATTAACTTTATATTAAAAAAAATAATTTTAGCTCCTATAAATATGCATTACTATGGTTTTTTAAAGAATTTTCTTTATATTTCCCCAAATGATGCCCCAATTAAAAAAGCTTTTTCTAGAAAATTTTCTTTAATTCGCCTTTTTTAATTATAATTTTTTTAATTTGGTAAAAACTAATAAAATTATGCAACACTTAATTATGGTTCTTCAATAATTTATTAAATGGCATAAGTACTTTAAAAATAAGTTTTACAAGGAGATTTCCTTAAAAATCGCCTTTTATTTTTTAAATCATGGTGTTAACTCCTAAACATATGCAATATTTAGTTATGAAACTATAGAGAATGTCTTAAGCTATTTTTATATCACCCGAATAACTTAATTTTCCTAAAAATTAAATATCTATAAATAATATCAAAAAACTTGATTTCTATAAAAAAATTCTAAAAGTAAGTTTTAATACCAAAATTATATAATTCCAAAAATTAAAAAATAAGCACCTAAAAATAGGCAACACTATTTATGTAAATAAAAAATCCACCTTAAAATTTTCTTTAAATTCACTTTCAATTCCATCAAATTTTAATACAAATTTCTAAAAATATGCAATACTTAGTTATGATCATATAGAGAACGCCTAAAGATGTTCTTTTTATACAAAAATAAGCTGAACTTTGCTTTTCATAAAAATTATCTAAAATTGAGTTTTATAGCAAAATTTTACTTTTTTTAAAACAATTCCTTAAAATATGATTTTTAAGCTCCTTAAATTATGCAATCCTTTATAATATTCTTAAAAGTCTCCTTAAATTATTCTTCATATTTTTCCAAAATTTAAAAATACAAATCTTTGCAAAATATCAATTATTATCCCAAAGTTCTATTAAATTTTACCATTTTTATAACAACACATTTCTCTTATTACACTTTTAATTATATTCTTCATATTTCTATGAAATTGCTTTAAAAGAACCTAAATGTATGCTTTACTTTTTAATATTCTTAACATATAATTTTCTATTTTTAATAATTCCGAAAATAAAAACCCTTTTTCTTTTTCAACGTTTTGTTTATTATTTTTTAATTTCCTAAAGCTTTAGAGCCTAAAAATATGCTTAGGGTTTTTTTTGCCTAAAAAAAATAATTAAATATAGCAACATATGTAATTTATATTTTCTTTTAATTTATGTCTTTTCCCCTTTAGTAGCCAGAAATCGCTTTCATGTTTCTATTATGTTTACTTTAGATTCAAAAGAAAATACGTGTCTACTTTTAGGCTGCCAGAAAAAGTTTATTTTTTGTGTAAAAGGTGGGTTAGTTAATAGTAAGTGTGTTGAAAAATTACGTGCTAATTTTTGTGAGATTTCTCCCCTTTTTCGCCATCTTCCTTCAAAAAGGAATAATAAATGATCACGTTTGTTTATTTTGCCATCGTGTGGCAGCTTGTTTTTGAATTATAATAGTCAATGCCTAATTTAAGGCTTTTGTGGCAAAATAGAGGTAAAGAAAAAGAGTTCTTGAGAAGAGAGTTGAGTCTGTAGTAACACGCAATTACGTGCCTGTTTTAATATGACAATGTTTCCGTTCTGTCCAGGTAATTTATAAAGTTTCCGCAGGAAAAGTTTTGATTTGGAACAAAAGACTCAAATCACTAAAGAATAACTACATTAATTGTATTAAAAGCCAAAAGTTTTTAGTTTTATAAAAGAAAACTATTTTCCTTTTGTTTGGACCAGAAATCGTTAATTAAAGTAACAAGTGTTGAAGAAGTAATAATATAATTTATGTTACTCCCAGATGTATGCTTTACCTTTTTTTAAATTTGAAAAAAAATATTAATTTTCCTTCATTTACAGCTGAAAAAAAACGGCTCTACTTAAAGTATTTTTCATTTCTGCTTCACATTTTATAAGACACATCATTATTATTGCCATCGTCATCAACAGCATTCAGTCAGCCCTTGAAGGAAGCCATCAAGTCTCAGATACTCAACATTTATGACTTTAGGAAATTGCTACAATTTTCTTTATGACGCAACTCTCATAAACATATAAACAATTTACAGTTAACGCATTTAAAGCAGCAACAAAATAAATTCAGCATATTTTTTAAAGCATACTTTTAGGCTACAAATATATAAATAATATAATAAAGCATACCCCACAGGGGGAGGGGGAGGGAAGTGAAATCTTATTTTGATGGTTTATAAAAATTGAAAAGCTATGAGTATAAAAATGTGTTTTAGAATACAAATTTTTAAACTGATGCTGACAGAAAAAGCTTTAAGAGTTCATAAGTAAGAAAGAGAAACCTTAAATCATAACCTCGAGACGTTTAAATAAAGAAAAAGTAATTTTAAATTACAATAAAATGTAAACAAGTGTTTTTGGGAAACACGATAAAAACTTATAAATAATTTTGTTTCCAAAAAGCCCTAAACTAGGCAATGAATATTAACGAATTTTTAAAAAAGAAATGAAAAAGAAGAAGAGAAACAAGTACTCAAAATTGTCTGTAATCTGTTTTTAATTTTCAAATCAATTTTTCTTTTAAAGTAATTTAAAACTATGAAATTATTCCTGGCAACAAATAAATTAAAAACAATTGCATACTGTTAGGCTCATTGCAAAAAAAGGAAACACTTATATGATGCTCACACTCCTATAAACATTTTGTTCATGTTCATATAGTGAAAAGTCATTTTTTAAACTGACACTTTTCCTCTGAGAAACCATTAACTAAACCCAGACATGGTAGCAAATATTTTTAGCCATAACTCTTTTTTGCTTTCCTTAACCCCTCCTTTTAAATGTTTTTAGTTTTTTTTTCCAAAGGCAGTTTTGCAAAGAGCTATGGTCACGCATGAAACGCATAATTCTCTTAACATGGTTTGAGTGTTTCTAGGATTCTTTTTTTTTTTTTTGCCCCCAAACTCCTCTTTATTACTGCATTCAAGTGTGACATGAAATTTCTAGCAGCCCAGTAAAAACACATTAATTTAAAATATTTTTTGTAACTGAATTTATTTTTGTATTTGAAGTAAAATTCTTTTTTTTCGGAGAAATTCTCAAGTATATGTAATGGGACGTTTTTTGGGAAGAAAATTAAATTATTTTAAAGCATACTTTGGGGAGTCATTCACGTGGAGGTTAAAAATGACAAATTATAAGAAATTAAAATGATTTAATAATATTTAAAGAAGAGGAGAAAAAGCGAAAAAGAAATTAAATTAAAAGAAAAAAAATTAAATAATTTAAAATTTTAAGAATTTTTTTATTAAAAAAATTAATTTTCTATAAAAAGCAAATCTGACAAAAATCCATGAAAGGAAACAACATTAGGAATTTTTTAGGGATTTTTTTAATTTAAGGAAAATTCTCTAAAAAATAAATTTGAGGAAATTTTTTATTAAAAAATGTTTAGGAAAATTTTCTATTAAAGGATTTTCAGGAAATTTTTTTTAAGGATTTTTTAGGAAATTTTTCTAAAAAGAAAATTTGGAGAAAATGTTCTATAAAAGGAAAGTTGTAGAAGATTTTCAATAAATAGAAAATTTGTGGTAAATTTGATATATAAGAAAATATTATGACAATTTTCTATAAAATGAGAATTTTAAAAAAATTTGCTATAAAACGATAGTTTCAAAAAAATGTCCTATAAAAAGAAATTCTTACATGAAAATTAAATTTGTACACAATATTTAATAAAAAGAAAATTTGTACAGAATTTTCTATAACAATTATGAAAGCCCGACTGTTCAATGCCCTACACCACATTGTTGGAACGACTCTCGTATAAATTCATTTTCTAATTTATGTTTAAGTGGGATTTTTATAATATAAATGTTAGATTTGTGCGTCTTAAAATGATGTTTGCTGGGGCATTAACTGGGAGCTACAAAAAAATGCGGCACATTGAATTTTGTTTATGTTTATCCGAATTTATCCAATTTTTTTTTTATATGTGAGATCTTAGTCCTTTAAAGTAATATTTGGAAGAGGGATTGTATGGGACCTATGAGAAATAGCGGATCGATAATCGTATAATTTATTATTTGTAATTTTTATGAAGGCCAAAATAGTGACACATGCCAAATTTCATCAAGATAACTCAGAAATTGTGACCTGCTTTTTGTTCATAAGGTTTACATGACCAGTCAGCTAAACAGATATCGCTAAATCGACTCCGAAAGTGATTCTAAGTCGTACGGTAACTTAAAAGTGGTTGTCGTAATATTTTTCCCACAGTTACAAATTTAATACCAAAACCACCTACGGTGGTGTAGGGTATATAAAAACATTTTTTGGAAAATTTCACATAAAAGTAAAATTTTAAGAAAATTTTTAGATTTTAAAAAAATTTCCTATAAAAATGAAGTTTTTAAAAGATTTTTTCTCTATAAAAACATTTGAGCAAAATTTTTATAAAAAGAAAATTTTAGGCAAAATTTTTCTCAAAAACAAAATTTTTGAAAATTTGCTATAAAAGTGAGATTTTTCGAAAAATTTTCTACAAAAATAATTTCAGAAAATTATCTCTAAAACGAAGATTTAGAGAAAATTAAAAAAAAATAAAGAAAATTTTTCAAAAAATTTCCCCTTAAGCAAAAATTCGCAAAAACTTTCTTTAAAACAAATTTCTAAAGAAAATTTGCTTTAACAAATTAATAAATTTTCTCTATAACGAAAAAAAAATCTCTAAAAATCGCAAATTTTTGGAAAATTTTGCCAAAAAGGCAATTTTTAGAAAATCTCCTTAAAAGCGAAAAATTTTTAAAAAATTCCTTTAAAACGAATAATTTTCTCTAATTAATTTTATAAAGAATATTTTCTCTAAAACAATTTTTTTAATGAAATTTCCTCTAAAACGAACATTTTTAGAAAATTCCCTTTGAATAGGAATTTTATTTAAATTTTCCTAAAGTTTTAAAAATTATCCATAGAAATGAATGCCCTACATATTTTTTATAAAAATGAAAATTTAAAAATATTTCCTACAAAAATGAAAATTTTAAAAAATCTCCCATTATAAATATTTTTTGAAAAATTTGATCTTAAAAGGAAACTTAAGGGAAATTTTTTTTTAAAACACAAAAATTTTCAAATATTCGCTATTAAAAGCTAAAATTTCAAAATTTTTGGTAAAAGACAAATTTTTGAAAATTTCCCTTTTAAAATATTTTTTCAAAAAATTCCCTTAAAACAAAATTTTTCAAAGAATTTCCTCTAATATAAAATTTCAGATTTTTTCGTAAAAGACAAATTTTTGAAAAATTTCCCTTTAAAAATTGTTTTTCAAAAATTTCCCTTACAACAATTTTTTTAAAATTTCCCTCTAACATCTAGATTTATCACAAAATTTCCCTTAAAAAGCTAATTTTTCAAAAATTTCCTATAAAATGAATATTTTGCAAGAAATTCCTTGACAATAACAATTTTTTTTGAAATGTCCTTTTGAACCTAATAAATCCTTTGTTACTACTTATTATGTCCTTTTGTCCTTGTGAATTTATTAAAAATTATTTACTTTATTTATGTTCAGTATTTAAAGAGGGATTTTATATTCATTTTGTTTATTTACTTTCTCTCGCTTAAGAATCTATAATGTGAAAAGCTCACGATTCCTTAATGCCAGTTTATTTACTATTTTCATATGGAATTCCTTTGAAAAGGGGGGAAAATCCATAACATTTACACCCACCCCTCCGAATTTGCTTAAATATCAACAGTGGAAAAGAAGTAATAATTTATTTTATAAAACCATTTCGTGTAATCCATATAGTAGAGCTTATATACGAGGGTATTTACAGCGACATTATTTTTTATTATATGTTTTCAGCTTATTACCAGGAAAAAGAGCATATTTACGGACTGATATTAATGTTTTTCGTTTTTGTTTGTTTGTTTTTTGTTCGGGTTTTTGAAAACATTTTGTTTAACTCGGATGTAAATGGCCGCCAAAGGAATTTCAATGCCACTTTTACTATTTTGGTTGCCAAAAAATATAAAGAGCAAAAGCGATATCCTTTTTTAAGGACATATGAGTAATAATTCTTTGAGGTTTTACATTCTTTGGTATTTTTATTATTTATATTTTGTTCTCTGTTTCTTTATTTCTTTTAGTTTATTTAAATTGTTTACTGTTTTTTCGTTATGTATTTTCTGCTGCTTTCAATTTTTTTCATTCACTGAGTGAATAAAAGACATTTGAGTTTTAAAACATAAAGGAAACCGTTTTTAAACGGAAACGGGAAATGCAAGTCGTTTTTCTTTATGTTTTCTATATATTTCTTACAGCATATTTTATGGCGTCACAGAGCCCTTTTTGAAAAGATATGAAAATAACAGTCGTTTATACTTCCATTCATTCATTCATTCATTCATATTTATAATGTTGTTGACAATTATGTTGTTGCTGTTTTGTAACAATATGTTGCTGTTTCGTATTATGCGCTCTATAATAATATTTTGGTTTATTTATTTATAAAACTCTTCTTTTCTTCCTGCTCACTCTTTGCAACTTTTAGTTTTGAAAAACTCCTTTTACTTTTTCTTTGTTTTTCCTTTTTTCCTCATATGTTTGTCTCGTTTTGTTACATATTTCTTTTTTTTCAAGTGTTTACTCAAAAAACCACTTTATTTCATTCTTAACAGTGTGTTAAGGCAACAAAAAGAAAAACATTTGTTATATATAAATTTCATAGCATATGTTAAGGTGTTTATATGCTTCTAAAGACATTTTTTCTCTGTTTTTGCTCTTTTCAAACATTTTCACATTAAGCTCTTTTTCATGGTGGCTAGATTTACAAAAAGTTATTAATATTATATGCTCATATTCATATTATCTTGAGTTTCATAAAATATATTGTTAGTCACCGTAAATAAATAATATTTTAAAGCATAATTTAAGGTGAAATTAATTAGGTTTTTTTTGTAGGAATTAAAATTTATATGAAAATTAATCATTTGTTAAAAGAAATAAAGATAAAAGTTAGCTTTAAAAACAAACATTAATTTTAAATTTTATTACCTTTTTCAAGAGTCTACTTTTAGGGGTAAAATTTATGAAGAAATTTAAAGCATATTTTTAGGCGTTTAAAAATAAATACAATTTAGCCACACTTTAGAGAAAAATTATATTTAACCCTTTTTTTAATTAAAGTTTTTATTAAATTCTTTTATGAGCAAAATATTTGAAAAGGAATCAGTTATCTGAATTGAAAAATTCCTTGAAATAATTTTGTAAGTATTAATATTTATTAGTTATTTAAAAACATAAAGATTCTCAACAATATCTTAATAAAATTCCATTCTATAACATCCGTCCCTCCGTTCGTCCCCCATCCATCAAAATAAAATGTTATTTTTGAGGGTGTCTTTTAAAGCTTAAAAATTTCAGTAACTAAATTTTTTAGGAAAAGGTACTGCACCCTGTATATATTTCATAGAAAATATATCAATCAATTTTGCTTAAAAATCATGGTTTTGTTTAAGGAATTTAGAAATAAATTGTCCGTCCTTCTGTCCGTTTGCTTGAATTTAATGAGAAATATTTTTTTTTCATAAAAAAACACATTATGTTACAAGAAGACTAAAATTGTATAGTAGAATTTTAGGCTTTTGCACCACATTTCGTAAGTTTATAAAGAAAAGATATTTGATATTAAAAATATATACAAAAGAAAAGCACAGTCTTAACAAACTTTATGTTATTTTGTCCGTCCATACGTCTGTCTGCCTTTTTAAAGCATCGAAAAAATATTTCTAAAAGCCCCTAATAAAACCTGAATTTTCGGTAATAACTAATCAGATTTTGGATTTCAATTTGTACCCAATATTTCTGTAACAAAGTTTCTTGAATACTGAGATCAAAGCAAGATCCATTTATTGTGAAAAGTCTGAATTGTAACGTCCGTCCTTCTGTCTATTTTTTTTATGAGCTTATAATTTATATCAAATAAAAATTACTTTATATTTCTAATTGTTTTCAATTGTAAAACATAGTTTTAGGCTCATAAATATTTTTAAACAAAAGCTTAAAAAAATCTCAAATTCCTTAAAGTCTGAGACAAAAGTATGATCCATTTTTATTAAACGTCAAAATTATAACGTCCGTCCTTGATTTAATGCGCTAATAATTTTTTTTTTTTCAAATAAAAAATATTTTATGTTTCAAGATATTTAAAAATTTGAAGCATAATTTTAGGTCTTAAAATATTTCTGATAATCTTAAGGCATTTATATTTATCAAGAAAATATAAAATCAAAATATATGTCTTTCCGTCTGGTTGTTTCAGATCGCCTATAAATATTAAAAAATACTTTATATTTTAAAAAGACATATTTTAAAGCATAATTTTAGGACCCAAGGTCGTGTTTATAAAAATTCCTTAACAGGCTTAATAAGTACAGAGCCTGGACAATGTAATTTATAAATCTTAATACAGAAATTTTATAAATTTTCCTTTTTTTAATATCTGTCCTTCTGTCTATCCTTCTGAAAAAAAATTCCACCAAATCATTCATCAAAATTTTAAGATTTTAATATAGCGAAAGTTCTTCAGGATAATAATATATCTTAACATACTTTCAATACTAAATTTCTGATAATTCAAAGTTCCGTCCGAGTCTGATAGTCCAACATAAATTAGATAATAATGTCTGTCCTTCCGTCCGTCTAATCCAATATTTATAATATTTTGTCTTATATTACTTTTTTATTTTGCAGACTTATGCAATTTGTCCTCATTTATTTTTCACATCAAAATTTCTGTCAAAAAAAATACTTTATTTATATTTCACCATTCACAAATGTTAAAATTTGTATTTATTCCTTGGTCACTTTTAATTGAACCTCATACCTCAAGAGAATTTTCTTTATTTTAACTCCAGCTGTGTTTTGTAAAATTTCTATTTGAAATAAACAGTTTAATTTCTTTTTAATCTTCAACACATCAATTATTTTCAATTATTAAACTGACAAGTGCAAATGTATTTGATTTGTTTAATTTGTTTTTTTTTTTTTTGAGAAGCAAAAAAACTTAAGTGAAACTTTTAAATCTCTTCAAATTGTTCAATAATACTTTTCAATCAGTGTTTTAAATATGAAATAGAAAATAAAATTTAATTTAAATTATGCGGGTAAGTATGCTTTATATATAAATATAAAGGATTTCTTGAAGGCTCCTTAAAGTAGGCAACATATGTAGTGTTGTTTTTGAACAATCTTTCAATTTGGAGAATTCCTAATTTATATTAAAGTCTTCTATATTTTTGAACAATTTCTATTTATTTCTTTCTTTCTTTAAATCAATAACAAATGTCTTTAGGCAAAATTTTCTGTTATTTTATTTTGATATAAATTTTCGATAAAACTCCTTGAAATATGCCACATTCATGATTTCATTTAATTGTTATTTATTTTATAGCTCCTAGAATTCCTCGTGTTATGATTTAATTTTTAAAATATTTTTCATTAAAACTTCAATTAGAACTCCCAAAATAGATCACAAATACTAATTTGTATGGCAATAATACTCATTTATATTTAAAATGGGTATTTAACACTTCTAAGAAACTAATTAAAATGAATTCTAGTTTTCTTTATCTTTCATTATATAAAAATTCTTAATGTTTGTCATTCTCACAATATTTCTGCATAAAATAAAATACTTTAATTGATATTTTATTATTGGCCTTAGGATATGCTTTACTTTTTGCAAACATACTTTTAAATAATTATTTAAACTCCTTAAAACAGACAACATATATTTATGCATATAAGAAATAAAATAAAATCTATTTATTCAAAGGACATTTAATTTTATTCAGTAATAATGAAAGTTTATTTAAATTAAACTAATTTCTACACTTGAAAAATTTTTATTATTTTCTAATAAATCTCCATGTTAAGATTTTATTATGAATAGTTTTTAGTTTAAATAATTAAAGGAATTTCCTTATAATTATTTATGATTATTATTTTTGTTCAATATTTTAACACTTTAGTTTTAATTTCATTTTACTCCTTAAATTATGCTTCACTTTGTTATGTGCTTTATTACTTTAATTGAATATTTCTTTAGTTTTTTTTATTACTTTTAATAAAACTAATTTCCTTTCCTAAAGGAAAAATAATCATTAATTTAATCTAGATTAAAGTGGCAATTTGAAGTTAATGTAACTTAAGTTGTTTCTTACTTCTACACCTTAAGTTATGCTATAGTTTTCTTCTTGTGTGATTTAGAGCTCTATGTATCTTTCTTACTTTTCTTTAGTTTTGTTCTACATTTTAATAAAGAACTATAATCCTCTATAAATTATATATAAAATTGTTCAATAAATTTCTGTTTCATAAAGCTTTATCAATCTATAATTTTCCTTAATTTTGAGTACAGAAGAACTCTTTTGTTTGATAGTAATTGTATGAAATTTTCACTTTAGTTTTCATTTATTGTTGCCCCCTAAGTAATGCTTAAGTTTTCTTATCATTTTTAATTATACAATAATTTAAATGAATTCTTCTTAAATTCCCCACTTTTCTTTACGACTTTAAACCAGTTACAAAAGTAATTAACAATTAAGTTCTTTTTAAGCCAAAATTGAGTTCCTAAAATACTAATTTTTATTATTTAATTACAAATCTCTATTTGATTTGATTGTTATAAATCTTTTGTTCTACAAAAATTAAAGAAATTTTATTTAGTTCTCTTTTAGAGTCTTTTTAATAATCATATCACATGAAAAGGATTGTATTATAGTCTTTATTTTGTTGCATTCCTTAAGATATGCTGCAATTTCCTTTTTCTGTTCGTTTGTATTTGGAGAAGATTTTACGTTTGTTTTTATTTTATTTAGCCCCTTAAGATGTGCTTTATCCTTCTTATAATTTTATTTATTTAGAGAAAATATTATTTTTGTTTTGTTTTCTTAAACTCCTTAAGATATGCTTTAAATTCTGCATTTTTACACTTTATATTGACAGAAATAAATGTGGACTACATCCAAGTTTTTCCATTCCGAAAATCAAAATATTTAAAAAGTAATTATTTAAATGAAAAATTCTAGAAATTAATCTCTTTATTAAATTGTTTTAAATGTTTGTTTTTTATGGAACATTATCTTGAAAAGATTTTAGCTCATTATACTCCTTTAGATATGCTGCAATTTTCTTTGTATTTAGAGAAGCCTTTGCTTATGTTTCAATATATTTAGCGCCTTCAGATATGCTCTATCTTTCTTATAATTTAATAGTTGGGGAGAGAAAACATGAATATTGTTTCATATATTTTTAACCCCTTCAGATATGCTTTAATTTTTCTAATTTTCACCATTTCATGTAAAAGGAGGTACAAAGAATTGTCCATTAATAATTTACATCAAGGAGGTTAATACAAGATTATTGAAATAAAAAATTCTTAGACAATATCGGTCCGTCTGTCTACCCAATTGTTACTCATCGTTACGAATATTCCAAACTCGAAAATCGGCTTGAGATTGCCTACAATTGTCCTCAAAAATTTGCTATTTAAAACTATTAAATTAAATTATATTTATAAGAATTCTAATTATAGAACGATATCTGAAGAGATATTGAAATTAAAAAAAATAAATGAAACTTTTTTCTTTAATTTCATCAAGTTTGGTTGATTATTAATACTTTTAGTACACATCAAATAACTTACAATATTATTCGATAAAAACAGGGAAAAGGATATTATTTGTCCTACAGAATAAATATTAATTTTTTCAACTCTTTAAGGATCTTATAAGGAGAACATCTGTAAGATCACTTTATACAACGTTCACTTCATGTTCCCTCAATACAGACTTTTATTTTTATTTAAACTATTTAGGATCCGTTATATGGACTTAAGCCCTAGTTGGATACTGGTCTAGACTTAAACTAAATTTCTTTCTCATTTATAAACATTTAATACTTTCTTTCTTTTAAAGTTTGAATCCTTAACTTATGCTTCAATTTCTTTTGATACCACTTTCTTTTTAATATCCTCTTTTTGTAATTTAATATCCGCATTTTTAACTTTATATGAGATTTTTTTATTCAATATTTTAAGTTAATTTTTTATTTTTTCTATTTAAAAACTTTGTTCCATAACAATTTTTTAATGCACTTTGTTTGTTATTAATCCAGCCTGAAGTTATGTTATGTTTTAAACATAAATCATTTTAAATGCTTTGGAGTGAAGTAAACAGCATTGTCATGGGACAGAAAAAAATCCAATGATAAATTTATATTTGCCAAAGGCCAAAGGATGTTGTGTAACAATTTTTAATATAAAGATATTTTCTTTTTAAATATTTTTCCACTTTTCTTAAAAAAATATATCAACACTTTTTAAACACCACACTCACTTGTTGAAAAAGCCTTAAAGTAGGCTTTTTTGTAATTAAAAACTAAAAGCCTATAAATAGGCTTTACAAATTTGTATTTTTACTTTTTTTATTCAAAATCAATTTGGTTTGATTTAATAGATTTTTGTGAATACTCCCATGTATTCTTTTAATAAAAAATCACTTTAATACATATTATTTTCTAAAATTTTATCAAAATTCTTAATTTTTGCTTTAAAAATCAATTTTCTTTTAATTTTCAAAAAATATATTTTTCAAAATTTTTCTTCATTTTTCAAAAAATCGCGCTTAATTTTCAAGAGAAGATTTTTCGTTTTCTTTCCTTTTTTCTATTTATTAAAAACCGACAAAAATTTTTCTTCAGTACAACAAGCGTGTTTTATCCTTCATAGACAACCGGCAACTGAAAGGTCCTTTCTATAACATAAATGAAAAATGTTTATTTTGCTTCAATTTTTTTCATTTAAAAAGGGATATTTTTCTCTCCTCAAACTCTCTCTCATTCTCTTTTTCAAATTGCCCATCATTCCAATAGGAATTTAAAGATTAAAATCCTCTCTGTTATTGTTTCTCCTTTAAAAGGATATTTCATACACAAACATACACACTCTCACTAGCAAATTGTCTTTTGCAAAAGGCATTCTTGTTGACCTTAAACTTCGTTTAGTAAAATGAGTATAAAACGAGTTCGTTAAACTTGTTTTTGTTGTTAATGTTTTTCGTTCTCTGCTCTAGAGGTGGTGGTTATACAATATATTTCCGGTATTTGTGTGTGTGTGTGTGTTAGAAAAAATAACACATGCTTTTGATTAACAGGTTGCTTTTTTTAAAAACAATGACGTCATGAGTTTGCTTGCCTGTTTACAATGTTATAATTTTTATTTCCAATAGAAAGGGGAAGAAAAAAAGGAAATTTTTAGTTCTCGAGAGAGAGAGGGAAACATTCAGATGTGCAGCAATGTATAATTCTGGGATATTTTTAAAAAATTTTAAATAATTTGTTTTAATTTTTTCCTTTAGAAGGACTTTATTTCTTCTTTATAATAATGACGTCACTATGATGGGGAAATAATTATAATAGTGTAATGGGATGTTTTACGCAAAGAGAAGAATGTGTTAAAGGTTCAACAGCGTACTTTTGGATTATTTAAAGGAATTTTGCATTTTCGTTTGGAAGTTTTTTAATGAAAAATGTAGTAAAATACAAATTTTTGTGAAAATGTGATTATAATACTTTTAACGAAATTGTCAATTTTTAATGAAAATGTGAATTTTTAACAAACTTGAGTACTGAACTACAACTGAGCTATAACTGAACTAGAACTGTATTTTTTAATTTTAAATGAAAATATTAATTTTAAGTGAAAATTTTCAATTTTAGTAAAAATTTTCAATTTTAGTGAAAATTTTCAATTTTAGTGAAAATTTTCAATTTTAGTGAAAATTTTCAATTTTAGTGAAAAATTTTCAATTTTAGTGAAAATTTTCAATTTTAGTGAAAATTTTCAATTTTAGTGAAAATATTCAATTTTAGTGAAAATTTTTAATTTTAGTGAAAATTTTTAAATTTTAGTGAAAATTTTTAAATTTTAGTGAAAATTTTTAAATTTTAGTGAAAATTTTTAATTTAAGTGAAAATTTTCAATTTTAGTGAAAATTTTCAATTTTAGTGAAAATTTTCAATTTTAGTGAAAATTTTCAATTTTAGTGAAAATTTTCAATTTTAGTGAAAATTTTCAATTTTAGTGAAAATTTTCAATTTTAGTGAAAATTTTCAATTTTAGTGAAAATTTTCAATTTTAGTGAAAATTTTCAATTTTAGTGAAAATTTGAAATTTTAGTGAAAATTTGAAATTTTAGTGAAAATTTGAAATTTTAGTGAAAATTTGAAATTTTAGTGAAAATTTGAAATTTTAGTGAAAATTTGAAATTTTAGTGAAAATTTGAAATTTTAGTGAAAATTTGAAATTTTAGTGAAAATTTGAAATTTTAGTGAAAATTTGAAATTTTAGTGAAAATTTGAAATTTTAGTGAAAATTTGAAATTTTAGTGAAAATTTGAAATTTTAGTGAAAATTTGAAATTTTAGTGAAAATTTGAAATTTTAGTGAAAATTTGAAATTTTAGTGAAAATTTGAAATTTTAGTGAAAATTTGAAATTTTAGTGAAAATTTGAAATTTTAGTGAAAATTTGAAATTTTAGTGAAAATTTGAAATTTTAGTGAAAATTTGAAATTTTAGTGAAAATTTTCAATTTTAGTGAAAATTTTCAATTTTAGTGAAAATTTTCAATTTTAGTGAAAATTTTCAATTTTAGTGAAAATTTTCAATTTTAGTGAAATTTTCAATTTTAGTGAAATTTTCAATTTTAGTGAAAATTTTCAATTTTAGTGAAATTTTCAATTTTAGTGAAAATTTTCAATTTTAGTGAAAATTTTCAATTTTAGTGAAAATTTTCAATTTTAGTGAAAATTTGAAATTTTAGTGAAAATTTGAAATTTTAATAAAAATTTGAAATTTTAGTGAAAATTTGAAATTTTAGTGAAAATTTGAAATTTTATTGAAAATTTGAAATTTTAGTGAAAATTTGAAATTTTATTGAAAATTTGAAATTTTAGTGAAAATTTTCCATTTTAGTGAAAATTTTTAAATTTAGTGAAAATTTTAAAATTTAGTGAAAATTTTAAAATTTAGTGAAAATTTTAAAATTTAGTGAAAATTTTAAAATTTAGTGAAAATTTTAAAATTTAGTGAAAATTTTAAAATTTAGTGAAAATTTTTAAATTAAGTGAAAATTTTTAAATTTAGTGAAAATTTGAAATTTTAGTAAAAATTTTCCATTTTAGTGAAAATTTTCCATTTTAGTGAAAATTTTCAATTTTAGTGAAAATTTTTAAATTTAGTGAAAATTTTAAAATTTAGTGAAAATTTTAAAATTTAGTGAAAATTTTAAAATTTAGTGAAAATTTGAAATTTTAGTGAAAATTTGAAATTTTAGTGAACATTTGAAATTTTAGTGAACATTTGAAATTTTAGTGAAAATGTGAATTTTAAGTGAAAATGTGCATTTTTTTGTGAAAATGTGAATTTTTAGTGAAAATGTGAATTTTTAGTGAAAATGTGAATTTTTAGTGAAAATGTGAATTTTTAGTGAAAATGTGAATTTTTAGTGAAAATGTGAATTTTTAGTGAAAATGTGAATTTTTAGTGAAAATGTGAATTTTTAGTGAAAATGTGAATTTTTAGTGAAAATGTGAATTTTTAGTGAAAAAAATTAATTCTAATTGAAAATTTAGAATTTTAGTGAAAATTTAAATTTTCGGTAAAAATGTGAATATTTTGGTGAAAATTTGAATTTTTCGTGAAAATTTGTATTTGAAGTGAAAATGTGAATTTTTGTGAACGCTTTCAGGCTGCTTCGTAGTTGTGGAGGCTGAAACAAGAGTCATTAGTTTCAAAGAGATTAATTTTAAAATTGTAATCCTTCCTTTTTAAACAAGTTCCCTTAAAAGGGTTCCACTAACTAAAGCGGATTTTGTAATTTATCCCAAATTTCTATTATTTTTTCTCTATATTGTCAAGTAAAAGAATTTTGTGACAAATTACTGTTATCAAGATTATTCTTGTCCCTCCATAAATCAAACTCCTGCCAGAATTAAAATATTGTTTTGACATAAAACCAAAATAAAAAAAAACAAAAAAAACTTCATTTAAATCCTTGACAATAAGGATTACGAAATAACTCTTTTTTTTTGGTGTGCGTGTGTGTGTATCATTGGGAAATTTACAGCCAAAATCACAACATTTTAATGTAAATACCAGCATTTTGCTAAAATTAATATGAAAAAAATAGGAAATTTTATAGTGGGCTAAAACGAATCGTAGACACCCTGCAGGATATAAATGTGTGAAGTAATAAAAATATACATATGCATTCTAATATACATTACTGTTTTATATTGATATACACTAACACTTACTTCAAAAAGGATATCTGAAATAAAGTCCTCTATATGTGAAGAATTTTAACTTCCATGCTTTTTATTGTACCGGTTTTTAAGGAAAAACTGCTCAGGATAACAAGTTCCAAACTGATGAAAATGCATTGAGCTTCCGAAGTAATTTAGGTTGGGAGTGACCCAACTATAAAAAGATGGACTAAATCACAACAGATTTATTGGCTCCCAAAATATATTTTGGCTTTGTGAAATATTCTGAAATATTCTGTTTAAACGCTACACACAGACTGATAAACCTATTACACCCTCATTTGACACTTCTGTTAAACGATATCTGAGTAAGTTTCAGATATCTGTCTATAACTTTTTATCTACTAAAGCTATCCTTCTAAAGGCAAACTATCTGTTTTAATTTCATTAAACTCAGGAATTTAGTGTAGATGTAAGCGAGTCAGTCACTAAATCGAGTCAGTCAGCCCCATTTCCAAATCGTGTTAAATTATATCTAAGGTAGTCCAACATATCTGTCGATTTATCTACTGATTAGGAACCTGTCCAATACAACAAACAATCTGATCAAAGTTCATTAATCTTTGGAATTTCGTTTGGTTGTGAGGGGTCCAATAATACACACCCACGGATTCTGTTTAATGATATCTGAGGTGGTCTCAAATATCGTTCTATGACTTTCTGTCTAATAAAGCGCTGGTTTTAAATAAAAAATGTCTCAAGACATTTGGATAAAAGTGGACCAACGACAGATAGACGGATAGATAGGCCGATTCTATTAAATGATACCTGAAGTAGTCTCAGATATCATTCTATAACTTTGAAGCGATTTTGTTTGGTTTTTTTTTTTTAACGAAAACAAACATTTTGATCAAGTTTCATAGAGCCCTGGAAGTTAGTTTGGATATGAGTGGACCATTAAGAACACACGGTTAGATTGCTTGATTCTGTCAAATGATATCTGAGATAGTTTCATATATCGTTCTATAACTTTTTATCTAATGAAAATCTAAAAGCGATTTCGCTAAATTATACTCTTCAAGGTTCCCATCAAATTTCATTGAGCTCTGGAAAGTAGTTTGATTATAAATAGACTCAGGACACACAGACGGATAGATAGCTCGATATAGATTTAGCTACTTTTAAATAGAGAACTTCTCAAGATAACAATTAAAAATCTGATTAGATTTTATTAAGTTCCAAAAATTTGTTTGGATGTAAGTGAACGAATAAAAATACAGAGGGACTGACAGGAAAGACTTAGATAAATCGCTTCAAATGTTTATTTGGCAACAGATAAAAATTTGGTGTTACCTACGGAATGTTAAACCTAATAGACCGTCATTCACCCCTGATAATGGTGTAGAGACAACAGCGACTGTTTAGTGAAATAAAAAAAAACAACAACAACAATAATGATAAACAAATGCAAAAAAATCGTCTACAGATTTGTTTTCATTTGTATAAAAAGTGACACCAAAAAAGCATTTGTTTGACACCCAACAATCACAAGAGTTTGATTCACATAATAACACACACTTACTCACACACACACAGACACACTCACACGTTTGGAAAACAATAAGGAAAATAATGAGAAAAAATTTAAATAACAAAAAATAAATAAATTAAGAAGAAATAAAAAATAACAAAGATATTTTGCATAAATTATCATACACCAACACAGACACACATACAAACACTCACATTTCCAGCTCTTTTTCTATAAAGTCCAAAATACAACAACATAATGGTTGATAGTTGGTACCCTTTTGTTAAGTACCCCGTTTTGTTGATTTCCCTTCATTCCATACAGCAAACAGTGTATGTTGATGATCTTCTCTTTTGTATGTGTAAAAAATATAAGTATGTATGTATGTGTGTGTGTGTTGGTTGTATAAAAGTGTCTGTGTATATTTTTGATATGTTTCAAGTTACATTCATGACATTTACATGTGTTTGACTGTGAATCCTTGTTGGTTTTGTTGTTTCCTCTTTTTTTTTTACTCGGTTACTTGGTTTGTGTGTTGTTTATTTGCCGTTAGTTTGTTCCATTTGGTCCCTTATGTGTTGAGTATGTTGTTGGTGTTGTTGTTATTGTTTGCATATTGAGATTATTTAAAAGAGATAAGTGTTGTGTATTCTCTTCTGCTTCTTTTTTTGTTGACAATATTTGGGTGTCAAGCGAGCGCTTTAAAAAAAGGATGAATCCTTGATATGATGAGTAAGCAAACAGAACACAAGGACAACAAAATTGTTGTTTGTTTATTTATTTATTTATTTGTTTGATTGTGTGAATAACTCTTAATGAAAACTTTAAATTCTTTTAATTTTAGTTAAATTACATTTTTGCCAAAAAAAAAGAAAATAAAGGTCCTTTTTATCTATTTCAAAAATTCTCTAATGAATTGAAGTCTTTTTGAGGTTGTTTTTGTTCTTTGGTCCACCAGCTAAATAATACATGTCGTTTGCATAAATTAAAATCATAGATAAGAGACAAATACATATTTTGGCAAATTAACACTGAATCAAATTAAGGATAAAAAAGGATAAAATAAATGATTTTCTACATTGTGCTTAGAATTTTAAATATTTAAACAATTTAAATAAGAAATCAAACATTAAATGAAAAAATTAAGGATTTAGATGATTTTTTTTAACAATAAGGATAAAGAGGATATTTTTGATCCTTTTGTTTGAAAGTGAAATAAGAAAAAAAAACTATTGAAAAAAATACTTTAAATTCCTTTTCATCAATGAGCTCTAAAATTACGATTTTTTTCACAGGACATCAAGTTTTAGTTAAAAAGGACATTCAATGTTTTAAAATTCCTCGTATTCAGGTTATGATTAAGAATAATTAAGGAGCCCTAATTAGATTATAAAAATTTGAAAGCACTATTTGCAGCTAAACAAATAGTACCACAGAATCCCGCCTATTTCCTGTCACTTAGTCATTTATTATAAAAAGTACTTTTGAAAGGTAAAAAAGTACCTCACTAACCTTTTTATAAGTATTCAATTCTTTAGCGTCATTTCAACAAAATTTCTTGGTTCCAATATGCTTATTTTAATATTCCATTAATGCTTTACATTCTGTTCCAATGCCAATTATTATAAAAATTTTAAAAAGTACCTTTACAAGGCCCAAAAAGTAACACAAAATTTCGTTTTGTTACTTATTATCGGCATAGATTCACATTCCTTAATTTCACAAATTTTTACAAGAAATTCAAACACAAAATCTTCCTTCATTTCTAGTCGGATTTCTACTTTAATTTTGCTTTAAAAAAAGTACCAAAAAAGGGGACATTTAGAATTTTTTGGGTTCTTATTCAATTATTAAAACAATTAAGAAGTTAAAGTCGGTCAAGCCCTACTGTTTAATACCCTAAACCAGACTGTTGGTTATAAATGCTAGCTACCAATAATTAATGAACAGCCCTCGTATAAATTTATTTTCTTATTTGTGCTTAAGTGTGGAGTATATTAAAATGGTACTAATATTTTTGTGCCGTTTGTGCGTCTATTTTCTGTGAACGTTATATGGGAGCTAGAAGAATTTATGGGCCTTCGACCTTCGTAAAGTTAAGCACATCGATTTTTGCTTATGTTTCTTTATTCGACCAATTCTTATTGCAATACCAACTATATGTGAGATTTAAATGGTGGTGTAGGGTATAAAAAGCTTAATAAATAACGCAAAAAAACAAAAAGTCGGAAAACGTACTTTTTCAACTACTTAATATCTAGAATTTTTTGCGGATGTTCATAACATAATGATAACATTACTGTTATTTGTTGAAACAACAGCACTCTGTAAAAGTTACGTACAATAATTATGTTAGTATTACGTAACGGTTAACGTAATATTTATCTGTTGATATTACGATTTTATGTTAACTAAATTCACTTTAACAGTTTATTGTCCTTATGAAGGAGCAGCTTTCAAATACAAATACAGTTGCAATAATGTTATAAAATGTAATCTGGTTTCAGAATTTACTAAATTCATTTTCTATCTGAAATTTATTAATTCACAATTGTGATAAATTTTTATCTTCGCATTTTTATATTCGATTTGCTATAATATGAAATTATTGTTAAATTCGAAAACATAAGAAATCATTATACGAATTCGAATTCGTTTTTCATCTAAATTTCGAATTATAAAATTTTCAAAGGATAATTTCGATATACGAAAAAAAATCATTTCTAACGGATAATTTATTATCCGAAACTAAGGTGTCTATTTGTACTAGCTAATTGCTTTGCTATTGTGAATGTTAACTCTTTATGGTTTATAACTTGAATAGTGGATAAAAATAAGTAAAGTTAACAACCGTTTTCAGAAGAGAGTTGAAACATAACGGACTTTCTTTTGTGTATTTGAAATATTGTAAACAAGATTTTTTTCTATCCTTCAACAAGTGGTTGTAGTTTTCACTAAAAACTATGCAATTCTTCAAGTGGCATCCGATATGAAGGACCATTAAATGAGTGCAAGAACATTTTCTCATATCTTTCATAGAAAACTTTTATATAGTTAATAATAACTAGCTGAGACCCAGTTCGCTTTGCCGTTCTTATAATAATCTTAATAATCTAAACAAAAATATTTTATATTCGATAATTCATATTGTACGGGGGCTTATAGTCCCTCTGCCCCTATCCGATTTTCAGTTTGTCCAGTAAAACTTGAGTTTATTCAGTAAAATTTGAAAAGTAACTGGGACGTAATTTTAAAGCTCTCGCAGTAATTGTTATTTATCTATTTTGCAATTAATATGTTCATATGTGGAGGGTACCACCCTCTTAAAGCTTTTTTGCTCCATGTAAAAACATAAAAAATGTATTTTATACCCTACACCACCACCAATCCAGGTATAACGCTAAGAAGGAATCATCTCAGACCCTATAAAGTATATATATTCTTGCATTAAATCAAAAGCTGAGTCGATTTAGCTATGTCCGTCTGTCTATTGGAAACATTCTCAAGCTTAGAATTTTAAACCGATTTTGCAGTTTATACGAATTTTGAGATAATTCTGTGAAAATCTTAACAAAATTGGTCCAGTGGTTTGGTCCCAAAATAAACCAACAAGCAAACACAAATTCAGTTTTATATCTTGAATCGTGTCTAGATTAAGATCTCCAATCTTATAGTCGATCATGGATCGATCTTCACAGAATTCGGTTTTATGATTGATGCTTTAAATAAATTTCATCATGTTAACATTTATGTGAGATTTATGCTTTACGGAATTGCATGTTTGAAAAGGTTTACAAGATATGATGGACCAAATCTCGTAAAATTAAGTACAATAATTTTGATTTTATCGTAAATCGTAAATTTGTGAAATATTATTACAATATAACATTTTTCTGAAATTTATGGACTTAAAAGAGATGTTCGGAAATGGGTCTGTATGGCAGCTACGATCGCTTATAAATTTGCCATTTGGAACCAGGATTTTGATTTGAACTAATTTAATTTAAAATATTTTTATACCAACGAGTTTTGAAAGTTTAAAGTCCCATTAGAGGATGGCAAATATATGTTCACTACCTCAAATATTTTTAGCAATTTAGAGCAGATTCCAGTCGAAGTTAGAGTGCAGATTCTAAACCAGATTCTTGCTTAAATATGAATTCAGATTCTAATCCAGATTCTACTTTAGACTCTACTTTAGATTGTAGATCATAATTTAGTTACGATTCCAATTCCGATTCTAGTTCAAAAACAACTTCCAAAATTAAATCCGATTTTCATATTATTAAGTTTTTAAAGTTGAAAGTCTCATTAAAGGATTACAAATGTATGGAAGCTACGTCAAATATTGAACCGATCAGTTTCTAGTCCAAATTTTATTTCTATTAGAGTTAAGGTTTTAGTCTTTATTATCTAGACCAGAATCTAGTCCATATTCTAATCTAAATTCTAGTGCAGATTATAGATCAGATTCTAGTTCCGATTCGAATTCAGAATCTGGTCTAAATACAACTTCAGAATTTAATTCAGATTTTCATTTGTCCAAGTTTTAAAAGTTTAAAGCCTGTTTAAAGGATTACAAATGAATGGGAGCTACATGAAGTATTTATCCGATCAGTTTCTAGTTCTATTTTAGATTCTAGAAAATATTATAGTTCTGATTTTAATTAAGTTTATTTACAACTTCAGACTTCAAGTCCGATTTTCATATTTATGAGTTTTATAAGTATAAACTTTAAAGGACCTCAAATATTGAACCGATCATCATCAATTTCAACAGACTTCGTATTTCATCGTTTGTAATCAAAAGCTGATTCTGTGTCGAAAGGTTCGTTTAAAACTATATAGACTTGACCACGTATAAAATAATTAGGACTGTAATTTAAGCCCTTTCCATTTCAAATCTCTCCAAATTGTTGAATTTTAAAGTCTTAAACATTTTTTTGGCATAATTTCCATTAAGTAAACATACTGAAACAAAAATATAATGAAAATTCATCTTAAGTGTAAACATTTTTTGTCGAAATTAAAACCAGATTCACGCAAAACCATAAAAATGTAACACACTCGCATTGTTTTAGACTATAATTCTTGACAAAATCCTTTATTTTGTCTTCCTTTTGCAAAATCATATAATTTTCCTCACACTCATGCTGATATTGTTTTTTTTCTTTTTGGTGAAAGGAAGTAAAAGTCTGCGCCTAAATGTAGGCTTTTGTTTAAAGCAAAAAGGAAAAATTCGTATCTCATAGAATTTTTTCTTTTGAAATTATTGTTAAAAATTTCATTTCACGTTTTATTTGTGTTACAACTTAATTTCTTTGTATCCTGAAATGTATTTTTATTATTGTTGTTGTTGTTCGTCACATGAAATAGCAAGAGTGTGTATATGTGTATGTGTGTAAGTATGAATGTATTTCTGTTATTATTTCTCTACGCTTTTTAGGTTTTATTTGTATTTGTGCGTTATTTTTTTTTCAGAAAATGAATTTTCATTTTTCTCATTTTTTATGGTTCATTGTATTTGTTGTTTTTCTGTTATTGTTGTTGCTGCTGCTGTTAAAGCTTCTACTCCAGCAGCAGCAGCAGTGTAAAATTCTGCTTTTGTTATTATTGCTTTCTATTGTTGTTGTAGGTTTTATTTCCTTTTTTTGTCGATTTGTTTGGTTTCATTTTAGGCTTTTTTGCTCCATATAAAAACATAAAAAATGTATTTTATACCCTACACCATCACAAGTGGTAATGAGGGTAATCCAGGTGTAACGCTAAGAAGGAATCATCTCAGACCCTATAAAGTATATATATTCTTGCATCAAATCAAAAGCTGAGACGATTTAGCTATGTCCGTCTGTCTCTTGGAAACATTCTCAAGCCTAGAATTTTAAACCGATTTTGCAGTTTCCTATTTAAAACCAGCTATATCAAGTTATAGACCGATTTCTGAGACAGTCTCTAAATTTCGAAAACTATTTTTTTTTATTTTTGTCTACAAAATGTAAAAGGATTTAAACAAAAATTTAACAAGGACATACAAGTATTGCGTGCACTTCATCATGGTACAAATACAGTCATTAAAATCGGAACTATAGGAAAGTAATTATAGGCTGAATATGCAAAATTTTGATACACTCCAAACTCTTTATGTCATATAGGTCCAAATTTTGAAGATAATTTTCTAAAATTTGCCATAAATATTTATAACCCAAAGAAACTAAATTGTGCTGGGGTCATTATTTGACTTAGCACCTATATAAGGTCCTTTCCCGGAATATAGTTTATAGTTTATAAAACTCTTAAATTTTAACCGATTCTATGGAAATTTGGCACCCTTAATATTCTAATAGTCTTGACTTCACAAAATGAATTTTATTAAAATCGGTCCATGTTTTGCTATAGCTCCCATATAACGCCTTTTCCCGGAAAACGTGTTTAAGCTTATAAAACTATTATTTAATGACAAATTTTTTTGAAATTCGGCACAATAAATTTTCTAGCTCTCCTGAATATACGTAATTTAATTTGAACAATACCGGTCTATAGCTCTCATATAAGGCCCATTCCCGGAAAACAATATTTTTCAACAATTATTTTTCTATCTTTAATATATAGTATTAATTTGGCCAATATCGGTCATTATCGGTCCATTAGCTTGAGCTTTTAAAACTAGTAAACAATGACTAATTCTACTGAAATTCGGATCAATAATTTTTCTAACTTTTGGTTATAACTCTTCATAACTCATATTTGGTTACAACTCCTTTACAAACCCTCTTTCTTGAAGAGTATTTTAGGCTTGCAAGGTCCTTAAATATGAATTAATTCTGTGGAAAATCGGACAACTAGATAATTGTCCTGGACGGATAGGATCTCTTGATCCTAACCCTCCTGCATTTTGTCCAGTAAAACTGTTTGGAACCAAATTTTAAAACTTTCTCTACTAAAATAGATCATTATTGGCTTTTCATGGGGGGCTCACTACCCCTGGTCTTATCTGTCCTACATTTTAGCCAGCAAAAAAGATCATTTGGAAAGTAATTGGAACCAATTTGAATACTGGCATCGAATTGAAGAACTTTTGCTGTTATAGTTCTTTAGATATTCGATAATCAACATTTTTTTGTGTGGGGGCACCTCACCACCTGATTCTATCCTCCCTTCATTCTGTCCCGTAAAACAGTTCCTTGAAAAAGTGGTTGGGACCAAAAAAAAAAAGTTTCTGGAAGAAATTATTGGGACCAAATTTGAGAATTCTCACTGCTATAGTTCTTTAGATATTCGATAATATAATATATGCTTTGTATGGGGTACCTCTTCCGCTGGTCCTATAGAAATTTTTATAGCATATCCTACTTTCGGTTATATGGGGATCATTCTCTGATAATTTCAGAAGATCGGTCCAGTTATTTAGTTGTCTATAAGTCAAACACAGATTCATTTTTATATACGAAGATTTCAAGATTATGTTGTCATATTTTACTTTACGGGCCTTTTTTCGTTATCGCCATGAATAAGTTATTTAACGCAATATCTTCAGCTAATGCCGATTTTTGCATAATGTTGGTGGTAGAGGGTTTTAAAGATTCGGCATAGCCGAATATGGCATTCTAACTTGTTTATTATAATTTTTCTGCTCTTTTTTCACGTTTCCTCAATACAAATCCTGCATAAGGATCTCTTTTTTTTGGTTATTTTTATTTATTTTATATTCATTTTATGTATTTACAGCATTTTTTTTTTTTCAAAAAAAAAAGAGAAAAAAAGTTTTGAAATTATTATTGTCTGATTGGGGAGGCTGTTTTTGTGCCCTCGTTTGAAGTGGAGGCTTGTTAAAATTGAAGGTCATATAATCCTCAATACAGACACATTTTATTATTGGTGAATATGTGTGTTTTGTATTTATGGAGTTGTATAGATTAGATTTTAATATCCTTTTTTTATAGGGATTATAATATTTATGTGAAAATATAATCAATATAAAACTGAAATAAGGACAATAAAAAATTATGTGACAAATAAAAAATCACATCAAAAATGTTATAACTGACAAAGAATTAACGATTTGAGGAGGAAAGAGAGGGAAAATAAAGTGAAATATTTTCTGTGTAAAAAATATTTTTAAATTTTAAATTTTCACTAAATTTTTAAATTTTCACTAAAATTCGAAATTTTCACTAAAATTCGAAATTTCACTAAAATTTTAAATTTTCACTTAAATCCGAAATTTTCACTAAAATTTGAAATTTTCACTAAAATTTGAAATTTTCAATAAAATTTGAAATTTTCACTAAAATTTGAAATTTTCACTAAAATTTGAAATTTTCAACTAAAATTTGAAATTTTCAACTAAAATTTGAAATTTTCAACTAAAATTTGAAATTTTCAACTAAAATTTGAAATTTTCAACTAAAATTTGAAATTTTCAACTAAAATTTGAAATTTTCAACTAAAATTTGAAATTTTCACTAAAATTTGAAATTTTCACTAAAATTCGAAATTTCACTAAAATTTGAAATTTTCACTAAAATTTGAAATTTTCACTAAAATTTTAAATTTTCACTAAAATTTGAAATTTTCACTAAAATTCGAAATTTTCACTAAAATTCGAAATTTTCACTAAAAATTTAAAATTTTCACTTAAAGTTTGAAATTTTCACTAAAAATTTAAAATTTTCACTAAAAGTTTGAAATTTTCACTAAAATTTGAAATTTTCACTAAAAGTTTGAAATTTTCACTAAAATTCGAAATTTTTACTAAAATTTGAAATTTTCAACTAAAATTTTAAATTTTCAACTAAAATTTAAAATTTTCAACTAAAATTTTAAATTTTCACTAAAATTCGAAATTTTCACTAAAATTCGAAATTTTCACTAAAATTTGACATTTTCACTAAAAATTTGAAATTTTCACTAAAAATTGGAAATTTTTACTAAAATTTGAAATTTTCACTAAAAATTGGAAATTTTCACTAAAAATTGGAAATTTTCACTAAAATTTGAAATTTTCACTAAAATTTGAAATTTTCACAAAAATTAGAAATCTTCACTAAAATATGAAAAAAATGTATACAAAATTTTTTCCAAAATAATTTGTTCCAATTTGATTTAACTCTCTAAATTTATTTTCGAAATCAATTGATTTTGTTTCTTATCAACCACAAACAATTTATAATTCAAAGTTTATTTTATTCATTGAAAAATTGTTTTTTCTTTTTTATGTAATTTTCCTTTATCAATACGAAAGCAATTTAGTTTTGTCTGTTGTCCTTGCCATTGGCATTTAAACGCTACAAAAATCAAAGAGTAGATTCGCACATACACATAAACATTTAATATTATACAATAATAAAAGCATGGATATCCTTTCGTCTAGTTTTTTGTTTTTTTTTTATTTGGGCTCAGAAACAATTTTGCTGGCAGCATTTAATTTACCCAACAATTGTCTGCAGAGAAATTTGTTTACAAACATTCAATACCACACAAAAAATACACACATACACACTATTACAGTTTATAAAACAAATACTTAAAATGGGAGTTAAAGGTTTCCTCCCACCTTTTTTGTTTAAATTGTGTTGGATCAGCAGGAAAAACCAATTGAAAATGTCACTCTAAAAATTATTGAATTCGGTTGAAAACTTCTGTAAACTAAAACTTCATTTAATAAATTCATATGGCGCCTAAAAGTATACTTTATTCATATCCTGTAATCTAACAAATCTATATTTTAACAGTTTTTTAAACAATCGATTTTTTTATTATGAATTTATTTTTTCTAAAGTTATATCCCATTGACATGCTATTAACAACCAAAAAATTGCTAAATTGAATTTTGTGGTCTTCAAAAACCAACAAAATTTTTAAAAAACTGTTATCAAAAGCAATTAAAAGTATGCAACACTAATCAAAGGAGAGTAGCAAAAAATAAAAAATCATAATAAAATATTCAAAGTGAAAATGAAAATGAAGAAAAAACTTTATTTCCGATTGCCAGTTCCCATTTAAATATAAATATTCCATAAATTAGTAATAAAAAATAATCAGTTTGTCTTTTTATGGGCCATAATATAATTAAACATAAAATAGAGCATATTTTAGGGGTTTTTCGCATAAAAAGTTAAAGGAATTAAATTCTATTGTCGAAATAATAAATATTAATAGAGAAATAAAGACGAAAATAAAATTAATTGTTAAAAATAAAAAACGTTCATTAAATTGTTAACATATTTGCAAAAGGAGTGAAATTTAATTAGAATAAAATTTTTAAAGAAGTTTTTGATTTTGAACCAGAACTGTACAAGAATCTGACAAAAATTTTGAACTAGAATCTGAACTATAATCTGAGGTAGAATGTGAACTAGAATTTGAGTTAGAATTTGAACTCTAACTGAAATAGAAATGATCTAGAACTGAAGTAGAACTGAACTAGAACTCAACTAAAACTGAACTAGAATCGAACTAGAACTAAATTAGAACTAATCTAGAACTGAACTAGAATTGAACTAGAACTGAACAGGAGTTGAACTTGAACTGAACTAGAATTGAGTTGAAATAGAACTGAACTAGCGCACAAGTTGTAGCTTTTTTTACATGTTTTATTATAGCATACTTTTAGGCTTAACTTTTATTAAAACAAATGATTATAATTTAAATCAAGTAAATTACATAACCAAACTCCTATAAATTACTAAACCTTTTCGGTTTTCCTCTCTCTCTCCCTCCTCAAAAATGTAATTTTCTTCTTATTCCAACCACAAAAACCAAAAATTACCCAAAACGAATGTTAAAAAACAACAACAAAATCAAACTAGAAGAACTTTATATTTATAGACTTAAAAGTCTTTTTTTCTTTTTCAGTAGTTTTAGTTAAAATCGTTAGAAAAAAGTTTTATTTTCGAGAAAAGTAGAAAAAGATCTAAATTTTATTGGTTTTCATTGTTAAAGGTTAAGTTTTATTTGTTTTGAATGTTTTCTTATCAAAATTTATTTGAATGTTCTTTTTTCGTTTTGGGAGTAAATCATTGAAGCATAAAAAAGGGTTTATATAGAGACAGAAAGCTATAAACATGATTTGATGTTGGAAACAGTTTGTTGCAAAGAAAAAACGGCAGGCAATAAATGCTTAAGAAAAGTTTACTAAATGGTTGGGAAGTTTATGTAAATTTAGTGCTTTTCATAAGTTTTGAAATGTGCGTTATTTTGGGAAGTTTTTTTTTTGTTTTAGAATTAAAGGTGATTTTTATAAAAACAATAAAATTGATTAGACGAATAAAACAGAAAATAAATTTAAGCCTTTAGATATGCTAAACATATTTATATTTGAAAGTACCTAAAAGTATGCTACAGTTTGAAGACAAAAATATGAAAATTTAAGGAGGTTTTCTTTTGTCAGAAAAACTTTATTTGTGGACACTTTTAAAATATTGAAACCTTAAATTTGAATTCAAAATTGAAGTTACAAATCTCCACTATTCAGTGAATATGGAGTTTCTGGTCAAAATAAGCTTTATTCGTGATTCATAGTTCTCTTTTAAAAATGATCAAAATTCTAAACAGGATTGAATTGTTAACTTATATTTAGAAACTTTTATAAATCCACAAAAAAATGATTTTTGCAATAATAACTTTAATTGGTGATCATTGTAAAAACATATAAATATGTTTTAAAAAATATTTTTAATTTAAAATTTTTTATAACTCTATAATTCTGTGAATATTGAGATTTTGGTTGAAATAACTTTCATATGTGATCACATTTTTATTTGTCGTTATTCAAACAAGAAATTTATAAAAATTAAAAAAAAATACAAATGGAATTTAAAGTTGAAAATCTTTATGAATATTTAAATATAGACAAAATAAGCTTTATTTGTGATCACTTGCAAAAAGTCCTTATAGAAATTATCAAAATTTTAAAATGGGTTTAAATTGCTTTTTAAACTTAAAAACTTTTGTATATCCATAAAAAGTGAGTTTTGTAAAAATGACTCTAATCGGTGATCTTATTGGATAAAGTATAAATTTGTTTAGAAACCCATTTTCAACTAAATAGAAAATTATATCTGAGTAAAAACCTTCTTAACTAGGTAATATTGTGTTTTTGTTTAAAATAACTATAATTGTGACCACGTTTTTATTCTCTTTTTAATTTATTTAAAAAGAAAGTAGAAAAAGTTTTATAAAATGAAATTTAGAGCTAAAAATAATATTGATCACTTCCAAAAATCACTTATAAAAGTTATAAAATTTGCAAAATTGTTCTAAATCGCTTTTTACGTTTTGAAACTTTTATAAATCCATAAAAAATTTGATTTTAGTAAAATGACCTAAATCGGTGATTATTTAGAAAAATATTTAAGTTCGTTCACAAACCCTTTTCAAACTTAAAACTTGAATAAAAGTTCAAATAAAATAGCGTTTTGGACCAAAATAAGCTTAATTTGTGATCACTTATAAAATTAAAAAATATGTAAATGCAAAAAAGAGCTCTTAATCGCTTTTTACATTTAGAACCTTGCATAGCTCTACAAATATTTTGATATCTGCAACAGTAACCTTAATCGGTGATCAATTGGGAAAAAGTCTAAATTGTTTTACAAATCTCTTTTGAACTTTAAAATTTGTATAAAGATACATTTAAAGTTTAAAACCTATTTATCGCGTAAACAATAACGTTTTTGAGCAAAATAAGTTTAATTCATGATCTTTTATAAAAATTAGTTGTAAAAATGTGTAAATAGTTTTAAATCGCCCTTCAAATTTAGAAACTTTTGTAGAACTATAAAAAAGTGATTTCTGCAAAAATGACTTTAAATCGAGATCTTAAAAATCGAGAAATTTTAATTTGCTTAAGGACTCATTTTTTACCTGAACTCAGAAAAATGTGTATTTTTGTTATTAACTCCCTTTATTTTACTCTTGTTCTCTATTTAATGTCATTTTTGTCCTTTTTCTTTTATTTACCTCCATATTTGTTTATTTCCTTGTTTTTCTTTATTTAACTATTAAAATATTCATATTCATATCCATTTTGAGTGGAATATAAAAATTCAATTAAATTCCCATTCAAAGACCAGTAAAACATGCTAAAGTTCATGAACTCTTAGAGGGCAGAATTATGACTTTTTTGTGAAACAAACAAAAAAAATGCAAATAAAAAATCCTTAAACTTGAAAATTCATGGCAAACAAATCCCAAAACCTTAATTCAAATAACAAAAACGCAAAAATGTAAAATAAACGTCAGACAAACAAACAAATCGGCAAAATAGAAAAAAATCAAGTCGGATGAAAAACAGCCAATGAACCTTGAGGCTAAAAACGCATAAAAAGAGGAAAAATAATTTTTAAAATAAACACAGACAATTCAGAGAAAAAAGCATAAATACATTACAGTTGTTTATATTCCCGCACTTGGAAAAACCACCTTTTTCCCCTTATAACTTCTTTAAGAGGTCTTAAACTGAATAAAACAGAGAAAAAAGCCACTTTAGACATTTAAAAACAAAACAAGAACACAAAACAACAAAACACTCCAAAACAAAACATTGTTATGGTAAAACACCTTAAAAACACTAAAAACACAAAAAACGGAAGTAAAATTTGCAAAAAAGGAGAAAATAACAAGAAATTATGGTGACAATATTTTAGTCGCAGAAATAGAAACAAAAACTCTGAAGGTCTACTGCAATTCAAGACAATAACGTTTATTTTCCTTATTTTCCACTTTTTCTGTTTATGTCAATAAATATGAAAGAAAAACTAAACAAAACAACACAATTATGCTACTTTCTCTATGACCGTAAGAACTCTATTTTTTCAGCCTTAAATGTGGGTATGAAAAAAGGACGTTTTAACTTCGCTTTAAGCGAAATGTCTGCTTTGGACTTTTGCATATTAAAATCATGTGAACGGAAAAAATGAAGGTTAAAGTGGGGGTTAATTAACCCTTAAATGATGAAAAGGATTTTTAAAATTTTAGTACTCAAAATATAAAATATATGTAAAATAGTATTTAAGTACTAAATGAAACAAATTTATCAAGGAGTATGTAGTACTAAAAAAAAGTTACCCAACATTTTATGTACTAAAATTTTATGCAAAATATTATTTTAGAACTAAAACAAAAATGTTTACACAAAAGATTTTTTAATATAAAACTTATATAAAAAATATTATTTTAGTACTAAAAAGCTTGTCTAAATTTTAAGTACTAAAATTTTATGTGTTAAATGTTTTAAGTACTAAATAAAAGAAAATTGTACGATATTTTAGTACTAAAGCAAAAGTTAAGTACTAAAATTTGGTTTCAGTACTTAAATCTACTTTAATAGAAAAGTACTAAATTTGAGTACTAAAATTAGCAAAATTTTTGTAAAATTTGTATGAACAAAAAAGAATAAAAAAAATAGTACTAAATATTTTTGGTATAATTTTAAATATTTAAATTTTATGCGTTTTAGTACTAAATACACAAGATTTTTCTAATATAAATTTAAAGTTTTTGAAAGAAATATTTTAAATTGAATAAAACAATAATAATTTTAGTATCAAAAATTTTTTAGTACAATTTTAGTACTAAAAAATTTAAGTACTAAATACACAAGATTTTTGTAAATAATATTTTAGTACTAAACCAAAATTATTGTTACAATAAAAAATTGAACATTAAAAAATAAAAACTTTTTATTACAAAAACCTAATTTTAAAGAAAATTGTAGTTACCAAGAATGTTTAGGATTTATTACTAAATTAAAAATTATAAAAGAATACTTAAAATAAAATTTAAAGAAAATAGCAATTAAAAACATTGGCTAAATTTTAGGTTCTAACATTTTATGCGTTTCAGTACTAATAATATTTTAGTAGTTAAAAAATAATAATTATAGAATAAAATTTAAAAAATAATAATTTTAGTACCAAAAATATGAAGTTATATTTTTAGTACTTATGCATTTAAGTACTAAACATCCAAGCTTTTTGAATATGTAAAATACTTAAACTGAATTTTACTTCTAAAACCTACTTTTAAACGCATTCATAGTACCAAATATTTTATGATTTTGGTACTAAAAATACACTATTTTTTTATAATGATGTTTTAGTACTAAACCAAAATATTGATTATAAAATATCAAAAAAAGTTATCTTAATTTTAAGTATTAAAATTTTATGTATTTAAGTATTAAATAATAATTTTTTTGGAAAATAAAAATTTAGTACACAATCAAAAATTTTATTAAAATGAACATAAAAAATTTAATAATCTATTTATTACAATTAAATATTTGAGTACTAAAAACTGTATTTTACTACTAAATTTAATATTTTATAAAAAAGTAACTTTTAGAATTAAATTAATTAATTAATTTTGTACTTAAGTACTAAAAACATTTTTTTTTTGTAAAATATTATTTTGGTACTAAACTAGAATTTTTTAAATGAGACATGGAAATATTCAAGAAGATAATTTAGTGAAATATTGTCAAATTTTAAATTTGATTCAATTACTCAACTTAGTTTTAGTAAAATAATATTTTAGTACTAAAGCAAAAAATTAATAAAAATTAAATTTTTAAAAATAAAAATAATTTGTTTACTAAAGATTTTTGAAGTACTAAAACTGTATGTATCAAAAACTTTAAGATTTGTTTAAACTTAAGTACCCGAGTTTTTAGTACTAAAACATGAGATTTGATAAAACTTAATAAAAAGTTCTGTACTTAAAATTTCTGCATATTTAAGAAATCGCTCTTGTTCTAAATATTAATACTAAAAATTCAACTTGAAATAAATTTAGAGCAAAGTTTAGTACATTTAAGTTAGAAACTTAGAATAAGAGACTAGACTAGAGACTAGTTTATAGTCTAGACTAGATACTAGTTTATAGTCTAGACTAGTGACTAGTTTATAGTCTAGACTAGTGACTAGTTTATAGTCTAGACTAGTGACTAGTTTATAGTCTAGACTAGTGACTAGTTTATAGTCTAGACTAGTGACTAGTTTATAGTCTAGACTAGTGACTAGTTTATAGTCTAGACTAGTGACTAGTTTATAGTCTAGACTAGTGACTAGTTTATAGTCTAGACTAGTGACTAGTTTATAGTCTAGACTAGTGACTAGTTTATAGTCTAGACTAGTGACTAGTTTATAGTCTAGACTAGTGACTAGTTTATAGTCTAGACTAGTGACTAGTTTATAGTCTAGACTAGTGACTAGTTTATAGTCTAGACTAGTGACTAGTTTATAGTCTAGACTAGTGACTAGTTTATAGTCTAGACTAGTGACTAGTTTATAGTCTAGACTAGTGACTAGTTTATAGTCTAGACTAGTGACTAGTTTATAGTCTAGACTAGTGACTAGTTTATAGTCTAGACTAGAGACTAGTTTATAGTCTAGACTAGTGACTAGTTTATAGTCTAGACTAGAGATTAGTTTATAGTCTAGACTAGAGACTAGTTTATAGTCTAGACTAGAGACTAGTTTATAGTCTAGACTAGAGACTAGTTTATAGTCTAGACTGGAGACTAGTTTATAGTCTAGACTAGAGACTAGTTTATAGTCTAGACTGGAGACTAGTTTATAGTCTAGACTAGAGACTAGTTTATAGTCTAGACTAGAGACTAGTTTATAGTCTAGACTAGAGACTAGTTTATAGTCTAGACTAGAGACTAGTTTATAGTCTAGACTAGAGACTAGTTTATAGTCTAGACTAGAGACTAGTTTATAGTCTAGACTAGAGACTAGTTTATAGTCTAGACTAGAGACTAGTTTATAGTCTAGACTAGAGACTAGTTTATAGTCTAGACTAGAGACTAGTTTATAGTCTAGACTAGAGACTAGTTTATAGTCTAGACTAGAGACTAGTTTATAGTCTAGACTAGAGACTAGTTTATAGTCTAGACTAGAGACTAGTTTATAGTCTAGACTAGAGACTAGTTTATAGTCTAGACTAGAGACTAGTTTATAGTCTAGACTAGAGACTAGTTTATAGTCTAGACTAGAGACTAGTTTATAGTGTAGACTAAAGACTTGTTTTTAATCTGCAATAGAAATTAGTTTATACTCAAAACAATCTGGACATCGGACTAGACAGAAGGTTAAACATCAAACTTGATTTAAGGAATCAAACATTAACCTGGAGCTTAAATGGAGTTTATTACAAACTTATCCGACAAACTAACTGAGAATTCGTTTGTTCCACAAACTAGACTTTATTTATGTTCTTAAATATAGTTCTGTAAATAGCATAAATTTAAATTTAGTCCTGTAGGATATTTTAAACCATTTCCAGTAAATTTCCCATTCAAAAAGTTAATTAAAAATACCTTTTTCACCATTAAATAAATTAAATTGTCCTTTTAAAAAAATAAAAACAACAACAAACATCCTAGGACAAAAATGATTTGTCATAAATATGTTATGTTTATGACAAAATGTCCTTCATACATAAAACTCAACATTGAAGTGAAAAAAAACTCTCACTCTTTTTATTTTAAAAGAAACAAACAAAAGTCTTGGTTATTTTAATGTTAATTTAAAAAACTCCTACCGGAAATCCTCCATAAAGCTCCTCCAAAAGGACTCCAAAAAATACCTTCCTTTATTTGTACCCTGTTTGTTTTTCTTTTTTAAATGACTCTCCATATTGAAGTCATAATTAAATTTCATTCCGGCACATATGGCCATAAATAAAAATAAAAGCAGAGAAAAACAACAACAATAACAACAAAACAAGGATATTAAAGTTTAAAACTAAATAAAGAAGAAGAGGAATAAATTGAATAAGAATAAAAAGGAATGTGATTATTAAAGCACGTGCTAAATTGAATGAAAAGGAAAAAAGGATCTAAAAAAGTAGAAGAGAAATAAAAACAAATCCCAAGAGTCGTATAAAGAAAGAGAGAGAGTGAGAGCAGGGTTGAAAGAGAGAGAGAGAGTTAAAACCGTTTGAATGAGGAAACGGAAACTGCGCCTGTGCGGGAAACATTTCGAAATTGAAACAAAATGTAAACAAAATTTATTACAAGTAATTTAATATTTTACTTCCTTTTTAACGTTTATCTTAAGGTCAAATCACATTTGACATGAAATTGTGGGGCAATTTGATATTTATGAGGGGTTCAAAAAATAAATAAAAAAGAAGACAAGTGGAATTTTTGTAGAATTTTAGATTTTTTTTCTTTAATATTAATAATTTTTAAAATAAAGTATTTTTTAAGAAAATTATGAAATTTTTAATAAATTATTTTTGTCTGTTTTAAATCAAGTCTTTTTTTAAGAAAAATAACATTTCCGCTCTATTTATTTTAGTTTGAAGGCTGTAACTTTCATTATCACTTCAAGGATATTAGGACACCAGTAACAAAGAATTTTAACCCTTTTTTCCCCTTTAAATAGATTTCTCTCATTTTCTCTTATCAGGAACTAATTAAGAACATCAACAAATAAAAAATTCCAAGGAAAAAAAAACTTTGTCTAGAAATTTATTTTTCTTTTAAAAATTTCCCAACAAATAACGACAAATTACAATCACTTAAAATTCTAAAGGCACAAAACATTTCATGGAGAATGTCAACGATTTTAGCACTTTCCTTAAAACAACAAAAATAAAAACAAAAAACATCCTGCATTATAAAAGAAATTCATACCCCTTTTTACAACCAACACAAAGAGACCAAACCAGACACGTGAATGCCACTTAATCAACACTAACACTTAAACACCCAAACATACATACACATCATAACAAACTTTAACTTCCTTTTAATATTGAGAACTCAATCTTCAGCTCTTTGGCAGCTGTTTCCCTTCCAAATGTCATTGTTTTCTTCTCATTTTCTATATTTAACCTGAAAATGTTACAGTTTTATTTTTTCTTAGTGAAAAATGTAGACAATTTTTATCCTTTTTATCATTTCCGAGAGCTGGGAAAATGTATTTAGTGTCTTTGTGTTAAAAGTGTTAGGAATTTGTATTGTTTAATTTTGCTTTCCTTGGAATAAAATAAAGACAAACATCTTTAGAGCTTTTAAAATGAAAATTACATAATAAAATTGTTGCAGCCATAATAAAGTCATTTTTTAAAGAATCAAAATAATGTTTAAGGAATAACAAAAAATAACAAATTAGCAAAAATTTTTTCAAAAGGACTTTAATTAACAGCCATAAGTAATGAAGAGGCTAAACGTGTTAGAATAATACACCAGGGTAAAGACTATAGAATGGGTTTAATCTGAGAAGGAGACCAAACAGCTTTCTATTCCTTGGCTTTTAACTTAATTACAGTCTACTCTGATAACTTGACTTTAAACTCGGCAACTTAAAATAAGATCTCGTTCTTAGCCCAGTTTTGAAGCAGAATTTATACATATTAAGCACTTGACTAGATAATTGACACGACTTTAAGCTTAACAATAAACCAGACCTGAGGCTTGACACATAACAAAAGTTAAGCCCAAAGAACGACTGGACATCAAGTTGGATTATGAATTAGAATTAAGATTACGAACTACACTCTGGTTTAAACAATGAACTGGGCTTTATGTTGGTATAAACTAGATTCCGAGTTAGTAAATTAACTTTGAGCTTTGCAATAATCTAGATTTAAGCACTGGAACTTAATTAGAAGTAAATTAGAATCTGAACAAGAGTTAGAACTTGAATCAGAACTAGAATTTTAACTAGAATCATAAATAGAATCTGAACCAGAAACTCATATTTATTTTTAACTTGGATCTCATTTATATCTCAACTGTACATCTCAAATCAAATCCAACTAAACTTGATTCTTAACTAGAATCTCAACTAGAATCTCATCTATAATATCAGCTAGAATTTCAATGGGAATTCCAACAAGAATCTCAACTAAAATCCCATCTGTAACCTCAATTAGAACTTCAATTGGTATCTCAACTAGAGTCTGTGCCAGAATTTAAGCTTTTGAATCTAGAGTAGAATCTCAACCCTTAACTAGAATCTCAATTAAAACCTCAACTGGAATCTCAAGTCGATTATGCTCTTTTCTGAATCTGTACTAGATTTAGCTGAGCTAAATTCTCTATTAGAATCTGAAGGTAAACCTTAACTAGAATCTGAAGTGGAATCTTAATCCAGACTTTAGTCTGGACTATATGAAATACTCCAGACTTTAGTCTGGACTATATGAAATACTCCAGACTTTAGTCTGGACTATATGAAATACTCCAGACTTTAGTCTGAACTATATGAAATACTCCAGACTTTAGTCTGGACTATATGAAATACTCCAGACTTTAGTCTGGACTATATGAAATACTCCAGACTTTAGTCTGGACTATATGAAATACTCCAGACTTTAGTCTGGACTATATGAAATACTCCAGACTTTAGTCTGGACTATATGAAATACTCCAGACTTTAGTCTGGACTATATGAAATACTCCAGACTTTAGTCTGGACTATATGAAATACTCCAGACTTTAGTCTGGACTATATGAAATACTCCAGACTTTAGTCTGGACTATATGAAATACTCCAGACTTTAGTCTGGACTATATGAAATACTCCAGACTTTAGTCTGGACTATATGAAATACTCCAGACTTTAGTCTGGACTATATGAAATACTCCAGACTTTAGTCTGGACTATATGAAATACTCCAGACTTTAGTCTGGACTATATGAAATACTCCAGACTTTAGTCTGGACTATATGAAATACTCCAGACTTTAGTCTGGACTATAGGAAATACTCCAGACTTTAGTCTGGACTATAGGAAATACTCCAGACTTTAGTCTGGACTATAGGAAATACTCCAGACTTTAGTCTGGACTATAGGAAATACTCCAGACTTTAGTCTGGACTATAGGAAATACTCCAGACTTTAGTCTGGACTATAGGAAATACTCCAGACTTTAGTCTGGACTATAGGAAATACTCCAGACTTTAGTCTGGACTATAGGAAATACTCCAGACTTTAGTCTGGACTATAGGAAATACTCCAGACTTTAGTCTGGACTATATGAAATACTCCAGACTTTAGTCTGGACTATATGAAATACTCCAGACTTTAGTCTGGACTACATAAAATACTCCCGACTTAAGTCTGGACTATATAAAATACTCCAGACTTAAGTCTGGACTATATAAAATACTCCCGACTTAAGTCTGGATTATGTAAAATACTCCAGACTTTAGTCTGGACTATATGAAATACTCCATATAGTAGTCTGTAATAAGAAAGGACTATTACTTTAATGTTACTTTTACATCCACCCAATATTATTTTTACCAAACTCCTTTCTTTGTAGGCAAAGTCCAAACAACCCTTTAATTTCTTAAACATTGTTTTTTCGCCAATAAAATTCTTAATTTAATGACACCAGAAAACAAGCAAACACGGGTATACGACACGTGTCCCAAACAAAAATTATAAACAACAATATTAATGTCAAGATCCAGCGGGGTGACCACAAATAAAAGTTGAAGTTTAATGGCTAAAATACAACATATTTCCTGTTGCCCTCTCTGGATGGCGTTTAATAATTTTTAATTAGCTCCAACTAATAAATGGAATAATGAAATAAAAAACCTATAAACATTTTATATAATCGAATAAAATGGTTATTTTCTAATTGTAAGACACTAAAATGTGAAGTAATCGCGTAAAATAAAATAAATACTGAATGAATATTTAACGGATGTAATGAAATTTCTGATGAAGGGGAGGCGGATGTATGTTGTATGTGTTAACAACCGGAAGTAGTTAAAGTGAACTTAAAACTAACACTTACCTGTATGGTTTCCTGGGCGGTATATTTGCGATTATAATCGACATAATGTAAATTCGGCATGTTGTTGTTGGAAGGGGAAGAGGAGGGAGGGAGAAAGGATATAAACTGGGAAGGAGAAAGAAATTATAAGAAAATTCCTTTTTGGTTATCTTTCCCGCGCCAAATGCATCTTTTTCTGGAGACATAAACTAAAATAGATAAAAGAAAAAGGATTTAAATAATATTTTGCTTTGATTTATTTTTTATTCTGGAATAAACTGAATCCCAGATTTGTGTATAAATTAAAACTCAAAGAGAATTTCTCTTTATTTACTTTTAAAGTTAAAGTCTTTTTCAATTTTTTTATCTCTGCATTTGAGTAGAAATAAAAAATAGAAAAAAATATTTGAAATGTCATTTCTATATGAATTTATTGTCTTTGGAGACACAAAGTCCCTTAAGAAAGCTGTCAACATGGGGATTTTCTTGTTAAGTTCATTTCTTATTTCTTTCTCTTTCAGTTACATTTTTATCCTCATTTTTCTGATATGATACCCGTATGTCCATTACATTATAGAAATCAAATTATTTTATAAGATTTTTTCTCTCTCGTCTGGTTTTATGGTTTTAAATTCTTTTTTGGCTAAAAAAATTTAATTTCCAATAGAATTTTATTTAGTTGAAATTATTAATAAAATATTAAGTTTTATATCGATTTTTTCTTTTGTTCTTGTTCTTTTTGAAGCAACTTTAGCAATTAGCAAACTTTTGTTGCAACAAACAAACTAATCATTTGCGTACAAACAAACAAACAAACAAATTCATCAAACATGATTATGAAGCAAAAGTTTTGTCTAAAACAAAAGATTAAAATATAAAACAAAACTAATTTTATATGCTGCACTAATGCTCTGAACTAAATGCCACAAGGATTAAACTAAATGTTTCAATGAACAAGAAATAAACCAAAGAAGAACAAAAAAAAAAAATCATTTAGTATTCTGGTCACTCTAAGAAGAAACACACATTTCCAATAATAGAAAATAAAAAAACCCTGCAGTTCTCAAATGTTTTAGTTCAGTTCTAGTTTAGTTTTAGTTCAGTTTTAGTTCAGTTCAAATTCAGTTCTAGTTCAGTTGTATTCCAGTTCAAGTTCTAGTTCAGTTTTAGTTCAGTTCTAGTTCAGTTGTATTACAGTTCAAGTTCTAGTTAAGTTTTAGTTCAGTTCTAGTTTAGTCCTAGTTCAATTATAGTTCTTGTTCAGATTCTTGTTCAGTTCCTGGTTCAGATTATTGTTCTGATTTTTGTTCAGATGCCTTAATTAAATTCTTGTTCCGATTCTAGTTGAGCTTCGAATTCAATTTCAAGTTCAGGTTCCATTTCAGATTCACAAGTTAAAGTTTAGGTTCTAATACAGATTCCAGTTCAGATTCTGGTTGAGGTTCAAGTGCAGGCTTAGTGTAGATTATTAGTTCAGATTCAGATTATCAGTTCAGATTCAGATTCAGATTCAATTCGATTTCGGTTTTTAATTTGGATTCAAGTTTCGAAACAAAACATGTTCCATTTTAGATTCTAGTAAATAATCCCATTCAGACAAGTGTTCAGATTCGGATTTTTCTTATATGAATGTCAGAACTTTACTATGGACTCCAATTCATATTTTGTACATGTTTCGGTTCAAAATCTTCAGATTTAATTCAGATTGTTTATTATTATCACAGTTTTTGATTGATTTTCACATTCAGATTTTTTGGTAAACCTAGTGAAGGTTCTAGCTCAGATGTGAATTCAGTTCAAAAATCTGTTCTCAATGGTGAACTTGAGTTCTAGATTCTAGTTCATGTTCTAAATTGGATACTGGTTCAGATTCAAATTTAGATTTCAGTATTGATTTTAGTTTTAAATATTGATCAGTTTCTAAATCAGACTTTGGATTAGAATTCAATTCAGATTATATATTTTTCCCAAAGTCCAAATAATAGACGGAATCCTAATTCAGATTACGGTACAGATTCTAGTCCTCCTTTATTTTAGATTCTAACTCAATTTCTGTTTCTGATTTATCTTTAGATTCCAGTTAAATTTTCAATTCCGATTCTAATTGAATTTCAAACTCAATCTCGATTTCTGACTTTAGTTTCAGCTCTAGTTCGGTACTTAATTCTTATTCTGTTTGAAGTTCACAGTCTGATTTATCTTTAACATCAGTTACTGTTGCAGGCAAAATTCAGTTCTTGTTCAAATTTTAATGCAGATTAAATTTCCTGGAGAACTGCAGGGTTTCCCTCTTGAAAACTCTAATAATGATGGGAAAACTAAAACAGAGAGAACTCTCGGAGAAAATCCGTCATTGTGGTTAGAAATATTCCACTATTACGTTCATAAAATAAAATTTAGTAAATTTAAGGAGAGAAATAATTTATCGAGTTTAGGGTCAGTCAAAGAAAAATTGTTACATCATAAATATTTTTATGTTAATAGATTTTTTGCCTTAAAAACGTGACTTACAGTTCTTTTTGCCTTATTTGCTAAACATCATTAAGATAAAGTGGCAAACAGTATCTCAAACAGGTATTGGAACAGAGAAAATAATATTAATTTTAATTTTTTATGGAAGATATTTCATAAAATATATTGATTTTATGATTTAAAGACATTTTCGTTCAGGGGTTCTTAAACTTAGCTTTAATATTCTTTTTCTTAATTTTGAACGTCAATGCGCCAGAAAATAAGGTTTCTATTTCTATTTCCCTTTTTTTCGTATTCCAAAACAAAAATTATCTCTGGCAACAGCTGTTTAACATCGTTAAAGGAAAAATATGTGGAATTTTTAAGTTGAAAAAATATCAAAAATAAAGCACACATGTTTGTGTATATGTGTGTGTATGTTTTAAGGATGTTGTGTAACAATGTAAAGTCTATGACCTGTTTATTTCTTACAGTCAAGTCATGTTTTTTTTGCTCTTCCCTTTATTTCTTATAGTTAAAGATTTCTTACGTTTATCCTTGTCATTGTCCTTTCGAATGGACACATGAATATTATGCTAAACAATGATAATGATAACTTTATATAAGACATTAAGACATTCGTATGTAGTAGTAACAGTAATAGTAACAATTTCAGGCAGACAAACTTACATCATCAGCTTGTGAGTTTGTTGAACCGGAAAACGAGCTAATTTACGCTTCAGATAAGAAAACTAGACATGGATTATTATGTTTTCTACGAAAAATTTGTATATTTAATAGATAAAACTAAAGTCAAGTCAAACGAAAATAGGAAAATTGTTAAAGGAATTAAAAAAATATTAAATATTTTTTTAAAAGAAATGAAGTTTTAATTATTATGACCAAAAATAGATTTTTAAATGAATATTTAGCTGACAATTCAATTTAATTCAAACTCATTTCTTATAATTCCAGAAACTATAAAGTGTTTTCTATATAACAGTTTTTATCTGATTGAAATTCAATCAGTTTTACCCGAGTTATAAGCAATAATATGAAAATACTCCATAATTAATATTAATCATACGTAATGTAGTTTTCATCATAAACTATTTTGGTTTACTTAATAACTTCTAAAATGATTAAGCGAATGTTTTGAAATTTCTTAGCCAGATAAAAAGATTTTAAGCTTTAATAAAGAAATCACAAAATAAACTCAAAATCCCCTTATTACATTAACTATGATACTTTCCTTTTTAACTCCTTTTCCTCTTATATTTTCTTCCTTTGGTTTTTTTTCCTTTCCACAAATTTCACTCTCCAGGTCTCCTTAATAATTCTATCTCTAATTATCATTAGAATCTAAAGAAAATATATTTTATTTATTACAAAAATATTCAATACACCAGAGTCATGTTGTTTAGATAACATCATTTGACATTTCTATACAAAAATACATATATTTTGCACAAATATTTCCTAGACTTAGACTCTTCCCTCTCTCTCTCACACACTTCTCCGTTCTTTTCTAGTTTAATTTAAATTTATGACAATTTTACGTAAAATGAAAAAGAAGTATTGAATTTTTGTTTAACACCAAAAAAAACCGTAATAAATGAATGAGTGAATCAATGATTCTAAAGGATACAATGACTTAGATTACCCTGGAATATGATTACAAACAGGATGCAAAGGAAGAAAGCAAGAAGAAATGAACAGGAATATCGTGACAATGAACCCTGAGGGTCGTTAAAAGTAATAAATTTAGTCCAGGCACGTACCTGAAGCTTAAAGTAATATTGATGTTAAGTTTTGTTAACAGGGGGAGGAAAACAAGGAGAATTGAGGTTCCTGCATTGTTAAGAGAAGAATTGTGGACAAAATAAAGTAAATATAAAGAAAATTTTAATTAACAAAATTCTGAACTAAAGCAGAACAAGAGCTGAACCAGAACTGAAACAAGAACTGACCCAGAGAGCTGAAGACACTAGAACTGAACAAAGCTGAAAAAGAGCTGAATAGAGGTGAACTAGAACCTGAAAAGAACTGAAACAAGAACTAAACTGAACTAGAACTAAACTATAAGTGAACTAAAGCTGAAGCAGAGCTGAACTTGAACTGAACTGAACTGAACTAGAATTGAAATAGAACTGCACTAAGAACTGAACTAGAACTGAACTAGAACTGGAATAGATCTGAAACTAGAACTGGAAATAGATCTTAAACTAGAACTGAACAAGAATTGAAAAAAGAGCTGAAACTAGAACTAAACAGAACTGAAATAGAACCTGAAATAGAATGAACTAGAACTGAACTAGAATTGAAATAGAAACTGCAGCTTAAGAACTGAAACTAGAACTGAAAATAGATTCTGAACTCGAAACTGAAATGAACTGAACTAGAACTGAACAAGAATTGAAAAAAAGCTGAACTAGAACTAAACTAGAACTGAAATAGAACTGAACTAGAACTGAACTAGAATTGAAATAGAACTGCACTAGAACTGAACTAGAACTGAAATAGATCTGAACTCGAACTGAAATAGAACTAAACAAGAACTGAACTAGAACTGAAATAGAACTGAAATAGAACTGAACTAGAACTAAACTAGAATTGAAATAGAACTGCACTAGAACTGCACTAGAACTGAACTAGAACTGAACTAGAACTGAAATAGATCTGAACTAGAACTGAACTAGAACTAAACAAGAACTGAACTAGAACTGAAATAGATCTGAACTAGAACTGAACAAGAATTGAAAAAGAGCTGAACTAGAACTAAACTAGAACTGAAATAGAACTGAACTAGAACTGAACTAGAATTGAAATAGAACTGAAATAGATCTGAACTAGAACTGAAATAGATCTGAACTAGAACTGAACAAGAATTGAAAAAAAGCTGAAACTAGGAACTAATTACTAGCAACTGAAATAGAACTGAAACTAGAACTGAACTAGAGAATTGAAATTAGAACTGCCACTAGAAACTAACTAGAACTGAAAGAGATCTGAACTCGACTGAAATAGAACTTGAACTGAGAACTGAAATAGATCTGAACTAGAACTGAACTAGAACTGAACAAGAAACTGATACTAGGAAACTGAAATAGATCTGAACTAGAACTGAACAAGAATTTGAAAAAAAGATCTGAAACCTAGAAACTATACTAGAAACTGAAATTAGAACTGAACTAGAACTGAACTAGAATTGAAAATAGAACTGCACTAGAACTGAAACTATAACATGAAATAGAGCCTGACAACTCGAACTGAATAGAACTGAACTAGAACTGAACTAGAACTGAAATGATCGAACTAGACAACTAGAACTGAAATAATCTGAACTAGAACTGAACTAGAGCTGACAAGAACTGCACTAGAACTGAAATAGAACTGAACTAGAACTGAACTAGAATTGAAATAGAACTGAAATAGATCTGAACTAGAACTGAAATAGATCTGAACTAGAACTGAACTAGAACTGAACAAGAACTGAACTAGAACTGAAATAGATCTGAACTAGAACTGAACTAGAACTGAAATAGAACTGAAATAGAACTGAAATAGAACTGAACTAGAACTGAACAGGAACTGAACAGGAACTGAACAAGAACTGAAAAAGAGCTGAACTATAACTGAATTGGAACCAGAATCTGAAATAAAATATGAAACAGAACCTAAAAGTGTTAAATAGAATCTGAATCTGTGAACAACATGAACTAGAATATGATCTGGAATTAGAGTCAGAATCTGAACTGAAATATGAAATATAATCTGAATTACAATTTGAACAGGAAAATGAACTTTAATCTGAAGTATAATCTGAACCTAAATCTGAACCAGAATCTAAAATAGAATTAGAATTTAACCAGGATCTGAAGTGGACTCCAAGCTAGAATTTTAATCAGAAATAGAATCTGATTCCGAATATGAATTAGATTCTAAACTGGAAAGTTAACGTTAATCTGCAGTAGAATCTAAATTAGAAACTGAACTCGAATCTGGATGAAAATCTGAGCGAAACTGAAAACTGAACTAAAATTTGCGCTGCATCAGAAACTGTACTTAATATAACTTCAGATTTTGGTTCATTTCTGAAACTGTTTATGATTTCGATCTGGGCTCCGACTCTAGTTCAAATTTAACTTGAGATTCTTAATTAAGTTTTGGTTCGGTTTTTTTGTGCAAATTCTGATACAAAACTTATGTCAGCTTTTGGATCAGATTCAGAAATTTTTATCTTTTTTTTAGGATTTTTTTTTAATCTCTTTTAAATTTCATTCATATTTACAGCATAAAATATAAATAACGGTTTTTTGTTTCTTCCCATAGAAATTTTCTTTTCATCTTAACAGAAAATTTCGGAAAAAAGAGCAACAACAAACAAATAAAATGACACAATATTAAGAACGTGAGTGGATTTCATAACGAACGCAAAACTGAACATCAAAAAATACGGGCTCAAGTAAAAATCAACTTAATACATTTAAAAACAGAAAAAAAAACAAATAAGGAGTTATAGTCGGTCTAGTCCGACTTTTTAATTCCATACACCACACGTTGGTTATAAGTGGTAGCTACCAAAAATTAATGAACCACCCTCGTATAAAGTTCAATTTATGCTTAAACGAAGAGAATATTTTAGTGTGGAATTAGTGCGTTTAAAAGAATTTTTGCGTGGGTTAGAAGAAAATAATGGACCATTAATTTTTTGCTTATGTTGGATTTGTCTATGTGAGATTTAAGCCCTTCAAAGTGACAAATAATGGACCGCTCCTCGTATAATTTGGTAAATCTTTTAAGAATATTATAAAGCTAAATCCTGACAAATTTGATTAAAATCGCTTTATTTTAGGACTTCTATGAACTAAAATCCCCATTACGGGAGGAACATTTGTATGGAGGATTGGTAAAATAATGGACCCATCATCACCAATTACAATAGGCATCGCCAAATGCCTTTAAATAACAGTCTGTAGTTTGTTCACAAGTTTCTCATGGACAGCCAGCCAGAAGGACATCGTTAATCGACTCAAAATGTGATCCTGAGTCGAACGGTATACTTAAAAGTAGCAGCAACTATTTTTCACAGACACCTATGATGGTGTAGGGTATAAATATATAAACTAAATACCAACAACCATTAGATTCTAATGCCACCCACTAGTTTAATCCTAAACACACACAATCAAACAAACAGGAGTAGAACTACAAAATTTTCTATGTGTTTAAATTGTTAATAAAAAAAATTATTTTGAAAGAAAATTTCTGAAAAGAAAAAGAAAAACGGAAGGAAAATAAAAGTTTAGATGGCGGCAAATATTAAAACAGGCAACATCAGCATGAACGCTAAAGCAAAAACAACAGCAGAAGCAACAACAACTAAACAAAATCATCAACAACAGTTGTTAAAACACAACTTTGTAAACACACAACAACAGCAAAAGAAACGTCAGCAGTAATGACAACAGTCGTGGCGAAAAAGAAAAAAACATGAAAATGAAAGAGAAATTGCAGAAGAGAGTAAGAGGTGAGAAAGAGAGCGAGTAAAAGGAAGTTATTATAACATCCGGTTTTAAGAACCTATAGAAAAATGTCAGGAGTTTGAAGGAATGTTTTATTTGAGGAGTTTTAGGTTTAAAAGTGATCCAGCATTTAGCTTATTTTTGCCACAGCACCAAAATAATCAATTAATTCCTTTATTTTCAATTTTAGCAGAAACCATTATATTCTCCGGAACACACACTAAATAAACGTCAGACATATTTAATGACATTATTTCAAAAACAACAACAACAAGCGATAATAACAAAAACACACAACACCAAATTATCTGCCGCAACAAAAAAGTGAAAGTTTTTTTTTCAAAAAAAAAGTGAAGAAATTCAGTTTTTTTCTTTAAACTGATAAAAGTAAAACTTTCTTGAATTATACTCTTTTTCTTATTACACCACCTCCCTCCCTCTTTTTCAAAAACAACTCTTTTTAACAGTCACTTAAAGTAGTTAAAATTCATGTTTAAAACAATTACAAAAACATTTTGAATTTAACGCGTTTTATTATGAAAAAAGGAGGGAAAAGAGTGTAGTAGGGGATGGTAAAGGAGAAAATGACATTATTTTTATTGTTCAAAAAACATTTAAACAACAAGAAAACAATTTCAAATACAAAAGTAAATAAAATGAAATTGTAGAAAGAAACTAAATTACAAGATTTAATTAAAGTCAAAAAGAAGAAAAGTTGATTTTATTTTAAGCAAAAAAGAGGAAAATTAATGGAGTTTTGAGGGAATAACTTTTTTATTAAATTTGGTGGTTAAAAATTAAAATAAAGTTTCATTTAAAATATTTATGGGTTTTTTAGAGGTTTTTGGAGGGATTTAAACGAGACTTTCAGATTGATCATAGATTAACATTATTTTTGTGAAAATTAGTGTTTTTTTTATAAAAAAAAGAATTTTTATTAATCTAAAAAATAGTATATATTAAAGCTTAAAGTCTTTATAACTCTATATATAACTATAATATGTGATCACCATTCAAAAGTATGGTCATCATATATTACTTTTATAGTTAAAAGTCCTTCTGAGACATATTTTTTTAACTTCATTTAAGCTTTTAACATTTTAGTTATTTTAGCATTTATTCTCCTTATTTGAGTTGTATTTAATTTTTTGCGATTTTAGTGATTTAAATGATTTTTTCATTTAAGCGATTTTTATGATTTTTAAAACATCTTTTTTATTTAGCGTTTTTCTTTTGATTTAGACAATTTTATATTATTAACGAGACTTTTCTAAGTTTAAATGTTAACAAAAAATAATTCGGGAGCTTTTTTTATAACTTTAACATTTAAGCGATTTTTTTGATTTTAAGCATTTTCTAATTTTAATTTTTCCCTTTTAGTGATTGAGACAATTATTTTTATTAATTTTTCCTCATTTTTTATAACAAAGTTTTTTTAATTTCATTCATTTTAGATCATATTTAATCGCTAATTTTTTTATCATTTTAGCGATTTTTTATAACGAAAGTATTCTTCACTAAAATGAATTTTCCTAATTTTAGATAATTTTATCATTAGCTTTTTTTTGTGACTGATGTACTTGATTTCTTAACATTTAAGCGTTTTTTATGATTTTAATTATTTTTCTAATTTTTACACAAAATTTTTTTACTCTTTGGATTTTTGATCACGTTTATCTTTCTTTTTTGACATGTTAGCGTTTTTTATTCAAATTTAGCGATTTGGTTTTGTAAATTAAATGATTTATTATCATTTATGCAATTATTTTTTTAAATAAAATCATGTTTTTTATTCGTATATTTTTTTATCATTTAAGCGTTTTTTTTTTTTTTGAGATTTTAGGATTTTTGACAAATAAAAGGTTTTATTATTAAGTTTTTCCTTTTTATCGTATTGAAGATTTCTATAATTTTCTTCCTTTCAAAATATTTTCCCTTTTTTTGATTTATTTCAATTTGAGCGTTTTTGTTTTCTCTCCATCATTTGGACGTTTATTATCTTTGTAGCTCTTTTTGGTATTTATGCGAGTTTGAATAATTTTTGATCATTTTTGAATGGTTTTATTATTTTGACGACTTTAAGTCAAATTATATTTCCTTTGGCTATTTTTTGTTATTTAGTTTTTTTCTTTATTTAAGATTTATTTCGTGACTTTTGAGATTTAGATAATTTTTCGCCATTTGAAGCCTGTTTCCATTTTTGTATCATCTTTTTGTTAAATTATTTAAATTTAGTTTATTATTTTTTAAGTTTTAGTGTTTAAGCGATTTTTTCATAATTAAGTGATTTTTCCGTTTTTTGCTACTTTTCCCCTCTTTTATAAAATTCGCGATTAAACTAATTTTGTCATTTTATTTCTAATCAATATTTTTCCATTGAGCGATACTTCTTTCATTCATTTCTCGTTTTTGTAATTACTTTGAATTTAAGCGATTTTTGATTTTTTTCTTCTTCTTTTTAAGTTTTTGCTTTCATCGAAACTGGAGGCATTTGGTCATTTGTATTCTTAAGACAATTTTCCTTTATTTCGAAAATGTTTTTCTATTTAAATTTTTTTCTTTAAGCAATTTTTTTATATTTAAGCGTTTTTTGGTCATTGGACAATTTTTGCTTTTTCAAAAACTTTTCTTTATTTTATTAAATTTGAATATAAAATATATATTTTCGATTTTATTGTATTTTTCTTTTGATTTTTTTCCATTACTTATTCTAGCGACTTTTTAATATTTAAGCGATTTTTTATCTTTATAATTTTTCTTTCAACTAATTTTGTGTTTTTATATCTACTAATTTTAGGTAATTTTTTTTATGTAATTTATTATAATTTCCGATTTTTTATTTAAGCGATTTTTGCTTTTATGCAATTTTTCCCTCTTTCGAAAACTTTTTGTTATTTATAGGAGTTTTTATTTCTTTAAGTCTGGGAAGTTTTGTGTCAATGATGTGATCTTTTCATAATTTTATCCCAATTTTTTGCCACATAATTGCAATTTCTGTAATTAAAATTATCTCCTTTTTAACTTTTGGCGCTTTTTATAATTTAAACTTTCTGTTTATTAAATGTGGATTTTTGTCATTGAGACCATATTTTTATATTTATTTTACAATCGCCTTTATCATATGTTTCCAATCTAATTATCGTTGTTTTAGCATTTTTTTACTTTCGTCTTTTAGCGTTTTTTATTTAAGCGTTTTTTTGCAATTTGATTTTTTTTAAATTAAAATTGTTTTTACAGAGTTTTCTTTAATTATTAAATAGATTTTGTAACAAAATAATTTTTTTTGTCATTTTGGCGATTTTTTATTGTTTTAGCGTTTTTTTATTTTATTTTATATTTTTCGTCCTTCAAATGATTATTTCGCAAATTTTTAATTTTTGAATAAAAAAAATTTTTAATAAAATTTTCTTTATTTCCCAAATTCCCTTAACAAGTTAACTTTTTGCAATTTTCCATTTTAATAAAAACATAGCAAATTTCTTCCTTTTCTCGCAATTTACTCATTATTTGCCACGTGTCTAAAGGTCGCATGTTCAGTTTCCTGAAAATTTTAGCAATAAATTGTTTATAAATTAAATTTTAACACAAAAACTACAAAAATCGTTTTTCTCCAAAAAGCCTAAATCTATTTCTGCCCTTTTAAAAGATTTAAATTAAAGTCATTTTTTGTCTTGAAGAGAAATTCTATTATCTCCTGTATTAAGAAAAACCATTAATCATGTCATGTTCTTTTTATTTGGTTTGAAATTGAGGGAAATTTTGTTGGAATCAATAAAAGCGAGACTGATTTATAGTTAATTTTTAACTTTTTGACATTTGACAGAAAAATCAGCTGATTGTCATGATTACAATTTAAAAAAAAAATGGAATTTTGCTCTTTTTCTCTTTACAATCTCAAAAATGTCAATGTAAAAATTCTTCTAAATATTTGTTCTTATTTTTTTCCGAAAGGTAGTTTTTATAGTAAAGAACACGTGTAGTTTGATATGTGTGTGTTATCCTCTTCCTTTTTATTGGTTTTGTAAAAGAATCCTTTTTTATGGGGAACTTTTTTTTTGCAGAAAACTTTTCATAAGATTTCCTTTGTCTTGTGTTTTTGTGGCAGCCATATGTTTGTTTAAACTGAAATTGATCTGTTTTCTATTGAATAATCAGAAATCGTATCCTTTTTGAAACTATTCCTTTCACATACACACATACATACACTCACACACTTGTGTTGATATCTTTTATTTTACAAAATTTTGGGAGCTTTTGTTTTATTTTATTTACACTTGATTTTCTTTCAAGAAATTTTCAGGGGAGTGGGGTTGATGTAACGTTTTCTAGTCTCTAGTCTTGTGTCTGCTTGTTGCAACACGATTTTGACGCGTGTTTCTGGCCCATCTAACAAGAGTCTTATTCTCTTATTCTCAAAACTGCCTCCCCCAACATATGCAACAGAAATTTTATTTAAACTTGTAAATGTGGTTGTGTTTGGGTGGTGAATATATTGCTCCATTTTATTGTTGTATATTTTATGCACGTTCTTCTTTTACACACTTGCAATTTTCCATTTTGCATGAGTATGTGTAAATTTGATTTTGAAAGTGAGTGTGAAAATACTTTTACTGGAATTTCCATACAATTTCACAAAACAGTGGTTTATATGAAAAAAATTTCACTAGAAAGTAAAGTTAATATTTAGTTCTCTCCCAAAAAAACCACTGTACTTTTTGAAACCACCCTTACTCCCCCACATATGCAATAGAAAATTTCAAACAACTTTTTAACAATGAAATTTCATTAGATCCATTGAACAAAAACCATCCACTTATTTAAAATCACACATGAATACAGGTATTTCACTTGCACTCACACAGACGTATACACATACTAAATAACATTCTGTAACTTTAAAACACACCCACACACACACTTACACTTTCAATTATACAATAAACCTTTACAAAAAAACAACAATTTGTGTTCAATTGAAAGTTGAACTGGTTAACTGATGAAGCAAATATAGACAGACAGGCAGACTGATGTTTCGACGGAACGAAGGACATTCAAACTGGCATACACACATACACATTTAGCCAGAACTTTAAGGAAATGAGTATGAGAGTTGTGGATATTTGTGAATATTATTCGTATTAACATTTTGTTGCTATATGCGATAATTCCATTAACAAGTGATTTCGATGTTACCTGAAATGTTGTAACGGACGTTGTAGGAGTGATAGAAAGAATTGGGAATTTTTTTCACAAAAAGTACTTTTTAAGGTTTGATAGTGTCCTCACTAATGAGTAGAATATAGTGCTAATCATCTCCCAGTCTTCACTACAGTAGTTCTTCAATATTAGAAAGACTATATTATCACTATTGTAAGGACAAAAGCGTGACATTTGTCTCGACTATATGGTCAGTTTTGTCTCAACTATAGTGACACTAATATCTCGGCCATAGTGTTGCAATCATTTTAACTTTAATGTCACTATCAAACCGCTATCGTCTATAATGTCACTATTAACCTGAAAATAATATCAATAATAATGTCATTATTTTCTCTGATGAAATGTCACCATTATCAAGCCTACAGTGTCAATGTTGTCACGAGTCTATTATTATACATTATAGCTTTTGCTTAAACTTTACTGTCACTATTTGTCACGACAAATGTCATAACTATTGTGTCATGACTGTCCCCCTTTTCCAGACTGTTTTATCGCTTTTGTCTCGACTATAATGCCCTTAAAGTCTCAACTATAAATCCATTATAATCTACTTGTAGTGCTGCTAATATCTGCAATAGTATCCTCAATAGTGACTGTAGTGTCACAACAAACTCGACTACAATGTCAGTATTATCTCGATTATAGTGTCACTATTATCTATACTATAATATCATTATTGCCTCGATTACAGTATGATTATTTTCTCGTCTATGGTATCAAAAATATCCTTAATCGAGTGTCATAATTGTCACGTCTATAGAGTCACTTTTGTCTCGAATATAATGCCACAATTATGCTGACTTTAGTCATACTTGTATTTCAACCATAGTGTAACAAATATCCCTACTTTAGTGTCATAATTGTCACGTCTATAGAGTCTTTCTTGTCTCGAATATATTGTCACAATTCTGCCGACTATAATGTTACTTTTTTTTCAACTCTAGAGTTACTGTTGTCTCGAATAAAGTACCTCTATTTGCTCGACCACATGGTCACTACAATATCGACTACAGGGTCGCTACAATCTCGACTATACAGTCACTATTTGCTTTTATATAGTGTCACTAATATTCCTACTTTAGTGTCCCAATTGTCTCGAAAATAGTGTCACTTTAAACACGAATGTCACTTATTCACTATTTTCACGACTACAAAGTCATTATAGTCTCGACTGCAATGTTACCTCGACTATGTTGGCACTATTTTCTCTGTAGTGTTATGATCGCCCTGTCATTATGTCACTATATTCTGCTCTTCCTTCCCCAAAATAGTACTTTTGTTGGTGCTTTTCATGCCCAAAATCCATCCCTTATTATTAAAATCTTTTTTCTACACTTTCATGTCTAAGTTAATTAATAAACTGTTAGTGCGAGTCTAATTCCTGAATTTACAGAATAAAAATGTTATTTCTACATTTTATATTTTATCAAGGACATACAAAATGTCTGGCCAAAATTAAGAATTGGCAGTTTTTGCCATTAAACTAATTTTGCCCAGAACCATAAAATAAAGAGAAAAAAACTATATTACAAAATGTAAGGGGAGGTAAATGTGGAAATGAAATATTAAGGGAAGGACGACAACATGATAAGAGGAATATGTATGTAAGAAAAATGTGTCCATAAGATTATAAAAGTCATATCGTGTTTTAGAGCAAAAGACTGCCCTCGTTACTAGTTATCGTTCACAGAGTTCGTTTAAAAAAATCACTCCTTTTCTAGAGTAAAATTGCAATTTGCAAAATGATGCAGGGTTTGTAAGAGTTTCCTGTGCAAGTGTGTGCGTCAAGGATAATAATGTTTGTTAACTATTACAGATTATTGAGAAAGAGAGGGAAAGAGGGGAGGGTGAGTTCGTAAGGGTCATGTGTGTAAAGCCAAATTATTTGTAACAAAAACGTGTGTGTCAGTCAAGATTTCTAGTTATTTTTTGTAATAACAAATTTATTTGTTGTGTTAACTAAACAAATACAATGTTATGGTAAATTAGAAATACACATACACACACATATACACATACATAAAAACAAGCACATGTCAATAGAGAAATAAAAGTATTTAGAACATAAAACTTATTGACAGTTTGAGCAAATATTTGAAAATTGACCAGCTGAATTATAATGAGATGAAATTAAATAAATTTCTAGAAATTATAGTGAAATTCTGTAAATAAAGGATAATGAAGTGAGACAGTTTAGAAAATTAAACTTCAAGATTAATTATCTCCAAACTATACAAAAACAAACTTCCACAAGGTACAAGATCCAAAGACTCCTTAATAAAACAATTAAATCAATTTATATGATTCGCTTTAGTGGCCTTTTGCATCCTTAAAAGGATTTAAATTAATGAAATTGCAATTTGCTACACAAACTAAACAATTTATGTTAAATTTGCCCTAAAGGATTTATTTATAATTAACATCAAATATTTTGCAACAATTTTAACTTAATTTAAATACAAAAACATCTCCGTGTCTCTCCTAAACCAAACTACAGGCTAATAAAAACACTAAAATAATAACTACAACTTTATTATAAAACACTTTAATTTATAGTCTTCAATAATGGTATTTAAACATAAAAACAACTTGATTTTATTGTGCTAAAAATAGAAATTAAACCCAAAAATATTATAATACTTTTTTTCCTCAAAAATACATTTTATTGCTTTTATTATGGCACCACTGTGATTTCAACCTTAATATGGTTTTTGTCATTAACAACAACAATGTCAGTTAAAAAGGACATTTTTGCTTTTAGAAAATTCTCTTTTTGTGAAATAATTTAATGAGTTTTATAGACAATTTGTGAATAAAATTCCCGCATAATAACGGGATATTTACAGTTTTGTGGTTCATTAAGAAAAAGGACAATTATGAAAACATATGATTTTAAGGATCAAAGAACTTTAATGTTTTAAACTAAACTATAATGTTTAAAAAAAGGTAATAAAGGAAGTAATAAGGATTAATTAGAAATGATAGAGAGAGAGTTAGAAAATGATATAAACTGATTTTCCAGACAAAAGTGAACAAACTATAATCGAATTAAGAGTCTGCGCTAAAGTGAGTCTCTAGATAGGTCTATTTTCAACCTTAGTCTTTTCTTTGTGAAGCTATGGGAACGTCTAAAGTGAGACTAAAAGCTCTATAGTCGCTCTATAATGGCAAAATCATTGCGTCTTTAGTGAGACTATCACGTCTATAGCAGTCTATACGTGACGATAGTATCGAGACTATATTCGTGTTTATGGTGTGTCCTTACCGGGACTATAGTCACGAGCCTATAATCGTGTCTATAGTGAGACTATGGTCGGTTCTATGGTGAGCCTACAGTTGCAGCTATGGTGTCTATATTGTAACTGTGCTCGCATATAAAGTGAGGATGTAGTTGCGTCTACAGCAAGATTTACGTTTATAGTATGAGATTACAATCACGTAGTGACACTATAGTCGTATCTATAATGACAATATTATTGCGTCTTTGTGAGACTACGCCGTTATAGTCACGAGACTGTATTCGAGTTTTTAGTGTGTCCTAATCTGGAGTATAGTCGCATCTATATTGTGTCCATAGTAAGACTTTGGTAGAATCTATTGTAAGCCTATAGTAGCGTTTCTATAGTGACACTCTAGGAGCGTCTATAGTCGTGTCCATAATGAGACTATTGCGATTATACATGCGTCTATTGTGAGGGTATTGTATTGCTAAAAATGTATCTATAGTGAAACTTTAAAGGTGTCTATAGTGAGACTATAATTACGCTTATAATGTGTTCTTAGCGCGACTAAAGTCGCATCTACAGTGTGACTACGGTGGCGTGTGTAGTGAGGATTTAGTAGCGTCTATAGTGAGATTATAGTTACACCTACAGTGAGTCTATAGTCACTTCTATAGTGGGCCTATAGAGGGACTATAGTCGCATGCATGAGTCCATACTTGCATCTATTGTAGCGTCTATAATGTGAGTATTATCGCTTCTATAGTGAGTCAATAGTCTATAGTGGGTCTATAGTCACAACTATAGTGTGCCAATAACGGGACTATTGTTACATATATAATAAGAGCAAAGTCGCATCTAAAGTGGAAATATAGTCATGTCTATAGTGAGACCTTAATCGCTTATTAAGTGCAATATAATAAATTCTATAATGATAGTATCATCGCCTCTTAACTTTAAGATGATAGTTGCGCCTTGTCAGAGACTATAGTTGCGTCTATAGTGAGGCTGTAATCCCATCTATAGCGTGATTATATTCACATCTATTAAGAGACTATAATCGCGTCTATTGCAAGTCAGAGTCAGAGTTTATAGTGCGACTTTAATTGTGAATTTAGAGACGAATCAAATTGGTTCCTAGATTGAATCCTAAATAATAATTTGAAATTATTCTCGCATATACTCTTTATTGCAATATCTCTTATAAACATCATAACAACAAGAAAAAGGATCCCATAAAATAAATAACATAAATAATTATAACTAAATTTCCATATGAACTCTTAATAATGATTTAAAATGTTTGTAGAATAATTTAACATAAATTTTCGACCACAAAAATAAAACTTAACCAAGAGAGAAAGAGAGAGTCATAAATTCATTTGTAGCAGCACTTAATCACTTTCTCACAAACACACACACATAATATATCAGAAAATACAGATAAACAAACTGCCAGCAAAAGGAAGTTTAACATTTAATTTGTGTTATAAACAAAAAAGGATACTTGAAATGAAAAGCAGAAAATCTAACATTTAGTAAAGCAGTCTTTTAGGCGATAAAAAAATAACTACATTTCTTTAAATTACTTACACATACATATATATATATTTATATGTTTGTAATAAAACCCCGAAAAAAAAGTATTTTACAACAAGTTACATATGATTTACAACTAAATAAGAATTTCTGAGGTTGTTTTTTTGTCTTGTTTGCTTAAACTAATATTTAATTTGTGAGAGTGTATAACTTAGATAAATGAACCACAAATTTTTCTAAAGAAAACTTTCATTTACTCACACACATGTACACACAAACACATACAATATTTATATAATAAACATAACGGCAAATAAGTAAAACTGTTATAGTGGGTCAAACTCAACTATTTAATACCCTACAACACATTGCTGGTTGTAAATGAGAGCTAAGAAAAATTTGTGAACGGCCCTCGTATAATATGCTTTTCTTACTTATGCTTGTGTGTGCAAATTATGCACATTTAAAGGAATTTTATCTGGAGGGTTATATGGGAGTTAGAAGAAATTATGGACCGACCCTCGCAAAATTTCGCACAGCAGTTTTGGTTTATATTTATCTTAATTTGACTAAATATTTTTTAAAACACCCACGTATATGTACGGTTTAAGAGTTTCAAACTGATGGGATAAGTGGTTGTATATGATCTGTGAGAAGTAATGAACCGATTCTTGTACTTCTGCAAAATTTAGGAATTTTTTCCCATTTCGGGGGTAAATTTGTAGCAATAAGTAACAATGAACCTTTCCTTGAGCCAAAATAATAGAAAGTGCAAAATTTCATTAAAATAACTTAAAAACTGAGACCAGGATGAATATGCATTAATCGATTCAGGAAATGATTCTAACTCGAACGGTGTACTAAAAAGTGGACTATTTTTTCTGCCGTTTACAAACATCTGGACAAATGCATAATATCCCCACCACCTATGATGGTGTAGGGTATAAAATACATTAAGAATAATTTACCAACACACACAACTTCTCCATTAAAGTTTTACCACACAGAAATCTAATGAAAAACAACAACCATGAATGAAAAATAGAATTCATGAGAAAACTTAAGTCTTATTGAAGAGAAAGAGAAAAATCTTGTTAAGAGGAGTAACAGCACATAAGTGTCATATGTAGTAGTTACTGTTATTATAGTAGTTGTAGTAGTAGTATCATGTATGAATATGAATTAAAGTAATAAGAAAAATCCTTGTTATGTGCTTTGCCTGAATTCCAAGACTCTTATGTAATTCCTTCAAAATCTTAGAGCACAACTACTCTCGTTAGAAGTTTACTTAGGACATTTATTAGGAAAACAAGGTAAACACAAGTAGTTGATGTACTTGAAAATTTGAATACATCATGTAAAATAATAAAGAAGATACTTTTTAGAATATAATATTTTATCAGGTGTGTAAAATCTTATTTCCTTGTTCTGTTCTCAATTAGTTTTAATTCAGAATAAAGTCAAATCATTTATATATTTTCTCTTCTTCCCACAAAGGTCATAACTGCTCAGCAAGACCAGCAGATGATGGATTTACAATTACCTAGAACAGTGACCTCTATGTGTGATAGATTGGTGGTGAACTTTGCTGATTTTTTTCTAACCATTTCTCCCAGGATTTCTTTGTTGACATTCTTCGTATCCATCAAAAGTTGGTTTAATCAGGAGACTTCTTCTCTGTTTCCTTTTTTAATTTACAAGGATCACATTTTTTATATTCTAAGAATCATGATGAACATTGTTCACTCAGATTCATACCTGGTATGCTTGAAATACTTGTACACACTTTAACCAAGATACCAAGACGCCCCATAGTACAAATTAAAGTTATGAATTCAGATCAAATATTTAATATTTTGGTGTTGATTCAAGTTCGGATTCAAGTCTTTATTCCATTACTAATTCTAATTCAGATTCCAGTTAAATCTGTTTCAGTTTATTGTTCAAACTCAAGTTAAAATTTTAAATCAAATTCTTCAAAATGTACTACAGTTTGGACTTAGAGATTCCAGTAATTATACTTCTTTATATTATATATCAGATTCCAGTTCAAATACAAAACTGAGTTTAGATTCTAGTTCAGGTTCTTCCTAAGACTATAGTTCTGATTTTAAATCAGATTCTAGTTGAGATTCCATTTCAGATTCTAGTTCAGATTTTACATCAAATTCAAGTTCAGGTTCTAGATCATATTAAGTCAAGGACAAATTGTAAATGACTTCTATTTCAGATTCCCACTAAAACAGATTTTTGTTCAAATTGTAGTTAAATTTCTAGATCAGTTTCTAATTTAAATTCCAGTTCAGTTTCTAATTCAAATTAGGGTTCAAATTCTAATTCAGATTCCAGTTTAGATTCCATTTCTTGTTCTAAATCAGATTTTAAATCAGATTCTAGTTCATATTCTAAGTCAAATTTTAGTTCAGATTCCAACTCAAATTCTAGATCAGATTCCAGCTCAAATTCTAGATCAGATTTGGGTTCAGATCCTAGTTTACATTTAAGCTTAGATTTTAGTTCCGATTCTGTTTTAGATTCTTGTTTACATTCTTGTCCATATTCCAGTTCATATTCTAGTCTAGATTTTAAATAGAATTCTAGTTCAGATTGCAGTTTAGACTCTAGTTCCGTTTCAAGTTCAGATTCAAATTTAGATTTTTGCTCAGATTTAAAGTCAGTAGTTTAGATTTAAGTTTAAATATTTAAATCAGGTTCGAGTTTAGACTCTAGTTAAAATTTAAAGTCACATTCTAGTTTAGATTCTACTTTCAGATTTTAGGTCCGATTCAAGTTCAGATTCCGTTTCAAGTTTTAGTTAAGATTTTAAGTCAGATTCTACTTCAGTTCTTTTTCAGATTCTAGTTCCGATTTTAGTTCAGCTTCTACTGTAGACTTTAGTTCGGACTCTTATTCTGATTCCACTACAGATTTAACTTCAGATTCTAAATTACATTTCAAAGAAAATTTTATTTCAGATTCCAGTTTAATTGATGTTGATCAGATTCTATTTAAATTGGTTTTTCAGATTATATGTTCGGTACTTATTTCAATCTAAATGGATTTTAGCCTTCTCAGGCTTTCTCATTTAATGATTTTCGTAGCATATTTTTAGGTGCCACATGGACCCCCAAAATATATTCACTTTACTCGTTCGTGGTTAAAAGTTTGTCTCACACACATAGAATATATGAATTTTACATTAGTTCACCTACAAATACTTAAACATAAAACTACACACTCACACACATAAACATAAAAACAAGAGAAAAAATATTTTCTTATTTTTTATGACTGTTGTTGACATTTGGTTGTGACTACAAATGACACTTAAATAAGGCCAATACTATTACAACAGAGGAATAAAACTATATATGTATGTATGTGTGAATTAATACACATACTATTACCATAAACTTGTTAAGAGTAGACATCATAAGGTTTTGAAGATAACATCAGCACTTCAGGCTCTTGTAAAACATTAGACATTTTAACATTTCATGTGGTTTTTGGAAAGGGAAGAGGACGAAAAACGACCACTATGACTCTCCTCTCACACACACACACTGTCTAGCTGTCATTCTTTGGATTTGTGTTAAAGAATACTTAAGGAAAATTATAAAGGCGTGTTATTGTTTTGGTTACAAAAATTATACTCATTTTACAAATGTCAAGGAATAATGTCAACTGATTTAAGGTTGATGAGTCAAATAATAATATGATGAGGTAGTTTAGACTTTAAGTCTCAATGCCAGGAAGATGATGAGTTTTCTCCGTTTTTCTCCTCGTGCTTGATTTAATGATGTTAATGAGTGATGAAGGATATGTGAAGTTGTGTTTTTGGGCGAGGAAGATTGAAAGGGAGAAATAAGTTTATGATAAAATAATGAGATAAAACTACTTTAAGCGAATGCAAAGAATGAGGGAATAAGGAAAAGAGGATGTTAAGGGAGTTAAAGTTAAGAAAGTAAAATTAAGATTAATTGTTTGTGATGTTTTCTTTGAAATGTATCTAAATAGTTGACAAATTGTGGAGAATATTAAGATTTATTTATTTGAAATTTGGCATTGGAATATAAATGAGGAAGAGAAATTGGTAACAGGGAGGAATTTGTAATTTAATTTGAATTTTTTTAAATTAAAAATCAAACTGGGAAATTGGAATTATTTTTGGATATAAAATAGGAAGGACGTTTATTTTTACTGTTTTTTTCTCCTTAAATTTAAATTAAACTTTTTTATGTTTTTGGTCATTATATTTTTTTTATTATTATTAATGACTTTCACGTTTTGCTTGCTACTTTAGAGTTTCAGATTAACATAAAGTTTTCTAAGGATAAAAAAGGAAGCATGACAAATTGTATTTCAACTATAAAAAATTACATTCCATCACCTTGTTTTTTAACTTTGAAAATAAGAAAAAATCTCTCAATTCTTATAATGACTGCAATAAGGAATTTTTAATACCCTACAATCCTTTTAAACTTCAGATTTTTATGAATTACATGAATTTAACTAAAATTATTTTTTCGAGATCAGTTCAGATTTTGTTAGATAACTTTTTTGCTATGCTATCATTTCGTCCAATTTTGTACACCAATATAACCAGGACTTCAGCTTATAATCTGAGAAATTTTTATTCCATTAATTTCACTTATTTGGTTGTGAGAACAATATCAATTTATAAATCCAAAAACCAAAAACTATTTTTTAAGTTAGAAGATTTTGTTTATAACTTTTTTTCTATTAAATCTTTTTCTCCAATTTTTTACACCGATATACTCAGGATCTCAGGTAATAATTTAAGAAAGTTTCATTCCATTTACTTCACTAAGTAGGAATTAAAAACAAGTTTTATAAACATAAAAAAAAACAAAATTTTATGAACACCTTGAGTTGGTTTAGATTTATATATATAACTTTCATTTTATGAGATCTTTTTGTCCATTTTTTCTACACTAATATAACCAAGACCTTAGGTAATAATCTGAGTTAGATTTATTCCATTCGCTTTACTAATTTGGATATGAGAACAATTTTTAATAACTTCTCAAATACCAAAAAATGGGTTAGCATTTGCAGGTTAGTTCAGCTTTTGCTCTATAACTTTTTCTCTATAAAATCAATTTATCCCATGTTTTACATTAATATACTTTGGACCTCAAGTAATCATCTGAGTAAGTTTTATTCCATTCACTTAACTAATTTCTATATGAGAACTATTTCAATAAAGATAGAATTTCAAAATTTTGCGTTAGCACTTAAAGGGTAAGTTTAGACTTTTGTCTATAACTTTAATATTACTTAACCGATTTCCTTAAATTTTAATTTCCACAAATCCAACAAAACAATAAATAAGCTAAACAAATTCCAATAATTTTGAGAGAATACTTTAAAAGAAAACATAGTTTCAACATGCGTAATATTCAGTTTCTAGAAAATATGTCTTTTTCCGGTTACCTATGGACTGACCAACTGAAACCACTTTTTCCTAGATCCTACAGAAAAAGAAAATCACAAAAAACTTGTAAAAAAATATGTTAAGTAATAGCCATCATAAGCTTAATCATCATAAAATAAAATTCCAACAAGAAAGTTAATGTTCAACAGGATGATAATAATGTTCGACATTATGTTTTACAAGAACTCTAAGAAAAAACCCTCTATTTAAAAATCCAACCAAAGTTCAGATTCAAAAAGCAACAAAGTCCTTTTCAAAAATGAAAACTTTTCAAAACAAAAACTTTTCTTCATCAACATTTTTGGTCTGTGGTTAATCAAATGAGGGAGAAATGTGAAATCCAATAACGAGGCTTTCTTTCCATTTGGAAAATCACCTTTTGTTTCCTTTATTAAGGTCTGTGTGAAATAAATAGCTTTTGCAGCAGATAGCAATGAGGGTTTCTTTTTTGTTTTAAGCAAATAATCCTTAATGATAATCAAATAAAGCTTTAATAACAAACTAGACCAAATAATCACATAAACTCCAACTTCAAACATCCACTCAACCACCCCCTCTCTTATCAAACATAACCTAACTTTTCATTATTCTCTGTTAAAACATTCTGCTCACTTTTCTTTATGGGGGAGTTGGGGTTGATTTTAAACTAAATATATATTTTAATATTTTTTTCTTGTTTTAACTTTGAAAGAAAAAGTCATCAAAACTTTTAAGTTTTACACGATGTTTGAATTATAATTTTAATATTTTTAATTTAGATAACGCAAATTTTTCATAAGATTAAAATGAAAAATTTTAGGACTTTTAGCTTAATCAAAATAATGTTGAAATATGAATTTCCTAACTCTTAACATTAATGTAAAAATGTGAATTTGCAATATTAAGTGAAAAATAACTCTTCGTAAATTTTGAATGTAAACAAGAATTTTTTGTAAAATGTGAATTTTTAGTGAAAATGTGAATTTTTGGTGAAAATGTGAATTTTTAGTGAAAATGTGAATTTTTAGTGAAAATGTGAATTTTTAGTGAAAATGTTAATTTTAGTGAAAATGTGAATTTTAGTGAAAATGTGAATTTTTAGTGAAAATGTGAATTTTTAGTGAAAATGTGAATTTTTAGTGAAAATGTGAATTTTTAGTGAAAATGTGAATTTTTAGTGAAAATGTGAATTTTTAGTGAAAATGTGAATTTTTAGTGAAAATGTGAATTTTTAGTGAAAATGTGAATTTTTAGTGAAAATGTGAATTTTTAGTGAAAATGTGAATTTTTAGTGAAAATGTGAATTTTTCGTGAAAATGTGAATTTTTCGTGAAAATGTGAATTTTTAGTGAAAATGTGAATTTTTCGTGAAAATGTGAATTTTTCGTGAAAATGTGAATTTTTCGTGAAAATGTGAATTTTTCGTGAAAATGTGAATTTTTAGTGAAAATGTGAATTTTAAGTAAAAATGTGAATTTTAAGTAAAAATGTGAATTTTTAGTGAAAATGTGAATTTTTAGTGAAAATGTGAATTTTTAGTGAAAATGTGAATTTTTAGTGAAAATGTGAAATGATGAAATAAACTAGAACTGAACTAAAACTGAACTTTAGCTCATTTAAGCGTTTATTCCTCTTTTTTAAAACTTTGTAGCCTCATTTCTGGTAATTATTTCTGTGTCATAAAACTTGAGGAATATAGTTCATCTCCTAATCTGTCGTAAATCAACATAAAATTCGTTATACTTAATTTTGATGGGGAAACATTAAATCCCTATAAAAATTTCTTACATTCAAACTCCTAAATTTCGCACAAAAAAAAAAAAAAACAACAAGAACAAAATATGTTATGATTAATGTCACACATAAAACGGAATATGTATTAAAATTAAGATCATATGTTGGCTAAAGCACCTGCCAATTACATACACACACACACCACCTTACAAACACATACACTCAACACTCACAGGATTTCATAAATTCTTAAAAATTTTCAAATATTTTATTCGAGCAACAACAAAATTCTGTTTATGTTTTTGGAGGTTAAATTTATGTTGAAAAAATATCAAAAGTGGGGGGGGGAGGGGTGAGTTGGAATCCAAATATTTTTACACTCTCATTTAATGTTGTTATGACAGAAAAAGAACATAAAATATGGCAACAACATGTTTTGGAGGCAAATTGAATTTTTAGCTGTTTTATTTAACCCTCCACCGTAACGTAAGTGGTGAAGAGGGTTTATTAAATTTGTCATTCCATGTGTAACGCTAAGAAGGAATCATCTCGAATCCTATAATGTATATATATTCTAGCATCAAATCAAAAACTGAGTCTATTTAGCTATGTCCGTCTGTCTGTCTGTCTGTCTGCCCGTCTGTCTGAATTCTACTTAAAACTCTTTTCCAGTTCCGTCTCAGATTAAAATTCAAGTTCTACACCAGATTCTAATACAAATTGATGTTCAGATTTTAATTGAGGCTCTGGGTCAGATTGTAATTAAGATTCTAAACCACATTTTAGAACAGTTTTAATTCAGAATTTAGTTCAGATTCTTGTTCATATTTCCTTTCAAGTTCCAGTACAGAATCCTGTTCATGTTCGAGTTAAGAATTTATTTTAATTTCTTGTTCAGATTTTATTCCAAATTTTACCTTATATTCCATCTTAGATTCCAGCTTACATTCCAGCTTAGATTCCAGTTTAGATTCCAGTTTAGATTCCAGTTTAGATTCCAGTTTAGATTCCTTTTTAGATTCCAGTTTAGATTCCAGTTTAGATTCCATTTTAGATTCCAGTTTATATTCTAGTTCAGATTGTATTTCAGAATCTAGTACCAGTTCCACTTTAGTTTCCGATTCTTCCTCAGATTTTGGTACACATTCTAGTTCTGATGCCAATAAAAATTTTACTCCACATACTTGTTGAGATCTTACTTTAGATTCCCTGCCAGTTTATAATTCCAATTTATTTTCAGGTTCTAATTAAAATTCTTCTTAAGTTCCCATTGCAGTTCAGGTTCTTCATCGGATTTAAATATATATTAAAGTTCAGATTTTATCTAAGGCTCCAGGCTAAATAGTGGGTCAGATTCTAGCTCATGTTCAGCATCAAATTCTGGTTTAGGTTCAGTATAAGATTCTAGTTTACCATAAAGTTTAATATAGTTATCGTTTCAGATTCCAATTCAGAATATAGATCGGATTCAGGTTCAGATTTGTGTTCATGTTTTTCATTATGTTGTAAGTCAGATGCTATCACAAATTGGAGTTCATATTCTTTTTCAAATTCTTCAAGCTTCAGTCTGCATGTTCGAAACATAATGTATTTACTTCACACACATTTGTGATGAAGGGTATTGAAGATTCGGCATAGCCGAATATACCATTTCACCTTATTCTTTTTTAAATATTTTGCTCTTTTTTACGACTCTCAAGAAGGAAGAAAACACGTGCAAAAATATAGAAAATTGTAAATAAACCAGAAAAAACTACAACAACAACCACCTTTCACACCCACTACAAAACGGTAATAATATGGATTCCCAGGGAGGCAGCCTTATTAAAATGTTCTCCCCCTTCCTTTGTATTTATTTGGAAGGAAGAGAAATAAAATATTTTTTATGACTTTTTACAGACTCATTCGTATATTTTTTTTTTGAAAATTTCACCATAAAAAATGTGAGTAATACAAATATGAAAAAGGAAGTGAAATGAAAATATTGTTGTAATTCAAGGTGAATGTAATTTATATTTTTATGTTTGGAAATTCCTTAAGGGGAATGAAATGAAATTGAAATGCGGTGAAGAATGTGAGAAATGAAATCTTATGTTTGATATTTGGAGATTTATTTTATTACAATTAAAAATGAATGAGAAAAGTCCCAATAAGTCTGGACCAGTATATATGTATTTCTTTGTATTCCATACAGGAATCTATTTCTATTTAGAATCCAGTTAATATTATACTTTAGATTCCATATAAGAAACTAATTCAGCTTCCAGTTCAGATTATACTTCAAATCCAAGTTTATGTCATGATTCAAATTCTACTTAAGATTTTAGTACAGATTCTGGATAAAGTTAAAGTTCAGATTCAATTTCACATTGTTCTACAGTTTCAACTTCAGCTTCGAGTTCAGATCCTAATTGAAATTCCAGGTCAGATTCTAATTGAGATTCGAGTTTAGGTTCATATAAGAAATAAGATTCTCCTTAAGAAACTACTACAGTTTCCAATTCTGATTCTAGTACAAATTATACTTCTATTTAAGATTTTATTACAGTTTCTGATTTACATTCTAGTGGATATTCTAGTTCAGATCCTTCTTCAGATTTTATTTCGTTATCCTCTTCATATTGTAGTTTAGGTTCAAGTTAAGATCCTTGTTGAAATTTCAGTTCATACTCAGGTTCAGATACCAGTTAAAATTCTTGAACATAATTTTCTTCAGAATATGTAAAAGATTGTACTACAGATTCCGGTTCAAATTCAAGTTCAGATTAAATTTCATATCCTTTGGGTTTAGTTCAGCTTGTGCTTTAGATTCCAGTTCAGATTCCTGGTAAAATTCTACAGAGGAAATGAAATCAAATTTTCAAATTTAAATTTTACTTCAGATTCTAGTTTAGATATTAGTGCAGACTCCATTTCAGATTCAAATTCAGGTTCGAATTCAGATTCTAGTTGAGGTTCTAGGTCAGGTTCGAGACCAGATTCTACTTCAGTCTCCATATAACATTATAGTTCAGAATCTAATTCTACTATTCTACATCAATCTTGGTTTAGGTTATAGTACAGATAAGAATTAAACATTTATTTCAAATACCTGATGAGATCTTAATTCGGATTAGATTTTTGATCTGATTGTAGTTTATATTTAAATTCTTGTTCAGATTTTAATTCAGTTTCTTATTCAGGCCAAAGTTCAGGTTTTGCATCAAATTCTCTTTATGTTCAGTATTCAAGTTCATATTACATTTTAGATTCTAACTTTGGTTCAAATTCGAGTTCAAATTCTACCTCTGATTTTGGTTTACGTGGTAGTTCTGGTTCATTTTGTGATTCTTGTTCCGATTTCAGTTCAAAATCAGATTCCTGTTCAGAATCAGATTTCAGTTTCGATTTTAGTTCAAATTCTACGCCAGATTTTATTACACATTGAAGTTCAGATTCTAAGTGAGGCTCCAGATCTGATTCTATTTAGATCAGATTGCAGATCAGGTTTTAGTTTAGATTCTAACATAGAACTTATTCAGATTCTAGTTCAGATTCTTTGTCAGGTTCTAGTTTAGTGTATGATTCAAATTCCAGTTCAGATTCTAGTTCAGGATCTATTTCTAATAATCCTTCAGATTTTAGTTCAGAATCTAGATCGGACTTTATTTAGTTCGAAGTTCAAATTCTTCTTCAGATTGTAGATCAAATTTCACTTCAGATTCTATTTTGAATTCTAAATCAATTTCTAATTTAGATTCGAGTTCAATTTCTACTTTCAGTTTTAGTTTGCTGAATGCTAAATTTGATTCTAGAAGAGATTCCCGTTCAAATTCTTATTCTACGTTAGATTCCAATTCGTATTCTAGTGTTGATTTTTGTACAGTTTCTCGTTACTGTTCAGATTTGAGTTCATATTCTAGCATCTTGTTCAGATCTTGGTCCAGTTTCTAGTTCAGACTTCAGAGCAGATTAAATTTCAAATTATTTATACGAGTTCAGATCGTAAGTTCAGATTTAAGAATCTGATTCACATTATAATTCAGATTATACTATAGATTGCAGTCAAGTTCGTACTTAGATTCTAATATAGATTTTTTCCCAATTTCTAGTTCAAATTCAAGTTCACTTTTTATTCCTGTTTTATCCTCAAGATCCCTCATTTTAAATCTCCCCCTCCTCTGCCTCCATTAATTATATTTTATATTAACTTAAACTTTTCCTATTACCTCCCATCTCTTCCTCATTCTTCCCTTTCCAGCTATTCTCTCTCTAATAAGGATAATCTCCATTTTTAACTGTTCATTCGTACATAAAATATAATCAAAATATTTATTTTTCCTTTGAAAAAAAAAATCCTCCATATAAAACACGACAACATCACATTGAACAAAAATATTTATTCTATTTCGAAAGAGAAACATAAAATATAATCGTCAATTTACAACAATTACAATAATCCTCTTATCCTAAAACTAACACTCAAACAAAATACACTTACATGTTAACACTCATACACACAAACACATTTTCACTTCACTATGAGAGCAAAAATCCTTTAGAGCAAAATTTTAATTCGTTTATAGAAAATGAAGAAAAAAGGACAACAATTAAATGAAAATTTTCTATGAAAAATAAAGGAAATTAAAAGAGATTGTGAAAGAGTGTGTTTGTGTTTAGAAATAAAATTAAACTTTTAAAGTTTTTCCTAAGTTTTCCTTATTTTTCTCGTTTTGTAAATGCGATTGTTAAAGCGTCTGAAGTCTAGACTTAATGTTTGAAAAAAAATTATATTTGCTAGAAATTAAATACAGTTATTAATGATGCCAAAGTAAAAGTTTTTAATGATTTTTTATTCAGTATTTGATTAAAAATTAAATTTTGAATTCTAGGAATAATTTCCCAAATAGTAAAGTAGTTCATAATAGTGGAATTCTTTATAAAAATAAGCTTTAATTGGTTAATTTCTGTAATACTTCTTGCAATATAACTTCCAAACGGACAGAAGGACGGACATCTTAAGTTTATTGAAAATAAATTGTATGCATTAACTTTTACAGTAAATTATAAAATGGTACCTATTTTAACTAGTACAAGCATAAATACAAAATTTTAGGATTTCCCGGAACGAAATTTTGATTCAATAGCTTTAAACTACTTTTTATTTTCATTTAAATTGTATGTCAATAGGAACAAGAAGGACAGAAGGATGGACATTACAAAGTGGTTTTAAGTAATTCATCTGAGCATTTTTTAAACTAGTTGTATTAAAATATCTCTTATAATAGTGCGAATATAAAAATTTGGTTTAGATGTTTACAGGGACAGAAAAATCCCCTCAAGATTATTAGAGTCCTTCTTATTTTCATTTAAAATTTATGTGCACAGAAATCAGACGGACGGAAGGAAGGACGTCATAGTGTTAGTTCTCGTTAATAATCGGAGAAGTTCTCAATAAGCAAGTATAAAACAGTGTCTCTTGTCTTTAGAACATATATAAATATATCAGTTAGAGGTTTCCCAAGATGAAAAAAATGTGAATCAAAAGAATCAGGCTTTTTTAGCACCATTCAAAGTTTATTCATTTAGGAATAAAAGGACGGGATGACGGACATTATAAAATTCTTCTTATAACTGATATGAATATTATTTATAATCTAGTATATAGATATGTCTCTTTATTTTAGAATAGATATAAATATGTTAATTAGGGGTTTCAGTGAGATCAAAAAAGCTCATTTAAGATCATCATATTTTTTATTTTCATTCAAAAAATATTCGTGTTGGACTAAAACAGAGAGAAGGACAGACTTAATAAAATAATTTCTGGTGACTGGTCGGAGTGGTTTATTATAACAAGATTTATATAAATAGTTTTTGCTTTCAAATCATGTATAAAATATCATATAGAGATTTCTACTGTCGACAATGTTGATTTAAAACTTCAGACTATTTTTTCAGTTTTCTTTGAGGTTGATAAATTATTAATAATACGGACAGAAGGACGGACATTATTATCTTTGTTCTAGTAACTGATCTGAGTATATTTTTTTAAGTTGCGTATGTAGATATGTTTCATTACTTCAGCAGATATATAACTGTATCGATATGGGATTCCCAGTAATTAAAAATTTTATTCAAAAACATCAGGTCTTTTCAGTATCATTCAAACTTTTTCGTTTAGGAGTAAAAAGGATAAAAGGAGGGACTTTATAAACTTTATTTTAATTTTTTGGTGATTGGTCGGAGTTATATTTAATAATGCGGTATATAGATATGTAAATATATCATTAAAAGGTTTCTAGGGGTGATAATTTTGATTCAAAAACACCAAATTATTTAGTAGTTTTCCTATAAGGTTGATGCGCCTATTAATTATACAGACGGAAGGATGGACATTACAAAAATGGTTCTAGTAATTAATCGGACTAATTTTCATCATTTGATATATAGATATGTCTTTTATCTTCAGTGCATATACAAATGTATCATTATAAGGTTTCTAAGGTTAAAATTTTTCATTGAAAATCATCAAACTTTTGTTATTTTCCTTCTTTCAAAGCGGACAGAAGGACGGACATTATCAAAATGCTGCTGGTAACTGATGGAAGTATTTGTCTTTAGACATTTATTTAGGCATTATTGGTTCAGACACTTATATTAATATTTTATTGTAATGTTCTCAGAGATGGAGGTTTTGATTCAAAAGCATCAGACGTTTATTTAATTTTCATACAAATTTAATTCGTTTATTAATAGAGCGAACGAAAGAAGGGACATTATAAAGTTGCTTCTGGTAACTGTCGAATAAACAATTTAAAATTGGGTGTATATATACCTTCTACCTTTGTCGCATATATAACAATGTTATTGGGATATTTCAAGGGCCGGAAATTTCGATTCAAAAGCGTTAATATATTTTTAATTTCATTAAAGATTGATACATTTTTCAATAAGACAGACGGATGGACGGACATTATAAAGATGTATTTGGTAACTAATTCGAGTCTTCATATACAAAAAAATATATTGATATGTGTCTTCTTTAGAATACATATAAAAATATATCTTTTAGAGGTTTCCAGATATGAAAATTTCGATTCAATAACATCAGACTATTTTTATTATCATTCAATGTTTATTCATATAGGAATAATACAGACAGATGGACGGACACTTTGAAAATGTTTCTGGTAACTAATTGGAGTACTGTTTTATAATAAAGTATGTAAACATATCTTTTGTCTTTTTATCTTATATAATTTTGTCCTTAACTATTTCTAAGTAGAAAATTTCTATTCGATAGTGTAAGGTATTTATTATAAGATTTTATTGAAAATTAAGGTCGGACAAGATAACTTGTACACTGTCTTTTTCAAGAACTAAGTACTTATATCCATATATACATAGGGAAGAACTCATTTTGTAACCGGGTAAAAATCTCCAAACTATAGTGAGATAGAATGATAATCCAAACATTACAACGAGTGTCAAAAAATCTGAAATTTTCATAAGATTTACTGTTGATAAATGAAGATTTTTGGTGAAAGGTCAAAGGTCACAGTATTTTTTATAACTTCAATTTAAATTTTCTGCGTTTTCTTATTCATACTTGACAATTTTTATTGTATGACCTCAAATTTCTTTTTCTACGGAATTGTATTTCTTTTCCACATAATTCAAGTGACAAATAATTCATTTCGTAATTTGAACTCTTAAAAGATTTTCTTATCACAACTGGTTTGAAATTACAAATGTTACAAAATAAAAATTACCACCCCCCCCCCCCCAACATGAAATAAAAGAAAACTTTGTCACAATTCATTTTGTAAAGCAATTAGAAAAAATTTTTTCAACACATTCTACAACCACATAAATATCCTTCCTTACTAAGGAATGTATGTATGTGTATGTGTAACTTTTAATGTCACAAGCTATTTGAAACGCATTTGGAAAAAGAAAAAATAACAAATAAAAAACTCAAGAAATCAAACAAAAAGAAGAAACAAAAACAAATAGAATTCCTAATAACACTAACATACAAACCAATCAGTTGAAACTTAATTTAATTTAACACCCAAAGGATATTAACAAAAACAAAAAAACAACAACAAACAAGGAAGAAAAGGAAACTTAACAGAAAACCACCCTCCAAAACCACCCATCACCCGGAAAAGTAATATAATTTAAGTGCAAGTAGAGTAGAAAAAGGACCTTTTTTTTGAAATATAAAGATAAAATTATAAGACACCCAAACACTAAGGATTTTGTTAAAATCTAAAACAAAAGGACTCTAATTTATTATGAAAATACACACAAACAAATAAAACAATAACAATAAAATGATATATGAAATTTGTTATAATAATTTATTTATTTATCCTTTCAAGAGGGTTTTTGTAACTCAAAGGATATTTAAATTATTTCCAAAGGATACTTTGCATTTTCAATATTTACTCTCATATTTTAGGAATAATAATCATAAATTGTTATGAATATTATTATATCATTTGAAAATAAATGACCATAATTGCAGAATAAGTTATTTGAAGGCTTAAAATACTTAAGGACCTTGAAGTGTTTTCAATTTTTTTTATTTTGTTGGGGGTTTTCTTCATTTGGTAGCCTTGGTTGGGAGTTAATATAATATTATGTTTTTCCTAGATGACTCATCTGTTTGTAGAGTCATAGTTTCCACAATGTCTATTAATACGTCAGAAGGACGAAACAAGGATAATATAAAAATAACTAAAATATTCGCATGATTCATCTCAATTTATTTGTTTAAGACAAACAGACTCTCAAAGATGAGATAATATTTAGAAGGATAAAATTATAGTTTCACTACCAAATGTATTAATTATTTATATCCTTTTTCTATAAAATCGTATATTAAGGACACAAATTTTTTCCTTATTCATAAGTTTTCATAAAAAACAAGTAAAATTATTTTCATACGTCGAAGAAGTCGGGCTTCCAGAAATAATAGACCCATTTTACGGTGCTTTCAAATGCTTTAAGATATTGGAACATGAACCAGTTCAATGGGATAAAATTTCAACAAAACTTCTTTAAAAAAAGAGTTTGCAGAATGTAACAATGGCAGCCACACAGACGGACAGACGGATTTACATTATTGGTGGTATGGAATATAAAAATTTCTAAAAACGGAACAGATCTTAGAATTCAGAATTCTAGTACGAAGCCCAGTTTAGATTCTTGTTCAGACCTCAGATTTTTGCTAAAATTTTCAATTCACATTCCAGTTCAAGAATCTACTTCATACTTTAAATCAGATATATTTTCAGATTATAATCCTAATTCTAGTTTAAATTCTAACACATATTTAAGTTTAGACTCTAGTTAAGGATTCTAGTTGAGATTCCAGTTCAGATGCCATTTCAAGCTCTACTTTAGATTCTAGTTTCGAATACCATTTCGAGTTTACACACTATTTCGGTTTATAGTTTCGATTGTAGTTCCTATTACAGTTAATTTTCTAGTTCAGACAGTTCAGATGCCAATTCAGTTTAGGCAACAATTCAAATTCTAATTGGAATTCTGTTTTAATTAAAATAGTGATTTTGGTTCAGATGCCCATATTTATGTTCTGGTTCTGGAAGTCTGCTTCTTATTCTTAATATATCTCAAATTACAGTTATGATTCCAGTTTTATCTTCATCAAAATGTCAGTTTAGGTTATAGTTCCGCTTCAAGTTCAGTATTTATATCAGATTATATTTCAGATTCAAGCGCAAATTCCAGTTTGGTAATTTTTTCGTTTCTACATCAGATTTGAGTTCAGATTTCAACTTTCATTCTTAGCTATTTTAGATTTGGATTTAAATTCTTATTCAGATTTTAATTCCTTTAATAATTCAGATGCCAGTTGTTATTTTAGTTCAGAACCAATCTTTGGAATCTGACTTTAGTTAATTTCAAAATCTATTCTTCATATGAATGTAGTTTTGATTGGAGTACAGATTTATTACTTCAGATTCCACTTCAGACTTCAATTAAGATTCGATTTCAAGTCCCAGTTCAGATTTTATTTCAAAATCAAATTCAGATTCCAGTTCAGATTCAAATTCCAGTTCAGCTCAAAATCTTGATAAATCCAGTTCAGTATTTACTTCAGATCAATTCAATCAATTCAGAGTTAAGCAAAGATTTCAGTTAAAGTCCCAGCACAGATTTTATTTAAAATTCTAATTCAGATTTCAATTCAGAATCATGTCTACATTCCAGTTCAGATTCTAGCATAGATCATTATTCAGATTATTGTTCCGATTATTGTTCAGATTCCAGTTCAAGTCCAAGATTCTAGATCACATTCAAGTCCAGATTCTAGATCACATTCAAATTTGGTTTAAATTTTCAATTCGAATTCATATTCTGTTTCAAATTCCAGTTCAGATTCCAGTCCAGATTTTTTTTCAAATTCCAGTTCAGATTCAAGTTCAGATTCTAGCTCTAAATCTAAATAGAATCCAGTTCAATACAGGTCCTAGTTAAGATTCTATTTCAAATTCTAGTTAATATTCTATTTCGAATTCGAATCCAGATCACATTTCAGATACTAATTCAGATTCTTGTTCATATTACAACTCAGAATCTATAAGAAATCCAGTTCAGATTCTAGTTGAGAGTCTCTTTTAGATTTTTATTGTTTCATTTTCAGATTTTTCTTCAAATTTGAATTAAGGTTCTAATTCAGATTCCGGTTCAGATTCTTGTTCAGATTCTGGTTCAGATTCTTGTTCGGATTCCAGTTCAAATTTGTATTCACTTTTATATTCAGATTCTTGTTTAGATTTTAGTTCAAATTCACGTTTAAACACAGTTTCGATAATAATCCATACATTTTTTTGAATAAAACCCAGATTCCAGTTCAGATTCAATCCTTTTAAGATTTTAATTCAGAATATTTTTCAGATTCCAGCTCAGATGGTTACACAGATTCATGTTTATTTTCTAATTCACATTCTTCTTCCAGGATCCTAATTTGGTTCGGATTCAATTTAAGCTCCTAATTGAGATTCTGGTTCGATTATGTAACAAATTTTCATGTTCAGATTCTAATTCAAATGCCAGATTAGGATTTGGTCAATTAAAGAATCACGATTTATGGGTTAAAATTTTTTATAAACTATTGGAATCGTTTTTAAAATAATTAATATTTTTCTCACCTGATTCCTTTGATTTAATATCCTTTTTTATCCAAAATAGGAATTATGATCCTTTCTCAAGTATAATCCATAAATAAGAGTAAATATTCCTTACGATTACCCTTAACGGTTAATGTGACACAAATACAATTAACGTTAAAATGTTATAAAACGATTTATAACTTTGCCACAATAATTGTTGCACAAATACCTACATTTTCACATACACCACACACACACACACAATGACACGTTATTATAATTTCTCGCATGTGAGCAGGTTTTTAAAAAGAATTTAAAATAAACAATTTTTCTGCCCATAAATCATTTGAGGTTTTCCTTAACGCTCTATAGAACAAACCTGACTATGAACACACATAAACACGTTTAAACTCGCGGGTGGTAAAACTCACGGATATTGCACTTTTGTTGTGAATTTCTTGCTAAAAAGGGGGGAAAATGCACATAGACACGCATACACACTCATACGGCCATTTAGATAACAGTAGATAATATTTTTTTATGAAAGAGAAAAGCTATTAAAAAGCCATTAATTTAAAAAGGCAGTTAACAACATATTTGTCGTCATTGTTATTGTTTGTCCTGCTGCTTCATTTCCAACGTTATCTCTCCATTTGGTCGCATATTTTAATCATTTTGTTGTTACAATCAAAAAGGGGTGATTTTTTTCTGTTTCATATTATGTAAATGGCTGGTAATATTTGCCTTAATTAAAGGAACTTTTTTTTATTATTTGTTATAGTAATTTAAAGGAATTTTTGAGCAAAAAATTACTAAAGAAAAGCTTTATTTGGGGAACATTTATTTATGATATTTTAATTAATTTTGATTGAAATTTATATTTAATTATATTTAATTTAAAAATTCACTAATTAATTTTATATATTTTTAATTAAAATATTTTTATTAAATATTTTGCACTTAAATTTTTATTTATTATTTAATTTAAAATTTATATTTCTATTAATTTCACTCTCCACTTTCTTTTAAATTTAAAATTTATTTCAACATTTCCGTTTCCTTAATTTTTTAAATTTCCTCTAAATTCTTCCTTTATTATTTTATTACTTGTTTTATTTACTTTTTATATTTCTATTTTTTGCACTGTTTCACATTACTCCCTTTACGTGTATTGTATTTTTATTTTATTTATATTCCAATTCTTCCTTTTATTAACATTTCCGCCCTCACACAACCTGTCAACGCCATAAACCAAACGGAACTAATACAAAGACCGGTTTTCTAGTTTAGTATCATCCTGTTACTCTGCTCTCACTTATTCTTTTGCTCTCTGTAAATAATTTCACAATTTGTTGTAAAACTGCTCTTCTTCCCATGATAAACAAATAGACATTTTTCAAGAGAGTAAGTTACCGTTATTTGAGAGTAAGAAATGATATGGAATTGAAACGGAAATGAAATTGTAGATGTGAAATATTAAAATAAATAAAATATATTATTCAAATCATTTTTAAACAGAAAATAAACTTAAAACCTATAAAGTAGAAGATTCTGAAATAAAATCTGAACTATCGTTTAAAATAGAATCTGAAATAGATTTAGAATGAAAATAAACTGGAATCTGAAACAGAATTTGATGTAGAATCTTAAACAGAATCTTAACTAAAGACTCTAATTTGAACTATAGTCTGAAACAGAATCTATATACGAATCTGAACTGGATTCTGAACAGGAATCTCAAAACTGAATCTGAATAATTGTTTGAAATAAAAAACTAGAATCTTAACCGGATTCTGAATTAAAATCTGAAACAGAATCTGAATTAGAGTCAGAAATAAATTTACAATTAAGTCTAAACTAAAATTTGCAAAATAATCTAAACTGGAATCTGATCATGATTTAAACTAGAATATGAACCAGAATCTGGACTAAAATCTAAGACAGAATCGGAACTAAAGCAGATCTTAAAAAGGAACTGAACTAGAATTTGAAATAGCATCTACAAACGAATTCTAATCCAGAATCTTTTTCAGATTTTAGTTCAGATCTGAGCTGAAATATAAATTAGAATCTAGAATAAAATCTGATAAAGAGTCTGAAACAAAATTTTAAAGATTTTGAACGAAAATCTGAAAAAGAAATTTGTGTTAAAATCTTAAATAAAATTTAAACTGATACCTGCACTAAAGTCTTAATAACAATTATCTAATATATCTGCACAAGAATTAAATTTAAAAATTGAACCAGAATCTGAAGCAAAATAATAAGTGAAATCTGCACTAGAATTTCAACCAGTGTCTGAAAAACAGTCTGAATTGGATTACTAATTAGATTCTGAATTGAGTAAAGCTGGATTCTTAACTAAAAATGAAGGAATAATATATGATCTTAAATTTTTATTAAAATCTATTATGGAATTTAGATACAGAATCTGAATTATAGTCTGAAATTATGATCTAGATTCTGTAGTAAAATGTAAAATGTAAGTAAAATTCTCTACAAGAATTTTTATTAAAAATACAAATATGAACCATATTCGGGATTAAAAACTGTTCTATAATCTTTAGAAGAAACGTACATGCAATCTAAAATAGAATTTTAACTAGAAACAATATTCAAATCTTAATTTGAATCTAAACTTTTGAGAGAAAAACTTAAGCTTTATATGAAAAATTGAATTTCTTAGTGAAAATGTGAATTTTAAGTGAAAATGTGAATTTTTAGTGAAAATGTGAATTTTAAGTGAAAATGTGAATTTTTAGTGAAAATGTGAATTTTAGTGAAAATGTGAATTTTTCGTGAAAATGTGAATTTTTAGTGAAAATGTGAATTTTTCGTGAAAATGTGAATTTTCAGTGAAAATGTGAATTTTCAGTGAAAATGTGAATTTTCAGTGAAAACTTGAATTTTCAGTGAAAATGTGAATTTTCAGTGAAAATTTGAATTTTCAGTGAAAATGTGAATTTTCAGTGAAAATTTGAATTTTCAGTGAAAATGTGAATTTTCAGTGAAAATTTGAATTTTCAGTGAAAATGTGAATTTTCAGTGAAAATGTGAATTTTCAGTGAAAATGTGAATTTTCAGTGAAAATGTGAATTTTCAGTGAAAATGTGAATTTTCAGTGAAAATGTGAATTTTCAGTGAAAATGTGAATTTTCAGTGAAAATGTGAATTTTCAGTGAAAATGTGAATTTTCAGTGAAAATGTGAATTTCAGTGAAAATGTGAATTTTCAGTGAAAATGTGAATTTTCAGTGAAAATGTGAATTTTCAGTGAAAATGTGAATTCAGTGAAATGTGATTTCAGTGAAATGTGAATTTTAGTGAAATGTGAATTTTTAGTGAAAATGTGAATTTTTAGTGAAAATGTGAATTTTTAGTGAAAATGTGAATTTTTAGTGAAAATGTGCATTTTTAGTGAAAATGTGAATTTTCAGTGAAAATGTGCATTTTTAGTGAAAATGTGCATTTTTAGTGAAAATGTGAATTTTCAGTGAAAATGTGCATTTTTAGTGAAAATGTGCATTTTTAGTGAAAATGTGCATTTTAGTGAAAATGTGAATTTTCAGTGAAAATGTGCATTTTTAGTGAAAATGTGCATTTTTAGTGAAAATGTGCATTTTTAGTGAAAATGTGAATTTTCAGTGAAAATGTGCATTTTTAGTGAAAATGTGCATTTTTAGTGAAAATGTGAATTTTCAGTGAAAATGTGCATTTTTAGTGAAAATGTGCATTTTTAGTGAAAATGTGAATTTTCAGTGAAAATGTGCATTTTTAGTGAAAATGTGCATTTTTAGTGAAAATGTGAATTTTCAGTGAAAATGTGCATTTTTAGTGAAAATGTGCATTTTTAGTGAAAATGTGAATTTTCAGTGAAATGTGCATTTTTAGTGAAAATGTGCATTTTAGTGAAAATGTGAATTTTCAGTGAAAATGTGCATTTTAGTGAAAATGTGAATTTTCAGTGAAAATGTGCATTTTTAGTGAAAATGTGCATTTTTAGTGAAAATGTGCATTTTTAGTGAAAATGTGCATTTTTAGTGAAAATGTGAATTTTCAGTGAAAATGTGCATTTTTAGTGAAAATGTGAATTTTCAGTGAAAATGTGCATTTTTAGTGAAAATGTGAATTTTCAGTGAAAATGTGCATTTTTAGTGAAAATGTGAATTTTCAGTGAAAATGTGCATTTTTAGTGAAAATGTGAATTTTCAGTGAAAATGTGCATTTTTAGTGAAAATGTGAATTTTCAGTGAAAATGTGCATTTTTAGTGAAAATGTGCATTTTTAGTGAAAATGTGCATTTTTAGTGAAAATGTGCATTTTTAGTGAAAATGTGAATTTTCAGTGAAAATGTGCATTTTTAGTGAAAATGTGAATTTTCAGTGAAAATGTGCATTTTTAGTGAAAATGTGAATTTTCAGTGAAAATGTGCATTTTTAGTGAAAATGTGAATTTTCAGTGAAAATGTGCATTTTTAGTGAAAATGTGAATTTTCAGTGAAAATGTGCATTTTTAGTGAAAATGTGCATTTTTAGTGAAAATGTGCATTTTTAGTGAAAATGTGCATTTTTAGTGAAAATGTGAATTTTAAGTGAAAATGTGAATTTTTAGTGAAAATGTGAATTTTTCGTGAAAATGTGAATTTTTAGTGAAAATGTGAATTTTTAGTGAAAATGTGAATTTTTAGTGAAAATGTGAATTTTTAGTGAAAATGTGAATTTTTCGTGAAAATGTGAATTTTCAGTGAAAATGTGAATTTTCAGTGAAAATGTGAATTTTCAGTGAAAATGTGAATTTCAGTGAAAATGTGAATTTTCAGTGAAAATGTGAATTTTCAGTGAAAATGTGAATTTTCAGTGAAAATGTGAATTTTCAGTGAAAATGTGAATTTTCAGTGAAAATGTGAATTTTCAGTGAAAATGTGAATTTTCAGTGAAAATGTGAATTTTCAGTGAAAATGTGAATTTTCAGTGAAAATGTGAATTTTCAGTGAAAATGTGAATTTTCAGTGAAAATGTGAATTTTCAGTGAAAATGTGAATTTTCAGTGAAAATGTGAATTTTCAGTGAAAATGTGAATTTTCAGTGAAAATGTGAATTTTCAGTGAAAATGTGAATTTTCAGTGAAAATGTGAATTTTCAGTGAAAATGTGAATTTTCAGTGAAAATGTGAATTTTCAGTGAAAATGTGAATTTTCAGTGAAAATGTGAATTTTCAGTGAAAATGTGAATTTTCAGTGAAAATGTGAATTTTCAGTGAAAATGTGAATTTTCAGTGAAAATGTGAATTTTCAGTGAAAATGTGAATTTTCAGTGAAAATGTGAATTTTCAGTGAAAATGTGAATTTTCAGTGAAAATGTGAATTTTTAGTGAAAATGTGCATTTTTAGTGAAAATGTGAATTTTCAGTGAAAATGTGCATTTTTAGTGAAAATGTGCATTTTAGTGAAAATGTGAATTTTCAGTGAAAATGTGCATTTTTAGTGAAAATGTGCATTTTTAGTGAAAATGTGAATTTTCAGTGAAAATGTGCATTTTTAGTGAAAATGTGCATTTTTAGTGAAAATGTGAATTTTCAGTGAAAATGTGCATTTTTAGTGAAAATGTGCATTTTAGTGAAAATGTGAATTTTCAGTGAAAATGTGCATTTTAGTGAAAATGTGAATTTTCAGTGAAAATGTGCATTTTTAGTGAAAATGTGCATTTTAGTGAAAATGTGCATTTTTAGTGAAAATGTGCATTTTTAGTGAAAATGTGAATTTTCAGTGAAAATGTGCATTTTTAGTGAAAATGTGAATTTTCAGTGAAAATGTGCATTTTTAGTGAAAATGTGAATTTTCAGTGAAAATGTGCATTTTTAGTGAAAATGTGAATTTTCAGTGAAAATGTGCATTTTTAGTGAAAATGTGAATTTTCAGTGAAAATGTGCATTTTTAGTGAAAATGTGAATTTTCAGTGAAAATGTGCATTTTTAGTGAAAATGTGAATTTTCAGTGAAAATGTGCATTTTTAGTGAAAATGTGCATTTTTAGTGAAAATGTGAATTTTAGTGAAAATGTGCATTTTTAGTGAAAATGTGAATTTTTAGTGAAAATGTGCATTTTTAGTGAAAATGTGCATTTTTAGTGAAAATGTGCATTTTTAGTGAAAATGTGAATTTTCAGTGAAAATGTGCATTTTTAGTGAAAATGTGAATTTTCAGTGAAAATGTGCATTTTTAGTGAAAATGTGCATTTTTAGTGAAAATGTGCAGTTTTAGTGAAAATGTGAATTTTCAGTGAAAATGTGAATTTTAGTGAAAATGTGCATTTCTAGTGAAAATGTGTATTTCTAGTGAAAATGTGCATTTTTAGTGAAAATGTGAATTTTTAGTGAAAATATGACTTTTAAGTGAAAAATTATTAGTGAATAATTTTTATTTTCTTTTATATCGCTTTCTCCTTCCATAAGGAGGCTGCACTGGCGAAAATCTTTGATCATCAATAAATATTTTCCCTCTTTTATTTTTGTGAAAATAAAAATATTCGAACTTTATCTTCGCAATCGCAATCACATTTTATCGATTTTCTTTTATTTATTTTGTTTTATTTTATGTGCAATAATTTCTTCTGCTGCTTTTGTTTTCGATTCTTTTCCCTCTTCTCCTTTTTATTATTATTTACCTTCATCAGCTGTTGTGTATTTTTGTATTGTTTACCTTTTTTTTTGTTGAGACAAAGACTATAAAATATGCCGTTATGCGAAAAATATGCTAAACGTTTAAATTCATTTTATTTCCATAGCATAACAAAAGGGGGCTTTTCTTTAAAGTCTCCCTGGTTTCCGCTCTTCTAACCAACATTTCTGTTGTCTTTTGTTGTGAATTTTTCAACTGTTTTTTCAAGTAAAGAAAATATCGTTTGTTTACTTCCAATAATTTTTCTCTTTTATTTTATTTTATGGATTTTTGCATAATTCTTTACACACGTTTGAAGTAATAAATGTGAATGTGTGTATTCATGGGCATGTGTGTACTTTTTACTTTCATAAATGCCATCAAGGAAAGCAGAAGAAACAGGCGGTAGATATAAGTTCATCAGTCTGTTAGTAACACTAACACAACTACAACAACAGGTCAACTACAACTGAAGTAAAACTAAACCGGAAGTGACCTACAAACTGAACCACAACCAAATTGAAATAAGAAGTACGAACTTAAACAGCTGAACTGGTATCTCTAATAGCTTCAATTAAATTTAGATTAAAATCTTATCGTGGACCTAAACCGGAATCTGAACTAAAACGAGATTTAGAATCTTAACTAGTAAATGAACAAATATTCAAACGAGAATCTTAACAGACCATAACCTGAACCACTATATGAATTTTGATCAGATCCAGAAACCCAACTACCATTTGAAAATGAATCTGAACTATTATCTGAATTATAATTATAATATAAACTAGAATCGTAACCAAATTCTAAAACAGAATCTGAACAAATATCTTAACTTAAATCTGAGTCTCAATGTAAATCTGGAAAAAAAGCTGATATATAATCAGAACCTGAGCCTGCAATTTAATCCAGACTAAAACTTTAACATTATTTTGAACAGGAACCAGAAAAGCAGAATTTACCCAAGAATCAGGACTTAAATCAACTGAATCTAGAAAATATCTGAACTTTAACAGCCAGAAGAATCTAAAATGGAATTAGAACTACGATCGAAACCAGACTCTGGAATAAAAATTGAATCAGAATCACAAGAATAATCTATAAAAGAATTTACTGGAATAGAAAATTAATTAAAGTCGCAGGAAGAATCTGAACAAGAACCTCAATTAAGATCAGAACTGGAATCTTGAAAACAAATCGGAATCTGAACTGTCATTAGAGCTACAATCAGAACTATAACATGAACAATTTGTAAAACAATCCGAATTATAATCGGAATATAAACTAAACCAGATTTTGAGATAGAATCTGAACAAGAATATGGATCTGAACAAGAATATGGATCTGAACAAGAATATGGATCTGAACAAGAATATGGATCTGAACAAGAATATAGAATAGAATCTTAATAAGAATTTGAACTTAAATTTGAAACAGTCCAAATAAGAATCTGATCTAAAACTGAATTAGATTTTAAATAAAATCTTTTTCAAATTCTAAGATCTTAACAAGACTCTGAATTCGAATTTGAACTTCCATCCGAAATATAATTAAAACCAGAATTAGAACCTGAAATTCAACATATTCTGGTATCGAAACTAGAATCTGAACAATAATCTGAAATAGAAACTGGAGTAAAATCTTGGATCTAAGAACTAAGACCTAAAATAGAATCTGAACCGAAATTTTAAATAAAATGTGGAATCTTAACAAGAATTTAAACTATAAACTGAACCAAAGTCTTGAATGAGAATCTGAATATTAAACAAAATCTGAATAATCTGAATGGGAATATAAATAAGAATTTGAAAAATAATCAGAAGAAGAAACTAAAAATGGATTCTGAACTAAATCTGAAGTAGAATTTTCACACTTTCAAGATTTTCAAGTAAATAAGAATATAAACAAGAATCTGAAAATGAATCTGATGAAGAATCGGAACAAAACTGTGAAGGGAAAACTGGATAGAAATCTGAATAAGAATATATACTAGAATCTTAACACACACACACACATATATATATATATATATATATATATATATATATATATATATATATATATATATATATATATATATATATATATATATATATATATATATATATATATATATATATATATATATATATATATATATATATATATGAAGGGCGGTTGGGATCATGGGGAGAAGTGACCCCCATACAAAAAAATGTTGATTATCGAATATCTAAAGAACCACTTCATCAAGCGTTTTCAAAGTTGGTCCCAATAATTTTTTCATGGAACTTTGTATGGAGCAAGATCTAAAACGAATGGAATCAGGGGAAGAGGTAGCCCTATACAAGCCAAATTTTTATTATCGAATATTTAGAGAATTTTCAAATTTGGTCCCAACCACTTTATCAGGGAACTGTTTTACTAAACATAATGAAGGACAGATATCTAAAGATTATCTAAAGAACTATAACAATAATAGTTCTCAAATTCGACCTCAATCACTTTCTCAAAAAATATAGACGGGTTGGATCAAGGGGGATGGTGCTTCCATATAAAGCAAATATTTATTATCGAATATCTAAAGAACTGGTCAAAATGTAGTACGGATAGGACCATGGGGAGAGGTACCACCCACTATATTAGCGCAGAGGGTAAGAATATAAACCGCAATCGCAATAAAAACTCGGATTTAAATATAAATAAGAATCTGAAAATGTATCATAAGATAAATTTGAAAAAGTTTCTGAACAAGAATCTAAACGAGATTCTGAGATAAATTTTGAATAAAATAACTGAATAAAAATGTGATCAAGAAATTTGATTAAGAGCCTGAATGAAAATCCGAAGCAGATTATGAATGAATGAAAAGTATCTGAAAAAGTATCTAAATAAGAATCGTAATATTAATCTGAACAAAATTCTGAAGTAAATTCTAAACTAGAAATCTGAGTAAAAATTTTTACCAGAATCTAAATAAAATATGAATCAGGATTTAAAAGAAACTAATTTTATTAAAAATCCGAATCAGAGTATAAATAAGAATCTGAAAGTATCTGAACAAGAATCTTAATTCAAATCAGAACAAGATTCTGAAAAAATTCCTGAACTAAAAAAACTGAATGAAATCCGAGTAAAAATCTGATGCAGAACTTGAATTAGATTTTGAACAAGAAGATTAATTTACAACTGAATAAGAATCTGATTTAGAAGCGAAACAAGGATCTAAATAAAATAAGGATCTAAATAATTTAAACCTGAACTATAATTTAAGTTATAATCTTAACAGGAATCTTAAATCTCAACTGTAATCTGAACTACAAGGGACCCACAAAATGTTTATTATTTTACTTCAGCTGAAGGGTTTTACCTGATTCGTCTAGACCTCACGTGGTACAAGTGTTAGAGTTTAGAATATGAGTGACTGGTTGGACTTAAGTTTACGTGTTGGGCATACTAATACACTTAAAAAACTTGGGAACAATACGAAAGGAGTTTTTTTGCAATTATATGCGTATGTATATGTGAATAAGGGTGTAATATGATTAAGGGGTGTTATGTAGAGGTATCTTAACTCACACATCTGTAAGGCAACGTATGTGAGTTTTAAATAAAAAATGTGTTTAAACAGTTTCAAAAGAAGAAGAAGACACAGCAAATATTTATTCGAAAAGTTTGACTTTAATAAGAGCAGACTATAACGCTAAAACATAGCTTCTAAAGGCTAAAATAGATGTTTTTGAAATCAAGTCTCAGTTCCTTTAAATTGACTATAATTTCATCTATTTTATCCCTTCAAATCAATTAATAATAATTTATTTTTATTCCTTCAACAAACATGGACTCTACAAAAGCCATTAAAGCGTATTTAAAAATCCTTTGTGTATTTATTAACACATTTAAATTCCGCGAAAAAAAATCACTGTATTTTTTCAAAACTTTCCAGTCAGTGATTGTTGTTACAACAAACAATCTAAATATTTCCAGCCAATTTTATAGACAAAAATTTGTTGTTTTGCAAAAAATAAGCAAAAAATCCAAATTTTAAATCCCAAATAAAAATAATGTCACACAATAACAACACAAACACCAAAGTGTCGCAACATTTCAAAAACTCTCTCTTTGTCCTCTTCTAAACCTCTTTACCAGTTCATGTGAAAGTGTGTGTGTGTGTGTGTTTTATTTTACAACTTTCACCGTTGGCAATTTGCAATTCGCACCGTGCTGGTAAGCTGCTGTTAAAATGCATGTAAATCCTGTGAAAAACGCATAAATTGTGGTTACTCTATCGCTATAAACCATAAACCATGTTTAAGTGGTATTTTGTTACATCAAACGAAAAAAATGAACGGAATTTGAAAATTTTTTTCTATTCTCCTCGATTTTGTAATCGGTAATAAACGAGAAAGTGAAAGAGAGAGAGAGAGGAAGAGGATGTGGGAGACACCTGACTTAATCATAAAGTAATTTTTATTGTTGCAAGTTTTTCGAAATCTAAATAAATTTAAAGGTCAGGGAGTGAAAGGATTTTTGGTGAAATTTTAAATTCAAATAGAATTTTAAATATCAGCCAGAGTAAAACTAAATACAGTTTTAATTATAGTTCTAATACGATTATGACATTATATAAGAATGAAATGGAAGAGTGGAAGTATGTAACCGCACTTAAATTAAGCAAAAATATAAACCAGAATCTGAACTATAAAATAAACTAGATTGTGCACAAGAAAGCTAACTAAAATCAGAACTTAAACTTTAATTAGAATCCGAATTACAGCCTTAATTAGAACATAAACTGAAATCCCTACTAACAACTAAATTTGTAACTGAACGAGAATCTAAAATAGACTTCAAGCGATTAAAATTCGTTAAAATAAAACATGAAAATCAATACTAAAATCTGAAATCTTGAAAAATAAAAATTAAAAATCAGACCAACAAAATGAACTAAAATCTGAAACAGAATCAAAACAAAAATCTGAATCTTAATTAGAATCTGAATATCAATCTGAACTGGAATATGAAACAGAATCTGAACTACAATCTGTACTAAATTCTGAACTACAATCCGACTTGGAACCGAAAATAGAATCCAAACTGAAATCTGAACCGTAAACTGAGAAACAATCTCAATCAAATTATGGACCTTGAACTAAACTAGAATTTTGAATAGAAATTGAATTACAATCTTAATTAATATCCCAAATAGATACTGAAATATAATCTGCTCTTAGAATCGACAAGAATCCGAAATGCAATATAAATTAGAAACTGAATTCGAACACGAACTAAATTCAAAAGTAACACGAAAAATATTACACAGTGAGAAAGAAACCGAATCCAAATTAGATCCGAACTCCAATCTAAATTTGAATCTGAAATAGAACCTCAACTACAATCAAAACCAGATTAGCGTTAGAATCTTAACTCGCAGCTGAGGAAGAATGAGAATTAGATTACAAATAAGAATCTGAACCATGATCCAAACTAATTTCTGACTTATAGATTGGATACGAGTCAGTCTAATCTGGAATCAAAACTAAGAATTGGAATCTAAGAAATCTAATCTAGAATATTCAATGGAATCTGAATTATAATATGAAGCGGAACGGTGACTGAATTAGAAATTTGAGCTATAATCCTAACCAGCATCAGATTTAGAATCTGGATTGCAGTTTGAATTAAAATCAGATCTAGAAACCAAGACAGAATCTGAATAATTTGGACTTCAATTTAATATGTTTACAGTACAATCAGATTGAAATTTTGAACTAGAATCTGAATAAGAACCCGAATTAAACTGAATAAGAACCAGAACTAGAAACTGAGCTATAATCTGTAATGGAATTTAAATAACAGTCTCAAATTAGATTATAAACTGGAATCTGGAATTTAATTTGTATTAGAACGTCGACTAGATTCTGAACTATACCCGAATTTTTAAATGAAGTACAACTGAACTAAAACTGTATTAAAACTGAATAACAAGTGAATTAGAACTGAACTAAAATTAAAATGGATCTGAACTAGAACAAAACTAGAACTGAACTAGAACTGAACTAAAACTGAATAAGAACCAAAGGAAAACTGAACTTGAACTGAACTAAAACTGAATAAGAACCAAAATAGAACTCAGCTATAAATGAAGTAGAACTGAACTAAAACTTAACTAGAACTGTGCTAGAACTAAATTAGAACTGAACTTGAACTGAACTAAAACTTAACTAGAACTGAACTTTAGTAGAACTAAACTAGAACTGAACTAGAACCGAACTAAAACTGGACTTGAACTGAACTAAAACTGAATAAGAACCAAAACAGAACTGAACTAGAAATGTGCTAGAACTGAACTAAAACTTAACTAGAACTGAACTTTATTAAAACTGAACTAGAACCGAACTAGAACTGGACTTGAACTACACTAAAACTGAATAAGAACTAGAACTGAACTTCAAATGAACTAAAACTGTACAGGAACTGAACTAGAACCGAACTAGAACTAAAATAGATCAGACCCAGAACTGAGCTAGAATCTGAATTTTAAATTAAGCTATAAATCCTTAATTAATGCTTAATGTCTCTATTTATGTTTAAATTTTTATATTTTTCTCATTTAAATTCAAAAATTATATAATTTTTTTTACTAAAATAAAAATTTTAATCACTGTCAAGTGTTGTGGCGACAATATGTCTGTCTATAAGGTTTTTCTCACTCACATTTTTCAACCTCAACAGCACGCACACTTGTACAGTTAAGGGATACGCATTGTGGTATTTTTAATTTATTTAGTCATTGTTGAGCGAAAATAAAAAGTGAATATGTATGTGAATATATATATAAACAGGCAGACATATATCCTTGGCCAAGGACCAATACAGCTTTCATGAAAGAAAAAAAACTGTTTTATTTAACTGTTTTCTGTTTCACTTTAGTGAATTTTAAATAATGAAAAGTTGAGAAGAATTTAAAAAAGTTTATATTTTTTATAATAAATATTTATGTTTAAGCGCATTTTGAAAAAATGAATGTAATGCGGTAGGAAATTATAATATGAAATAAATTATTTTCTTTTTGCAAAAAAATCTTTGTATTCTTGACTGAAGATGAGTTCTTTTAAAACATGTTTGAATATTTCACGCGCTTTTGCTTTAGTCTCAGTTTTTAATTAAAGTTTGCAACACTTTTTTTCAAAACCGCCTTTTTAGTAGCTTAATTGCACCCTTTTGCAAATTTGCCTTTAATATTTGGTAATTTTCCAATTCGATAAATATTTTCAAACCAGAGACACATTTTTATTAAAATCTCACACCACACACATCATCAAACACAGTAATGACCTTTTAGCGATTTTTCATTGATTCCAAAGGAATTCAATTTTCATAACTTTAATATTTTCTTACTTGTCAACATTTAACATCAAGAATTATTTTTCCTAATTTTTCTAATTTTCATTTTGGATCGTCCTGATTTTTTCTATTACTCCAGTTAGCATCACTGATTTCCCAGCATGTCTGCTAATGGTGTTAATAAAATCCTTCACTCGAGACCTAATGCATGTATGTTTGTGTGTGTTACATATTTATTTATTTTGGGGGTGTATTTTTTTCTGTAGTCACAATAATGTCATATGATATGTCAATTTACTAAAGCTTGGATTTTGACACCCAGTCAGTCATAAACAATCATCTAGTAAAACCACCCGCTTACAGAACATGCAACACCAAAAAAACTCATATGATTTACATGCTGCACGCACCCGTCACAGTTATTAGAACTTTAATACAAGAAAATGGAACCAACTACTAAAAACTAAAGGACATCATGGTACCGAATTTGAACTGAATGAAAACTGAACCAAAATCAGAAACAGAACTGATAAGGAATTTGATTTAGAGTCTAAACCTAAAAATCACACTTTCACTAAAAGTGCACATTTATTAAAAATTCATTCATTTTCATTTCATTTTCACTAAAAATGCACATTTTCACTAAAAATGCAGATTTTCACTAAAAATGCAGATTTTCACTAAAATGCAGATTTCACTAAAATGCACATTTTCACTAAAAATGCAGATTTTCACTAAAAATGCAGATTTTCACTAAAAATGCAGATTTTCACTAAAAATGCAGATTTTCACTAAAAATGCAGATTTTCACTAAAAATGCAGATTTCACTAAAAATGCACATTTTCACTACAAATGCAGATTTTCACTAAAATGCACATTTTCACTAAAAATGCAGATTTTCACAAAAATGCACATTTTCACAAAAAATGCACATTTTCACTAAAAACGCACATTTTCACTAAAAACGCACATTTTCACTAAAAACGCACATTTTCACTAAAAACGCACATTTTCACTAAAAATGCACATTTTCACTAAAAATGCACATTTTCACTAAAAACGCACATTTTCACTAAAAATGCACATTTTCACTAAAAACGCACATTTTCACTAAAAAACGCACATTTTCACTAAAAATGCACATTTTCACTAAAAATGCACATTTTCACTAAAAATGCACATTTTCACTAAAAATACACATTTTCACTAAAAATGCACATTTTCACTAAAAATGCACATTTTCACTAAAAATGCACATTTTCACTAAAAATGCACATTTTCACTAAAAATGCACATTTTCACTAAAAATGCACATTTTCACTAAAATGCACATTTTCACTAAAAATGCACATTTTCACTAAAAATGCACATTTTCACTAAAAATGCACATTTTCACTAAAAATACACATTTTCACTAAAAATGCACATTTTCACTAAAAATGCACATTTTCACTAAAAATGCACATTTTCACTAAAAATGCACATTTTCACTAAAAATGCACATTTTCACTAAAATGCATATTTTCACGAAAAATGCACATTTTCACTAAAAACGCACATTTTCACGAAAAATGCACATTTTCACTAAAAACGCACATTTTCACGAAAAATGCACATTTTCACTAAAAACGCACATTTTCACTAAAAATGCACATTTTCACTAAAAACGCACATTTTCACTAAAAATGCACATTTTCACTAAAAACGCACATTTTCACTAAAAATGCACATTTTCACTAAAAATGCACATTTTCACTAAAAATGCACATTTTCACTAAAAATGCACATGTTCACTAAAAATGCACATTTTCACTAAAAATTCGCATTTTCACTAATAATTCCAATTTCACATTTTCTACAAAAATTTACATTTTCACTAAAAATTTTCCATATGTGGAAATTATTAGTTGGTCCCATTAATGTTTTCTAATAGAAAAAAAATAAACTTGTTATGAAACATTTTTGTTTGTAATAAAGGCATAAAATATAATTCACATGTGTCGCTATAAATATTCCGAAATTTGAAACCCTTCACCTTAACCGTGACAAACTTGTAATCATAATAATGATAATGACAATGATCATATTATTTTTGTAGAAAAAAAAATAAATAAATTATGACAGACATTTCGATTATTTTGCATAAAATTTATTTCAAACAACATTTTTGTTTATGGTCAATTCCCAAATAAAAGGGGTTAAGAAATGTTGGATTACATGCAGCAACATTCACACATTTAAAAATTCCAATGAATTTTTTTTTTTAAATTTCAAACACGTGCCACAACACATGTTTGTATTTAAAAGGGAATCGCCTTCAAAAATAAAGGACTTTAAAGAAAAATTTGCATTTATATTAAAAGCCGCTTCATTTGTCGAAAATAGTTTCCTTTTCATGTTTTTGCTGGTAATTCCTATTTATAGCGTTTTAGTGTTGAATGTTTTGATGTTAATAAATTTGTCATTTCTACATCAACAATTACGTGTCACACTTGACATAGAAATATGTCAGTGTCAAAGAAAAATTTAAATACATTTTATAAACATAAATTTTATTTTCTGTTTACAGGTCAAAGGTCAGAATAGCTGGACTCTCTGAACAAAATTCACTCACCCCCTGAACTAAGTTGTGTTTGCTATTAAAATAACAAATAGATTTTGCGTGTCAGGATATTTTTTTTTTGAAAAGAACAAATAAATAAATTAAGGATATAAAAAGAAGATGAAGAGAAATACTGAAAGGTGTTAACATGCAATTAAATTTTTTCATTGTGTTAACAATCAAATAATTCATTGTTTAAAACTACAACCCACAAAAACTCTAAAAATAAAATCAACTACAACCCCTAATGAAAAATCAAGCTCCCATTCCTCTCTCTCTCTCCGCTTTAAATGACGACTTTAAGGATTTCCTGCCAATAACAGCTACTGTTTATGCGAATGTGTGTCTGTATGTGTGTTTCTTTATGTAAGTATGTGTCAAATTAAGGGTTTAAGTAACACGATTTTTTTCCCTCTCCAGAGGTTTAAGGAGTTTTTTATGTGTTTGATTTGCTATCAAACCATAAAAAAGTACATGATTTCATTTTATTTTATTCGTGTTTTATTTTATTGTTTAATTTTAAGCTGATCCACACTTTTGATAACAACAATAAACACAAGACCAGGATTTTCTATAGGTGGGAATTTTGCTGACAATTAAAAGCTAAATGAGCAGTCTTTGCAACCCTCAAAAAATTATGAAAAAACTCGTATCTTATCCTGGACAAACATTTGGTTCTTTAACCATATGAGCAAAGACTTAAACCAACTCAATAAAATTTCCTACATTCGGAATAAACCGTTTCTGCTTATTTCCCTTTATAAAGGATGAAATCGGGGATTAATATTGTGAAAATAGGGGAATATTATAACGAACAAGGCAAAGAGCCGTCAAGGAATTAGTAAAGACAAAAGCCAAATAATTTCATATGAGAAAAAATTAATAAAAATTTAAATCACAAGAAAAACTTCAACTTAAAATCAAAATCAAACTTTGCAAAGAATCTGAAACGATATAAAACTGATGGAAAATCATTATAGAATTCTGAACTATAAAATCATTAACTAGAGAATAAATAAAGTCAAAATGAGAACTTGAATTTGAATCTGATTTGAAATTTGAAGAAAAATCAAAATTAGAATCTGAAATAAAATTTGAACTAGAATTGGAGTTAGAATTTCTACTGTAAACTCAAATAGAATCTGAACAAAAATCTGAATAAAATTTGAAATTAAATCTAAACTAAAATAAGAATCTCTATAATAATCTGAAACAAAATTTGAATAAGAAACTGAATTGAAATCTGAACTGTAACTTTAATTCTGCGAACTAAGCTAATATCTGAATTAAAATTCGGAATTGAAATCTGAATTAAAATCTAAAAACTGTGAATTATAGTCTGAAACAAATGTGAACTCGAATCTTGATAGGAAAGTGGTATAGAATCTAAAGTAGAGTCGGACCTGTAATTACCATTGAAATCTAAACTATTAAAATGTGAACTTAATACTGAAGAACGTATCTGAAATCAAATCTGAACTATGATCCCAATAAGGATTTGAGCTAATATCTGATTAATATTCTGAACAACAATAATGAAGAAGAATCTGGTGTAAAAACCTGAGTAATAATTTAGATTTCAAACTTAAATAGAATCTGCAAAAAGAATCTGATTGAGTCTGAACTAAAATCTCAACTAGAATTTGATCTGAATTTTAAACTTAACAATATTTTGGAAACGAATTTTAATTAAAGACTCAAAATTTGAATTATAACCTTAAAATAAATTTGAATTAGAAACTCCACTAGAATCCAGACCAGAATCTGAGCAATAATCTCATTTAGAATCTGAATAAGACTCTGCTTTATAATTTAAACATTAGAACTGAAAAAGGATCTGGACTAGAAATTGAATAAGTATTAGTGTTACAATCTGCACAAGAACCTGAAATAGAATTTGAAATAAAATTTTCGACTAGAATTTGAACTTTAACCTGAACTATAATTACATTTAAAATTCGAACTAAAATCTGAACTTTTCAAAATAATCTAGAAAAACTCTGGACCAGAAAATGAATAAAAATCTGAACTAAAATCTTGACTAACGAACCGAAATACAAATCTGAACCATAATCTTATTTAGAGTCTGAATAAGAATTTAAATTAAAATCCAAACTAAAAACAAGAAAACCACTCAATTTAAATAAGAATCCGAATAAATATCTGTACTAAAATTTTAACTCGAATCTGAATTATAATTTAATTAAGATCTAAACAGAGCTGGAAACCAAATTGGAATCTGAATTAAAAACTGGAGATGAACTCAACTTCACAGAACTCGAATTCACAGTTTCATACAAATTAGAATTCTAATTTATTTTCAAATGAAAAAAAAAATATATAAAATCAGTTTTAAGTTCGAAATTTTTTTTAATTTATTTTTATGCAGAAATCTAATAGTCCGTTTTTCTATATCGAAGGAAAAGCTTTTGTTCGTTTTATACACGAAAGAAACCTGATTTGTGTTGCTATAAATTCGTATAACTGCATTAATGCGAACAAAAAAATGAGAGTTTTATTACAAAATTTGAATGTAAACAAAAATCAGAATGTAAACATGAATTAAATCTCAAATCGAATTTAAACTAGAATATGAATTATAAAAATGTGCACTTTTTACCAAAAGTGCACATTTCACTAAAAATGCACATTTTCACTAAAAATGCACATTTTCACTAAAAATACACATTTTCACTAAAAATGCACATTTTCACTAAAAATGCACATTTTCACTAAAACTGCACATTTTCACTAAAACTGCACATTTTCACTAAAACTGCACATTTTCACTAAAACTGCACATTTTCACTAAAAATGCACATTTTCACTAAAAATGCACATTTTCACTAAAAATGCACATTTTCACTAAAAATGCACATTTTCACTAAAAATGCACATTTTCACTAAAAATGCACATTTTCACTAAAAATGCACATTTTCACTAAAACTGCACATTTTCACTAAAACTGCACATTTTCACTAAAAATGCACATTTTCACTAAAAATGCTCATTTTCACTAAAAATGCACATTTTCACTAAAAATGCACATTTTCACTAAAAATTCACATTTTCACTAAAAATTCACATTTTCACTAAAAATGCACACTTTCACTAAAAGTGCACATTTTGCACTAAAAATGCACACTTTCACTAAAAGTGCACATTTTCACTAAAAATGCACACTTTCACTAAAAGTGCACATTTTCACTAAAAATGCACACTATCACTAAAAGTGCACATTTTCACTAAAAATGCACACTTTCACTAAAAGTGCACATTTTCACTAAAAATGTACACTTTCACTAAAAATTCACATTTTCACTAAAAATTCAGATTTTTACTAAAAATTCATATTTTTTACTAGAAATTTAATAAAAATTTAGAAAATTAATTAAAAATTTAATAAAAATTCACTTATATATCAAATTTTTTTTTGTTTTTGTATCACGATCGACTCGAACTGAAATGTGCAAATCAGTGAAAATTTTTTTAATGAAAAACTATTAAAAAACTATCCAAAAACTTGAAAATTTTAAAATTCGAAAATTACGTAAATTTCTTAAAACGTAAGAAATAACGTAAGTCAATGCGAATAAAGGCTTCGTAATTTTATACGGAATCGAGTGATTGGCTTTCGTTCGCTTGAGTTTTCGTTTGACATAGAGAAACGGACTATAAATTTGAATGAAAATCTTGAAAATAAAATATTATTTATATAACGAAAATGTAAATTTTAATTGAATAAATTCTTACTAAAATATAAATGAAATAAAATTAATACCTTTTTTTAATATTATTAATAATCAATTTCCTCCTTTTCTTTATTTCCTCTTCTGTTATTAACTTACTTTAAAACACTTACACACAAACAATTTACTTTAAAACAGGCCATATTGAAAGCAATTTCTTTACTAATTGACAATAATTTGCTCTTTATTTTAAATATAAATTTTCAATTTTATTTTCTCTCTTAATTTACTTTAGAATTTTCTCTTTTAATAACAAAAACCTAAACACTATTAAAAACTGCTCTCTTTTTCTTTTATTAAAATTTTTTGCAACTTTTCTTTTAGCAAAAAACTCTTGCTTTTGCATATTTTCAACTCATCTTTTATTTCCTTTAACACTTTTTTGTAACAACAATAACAAACAACGAATAAACGAAACGAACGATAAACAAAACGCTCAACATTTTCAATACACATTTTTTCTCCAGCGACTGCGCTGCTTTCTTAAGTTGACAGCGCATTTCATGTTAACACTTTTTCTTACACGATTTTTAGCTTTAAAACTTTTGTTTTCCGTTTAAATTTTCTATTTTTCTTATAAAACTTTTTCTTCCCTTTCATTTGATTCACTTTTTATTTAATTTTATTCACTTTTTCAAAGAATTAAAAGGATTTAAAGACCCGACAACCGGAAGACACACGTGCACCCTTGAAAAACACTTGTTGAACTGAATTGAGAAAACAAAAAACAAAAAGAAACGGAACAAGAAACTTTTAATGGGCAGAGGGAGAGGAAATGGTGGAGAAATATAGAGAATGTTGTTATTGTTTGTGTTTTAGTTTGTTTGTTGTTGTTATTAACGTGTTTAATGGAAATAAACTAAAACAACGTTAAAGCGCATGAGCGAGTGTTTGTTTTTTAAGTAAATGAAAAGAGTTTGCAAAAACTATGAAAATAAGAAAAAGAATGAAAGAGAGAGCAATATTTTTTAATGTGTGTGTGTATTTAGTATTTAAGCTTTTGAATAAAATAATTAGAAGAATTAATTTATATTTTAAATTAAAAGTAAATTACTGACAATAATTACATTTTTAATACTGAACTAATTCAATGGTGTTTTAAGGATAAATGTGAGTTGACATTAAATGGAATTAATGAGAGAATAAAGAAATAAATAATAATTATTTAATTGTTTAATAAGAAAATGAAATTTAATATTTTAATTATTTATTTTAAAATATTTGTTCAACATTAATTAAATGAAAAACAAGTAAAAATATTATGGTGGGTCAAGCCCGACTATGTAACACCCTACATCATATTGTTGATTGTAAATTAAAGCTACGAAAAATTTATGAACGACCCTCGTTTAATTTACTTTTCCGATTTATGACATTTATATGATACTAACATTTATGTAAAATTAATACGTTTGAAAAGGATTTTTTCCGGGAGGTTATATCGGAGCTAAATGAAATGATGGACCGACCTTCGTATAATTTTCAACATCGATTTTAAATTGTATTTAGTTTAATGTATGTACTTATGCCCTTCAAAGTTATAATTGGGGTGGGGACCCTTTCATGGGTCCCTTACAGGCACAATTGACATTTCTTTTAATTTAGATTTTGTATGACCTTAAGTCCCCATTCTAGGAAGACATTTATATGGAAGCTTCCTGAAATATTGGACCGAATATGACCGAATGTTAACAATAATTAAATAAGCTGCAGAACATATCGACATTAAATGAATTTACGAAAAAAATGTGAAAATCTAAAGTTCAAAAGCAAAAATTTTGAATTTTTAGTAAAAAAATTAAATTTTTTTGTAAATTATAAAATGTTTAGTAAAAATGTGAATTTTTAATAAAAATATGAATTTATAGTGAAAATTGAAGTTTTCGATGAAAATATTAATTTTTAGTCAGAATTTTTAGGAAAATTGAGAACTTTTTTGGGGAAAATATATTTCAAAATGTGATTTTGTTTTTTGTGAAAAAGTGAAATTTTAGCGTAAATTTAAATTTTTTAGCAAAAATCTAAATTTATGGGAAAATTTTCGAATTTTTAGTTAAAATAATTTTTTTTTAATGAAAATGTGAATTTTTAATCGTATGTGATTTTTACGGAAAGATTGTCATTTTAAGTGAGAACTTTTAAGATTTCTAGTTAATATGCGAATTTTTAGTTAAAAGATAATTTTTTTAAAGATAATAATTTTTAGAGAAAAATAAAAATTTGTAATGAAAAATTGATTTTTTTAGTGAAAATATTAATTTTTTAGGAAAAATGTGAATTTTTTTAAAAGAACATAATTTATTTTAACTTTTGGTTTTTATTAAACATTTTAATTTCTAGTAAACATTTGAAATTCTTATTAGAATTGAGAATTTAAAAGAACCTCTGAACTTTTAATAAGTGATTATTAGTGATAATTGAGAACTTTTTGTTAAAGAATTAAAAGTGTTGCAAAAATTGAAATTTCTAATAAAAATTTTGGGAATTTGTAAAAACATGTGAATTTATTGAAGAAAATTAATTGTTTTTAAATAAAAATGGGAGTCTTCATAACGCTATGAATTTTAAGAGAAAATTGATCTAATTTCGGTCGTATTCTAAGAAGCTTTACAAAACTTCATAAACCAAAACTCCATAAATTTATATTCAAAATCAAATTTTATAATCGAATTCATCAACCAACAGTTAAATATTTAAAAAGGGTATAAACCTTTGATAAACCTACATTTAGGGAAATTTTGTGTTTTTTGGATGTTTAGACACTAATTCTAGATCGATTCTCCTTAAGTTGGAATTATTTATTTAACTTTGTGTTCGGGTCATCATTTTTCAATTATCACATGTTCTGAGCTATAAATTACAGAAAAAAAGATGAAAAATTTTCATAAAAAAATTTAAAAATAAATTAAAAATTTAGCACAATATTTTAGTGATGTACAAATCTCATCAAAATGAATAAAATAAAGCTCGTTATTCGAATACAAGTTTTGTCTATAAAATTAATTTAAAAAAAATTTATTATTTTTTACTTTTTGAATTCCATCTATTTTAGTATTTTTATTTGGGTATAAAATGAATCAGAAATTTAGAAAATAATTGAAATAATAATTGATGAAATTTCATTCGTTAGTTTGAAGTTCTAATTCAAAAGAGTGGAAAATGTGAAAAACCAAAATTAAGAAATGTATTTATTTCGTGATTTTTAATACGATTTTTCAGTTTTTTAATTATTAGACTTAATGAACTTATTAACTCATTTGTTCGTTAAATCTTCTGTAAATTTTTTATTTAAAAACGTTCGTTAAAAACTAAAATAATCCCTTTTTTAACTAATTTCAATGTTCATAAGAATCTGTTTTTAGCTAAATTGCAGTTATTAAGAATCGCCATTATTAAAATATACATTTAACCAAGTCCTTTCATTTAAAAGGAATTTCTCTAAATTGAGAATAATTTTACTTTTTGCAAAAAAAAAAAAAAAAAAAAAAAAAAACTACAGAAATAATTTTAATTATTTAAAAAAAATATTTTACTTCATTAATCAATAAGAAATTTAATTACAAATTTCAAGAAAAATATAATTTACCTTTAAAACAAAAATGTCTTCCATTATTAATTGAAATTCAACTAAAAATACTTTAAAACACACACACAAACACTTAGATTTACATTTTAACACAAAATAACATTAAAAACTAAAAAAAGGCCATAATGAGAGCGATATATTTTGGTAATTGGCAATAATTTGCTCTTTATTTGAAATAAAAAAATTTACATTTATTTTCTCTTATTTATTTCTTGATCATGAAAATGCTCTCTTTTTCTTTTATTTAAATTTTTTTGCAATTAAATTTCTTTTTTCCTTTTGAAAACACTCGCTTTTGCATATTTTCAACTCATTTTTTATTTCCTTTAACTCTTCTTTTATAACAACAACAATAATAAATAAGCGAAACGAACGATAAACAAAACACTCAACATTTTCGATACACATTTTTTCTCCAGCGACTGCGCTGCTTTCTTCAGTTGACAGCGCATTTCATTTTAACACTTTTTCTTACACGATTTTTTGCTTTAAAACTTTTGTTTTCCATTTAAATTTTCTATTTTTCTTATAAAACTTTTTCTTCTCTTTCATTTGATTCACTTTTTATTTGATTTTATTCACTTTTTCCAAGATTTAAAAGGATTTTAAGACCCGACAACCGGAAGACACACGCGCACCCTCGAAAAACACTTGTTGAACTGAATTGAGAAAACAAAAAAGCAGAAACGGAACAAGAAACTTTTAATGGTACAGAGGGAGAGGAAATGGGAGAGAAATATAGAGAATGTTTATTGTTTGTGTTTTAGTTTTTTTGTTATTAAAGGAAATAAATACGAAGTTAAAGCGCATGATCAAGTGTTTTTTTAAGTAAATGACATGAGTTTGGCAAAATGTATGAAAATAAATAAAAAAGGAAGAGAGTAATTTTTTTGATTGTGTGTATATTTGTTATTGAAGAGTTAATTAGGAATTAGTATCAGTAATTAAGTAAAAGAAGTAAAAGAGTAAATTCATATTAGAAATAAGGAAATTAATGTCAGTTGAATAAAAAATGGAATTTTTAATACTCAACTGAATTTTAACGGTAAATATTTGAATATTTACATTTAAATATAATTGATTGAAGAATTTGAAAATATATAATTAAATATATAAACTAAGGACTGAGATTGAAAAATTCTTAACATACATAAATGTTAATAACAAGTAAAAATGTTATGTTCGGTAAAGCTCGACTATGTAATACAATTCACTTAATTGTTAATTAAAATGGTTGCTGCGGAAAATTTGTGAACGACCCTCGTATAATTTGCTTTTCTTACTTATGCTTAAGTGTGCAAAAGGTTATTATGATATTTTCATTTATGTGGAATTTATGCATTCGAAAAGGATGTTTTTCTCGAGGGTTATATGGGAATTAGAAAAAAATTATGGACCGAACGTCGTATAAATTTGCACACCAGTTTTTACTTATAATTATCCTAATTTGACCAAAAATTAACCATGCCCACGTATATGTAAGACTCATGCGTTTAAAAGTAATATTTTGAAGGGGGTTGTTTGGGACCTATGAGAAATAATGGACCGATTCTCGTACAATTTGGCACATCGTTTTCGTATATCATAGGACTTATTTTTGCAAAATTTATGAAATAATGAGCCAATCATAACCAATTGCAATAATAGAAAGCAGCGTCCTTGGATCGAAATAATACTACAATGCCAAATTTCATTAAGATATTATCAAAACTGCGACCTGTTATTTATGAGTAAACTTTACATTGACAGCAAACCGGACATGGTTCAATCGACTCAAAAAGTGATTATGTGTAGATCGGTCGACTTTAAAGTCGTGGTAGTACTAATTTTTCTACTCGTTACTCACAAACTCATAATAACTCCACCATCTATGGTGGTGTAGGGTATAAAAGTGAAAGCAAAAACTTACAGTTTTATTATTTTATTAATTGAAATTATTGTTACAATTTACAATATTTTTATAGTTTAAATCACTAGCGATAAAGTTTTGAACCTCTTTTGGTAACTCTTCCATTAGCATTTTTATAGTAATTTTTATAGTATTTTTTAAGTACATTTCTGTTTTGGATACCTTCTTTGTGTTCCTTAATTCTCTTATAATAAGAGATCAATAACTCTGATCTGGCTCTCTCTTTTAAATTTTTTTTGACATCTTTTTTTTTTTTTTGAACAGGAAAAATCTGCCAGAACGTACTTTTCGTCATTCATTATACAGCAATAACATTTTTTTAGAAAACTTCACTCTGCTTTTGGTCGCTTAAATTTGAGCTGCGTTCCTGTCAAATAATCCGTCCATTGAGCTTACCAAGCTGATCTTTGAATGCTGAACCAAATTTTATTAGGACCAAATAGTGTTTTGTTCAAAATGTTTTATCTTTTTAGAATTTTCTCTTTTAGTAAAAAAGTATTTGGGATAAACGTTTTTATGAAAAAAGTGTGTTAAGAATTTTTCAATTTCAGTCCTTAAAAGTTTGCATTCAAATAAAATGAAAATATCAATAAGGTTGTTATTTTATTGAGTATTCGAATGAAATCTGATATAATCTGATAGATAAGTAGAGGCAATAGAGCCCATTTCACTCATTATCACGTTGTTGCAAACTTATTTCAAGTGATTGAAATCATTTTTACATAAAGATAAAGTCTTCGGTTCAAAAGTTTGAGGTTAATAGTAGAATATTAACGAAGATTAGAATAAATTTGATCAGCAAAATCAAATATTATTTGATGTAGAAATTTCTACGATCTGAGAGGATGATTATGGGATGATACGTGACACATTAATTCATATGCAACAACTCCACTATTATGTATGGATGATACCCCTCCCCCTGGTCTAGATAGATGCATATAAAGATAGATAGATAGATAGATAGATAGATAGATAGATAGATAGATAGATAGATAGATAGATAGATAGATAGATAGATAGATAGATAGATAGATAGATAGTATATACAAATAATTAATTAATTCTCTTATATTTATTTCCTTTTCCTTTAATTACATTTAACTACAAACATCCATATAAGTATCTGCTCTTAAAACACCCTACAACTTTTTTATATTGTAAAAAAACATTATTATCTTATTGATAATAACTAATTCTTTATTTTAAATTTAAGTTCGCTCTTTTCTTTATTTCATTAAGTATAAATTTAACGCTTCAGTAACAAAAACTCATACGATTAAAAAATTACACTCTCGTACTCTCATATTTATTGCAAAAACATTTCCTCTGCTTTATAACAAACTTGCTCATGCGCTTCAATGTCGTATTTGTTAATAACAACAACAAATTAAAACACAAACAATAACAACATTCTCCATATTTCTCCCCCATTTCCTCTCTCTCTGTCACATTAAAAGTTTCTTGTTCCGTTTCTGCTTTTTTGTTTTCTCAATTCAGTTCAACAAGTGTTTTTCGAGGGTGCGCGTGTGTCTTCCGGTTGTCGGGTCTTAAATCCTTTTAAATCTTGAAAAAGTGAATAAATTAAATAAAAAGTGAATCAAATGAAAGAGAAGAAAAAGTTTTATAAGAAAAATAGAAAATTTAAATGGAAAACAAAAGTTTTAAAGCAAAAAATCGTGTAAGAAAAAGTGTTAAAATGAAATGCGCTGTCAACTCAAGAAAGCAGCGCAGTCGCTGGAGAAAAAATGTGTATCGAAAATGTCGAGTGTTTTGTTTATTGTTTGTTCCGTTTATTTGTTGTTTGTTATTGTTGTTAAAAAAGAAGTGTTAAAGGAAATAAAAAATGAGTTGGAAATACGAAAAAGCGAGTTTTTTTTAAGGAAAAAAGTAATTTAATTGCAAAATAAAATGCAAATTAAAGAAAAAGAGAGCATTTTCTTAACAGAGTTTAGTTGTTTTCTTATAAAGAGAAAATTTTAAAGTAAAATAAGAAAGAAAATAAAAATGAAAATTTATTTTTAAATTAAAGAGCAAATTATTGTTAATTAGTAAAGAAATCGCTCTCATTATGGCCTTTTTTAGTTTTTAAGTGATTTATTGAGTGTTTAAGTGTTAATATAAGTGTTTGTGTATGTGTGTTTTAAAGTGCTTTTATTTGAATTTAAATTAGTAACGGAAGAGGAAATAATTAAATGCAGACAACTCAAAATTATAAAGGTACATCATACATCTTATTTAGCAATTTATGAATGATTTTATTCATTTATTTAATAAAGAAAATTATTTGTTGTAAAATGTCTCCCAAGAATTTTGATTATGTTAGTGAAAATTGAATTTTGAAATTCACATTTTCACTAAAAATGCACATTTTCACTAAAAATGCACATTTTCACTAAAAATGCACATTTTCACTAAAAGTGCACATTTTCACTAAAAATGCACATTTTCACTAAAAATGCACATTTTCACTAAAAATTCACATTTTCACTAAAAATTCACATTTTCACTAAAAATGCACATTTTCACTAAAAATTCACATTTTCACTAAAAATGCACATTTTCACTAAAAATGCACATTTTCACTAAAAATGCACATTTTCACTAAAAATGCACATTTTCACTAAAAATGCACATTTTCACTAAAAATGCACATTTTCACTAAAAATGCACATTTTCACTAAAAATGCACATTTTCACTAAAAATGCACATTTTCACTAAAAATGCACATTTTCACTAAAAATGCACATTTTCACTAAAAATGCACATTTTCACTAAAAATGCACATTTTCACTAAAAATGCACATTTTCACTAAAAATGCACATTTTCACTAAAAATGCACATTTTCACTAAAAATGCACATTTTCACTAAAAATGCACATTTTCACTAAAAATGCACATTTTCACTAAAAATGCACATTTTCACTAAAAATGCACATTTTCACTAAAAATGCACATTTTCACTAAAAATGCACATTTTCACTAAAAATGCACATTTTCACTAAAAATGCACATTTTCACTAAAAATGCACATTTTCACTAAAAATGCACATTTTCACTAAAAATGCACATTTTCACTAAAAATGCACATTTTCACTAAAAATGCACATTTTCACTAAAAATGCACATTTTCACTAAAAATGCACATTTTCACTAAAAATGCACATTTTCACTAAAAATGCACATTTTCACTAAAAGTGCACATTTTCACTAAAAATTCACATTTTCACTAAAAATTCACATTTTCACTAAAAATTCACATTTTCACTAAAAATTCACATTTTCACTAAAAATTCACATTTTCACTAAAAATTCACATTTTCACTAAAAATTCACATTTTCACTAAAAATTCACATTTTCACTAAAAATTCACATTTTCACTAAAAATTCACATTTTCACTAAAATTCACATTTTCGCTAAAAATTCACATTTTCACTAAAAATTCACATTTTCACTAAAAATTCACATTTTCACTAAAAATTCACATTTTCACTAAAAATTCACATTTTCACTAAAAATTCACATTTTCACTAAAAATTCACATTTTCACTAAAAAATTCACATTTTCACTAAAAAATTCACATTTTCACTAAAAATTCACATTTTCACTAAAAAATTCACATTTTCACTAAAAATTCACATTTTCACTAAAAATTCACATTTTCACTAAAAATTCACATTTTCACTAAAAATTCATATTTTTACTAAAAATTCACATTTTCACAAAAAATTCAAATTTTCACAAAAAATTCACATTCTAACTGAAAATTCAAAATGTCAATAAAAATTTACATTTTCTCATAGAATGCAATATTTTAATTGTTTATTAAAAATTCTCTTCAGAAAATTCGCAATTGACAATTTCGAATCGTACTTTCAAGTGTAAGTTAAAGCAAAAAATATGTAATTATAAAAGCTCCGTGATATAAGCTTACACAATTTAATGACATGTGTATTATTGAATTGAGTAAAAGTGAGCTTAGTAAGCTGATGTATATCTTTACGGGCACTCTATTCTTCGGGCATACTTATATCGCTCCGGAGCAGCCAATGATAGGGAATGTGGAGAGGACATTTGAACGAAGTAACACTTCCTTTGTCTTCCCTTGAGATCGCTCCATAATTTCCTATATCTCAAATATTACCAACTAGAAAAAATCCATTTAAAAAGCAAAATCCCTCATTAATCGTAATAATTAAGTGCACTTTTAAGGATAAATTAAAAAAGAAACTTATACGAGGGTCGGTTATTCATTTTTAATAGTTATCAATTATTAGGTTTAGGTTATTAAATAAACGGGTTTTAACGACTTTAACTTTTCTTTCATCATAAAATTCAGATTTTGACAAAATTTAAAAGAAAATTAAATAAAATTCTTTCGAAGAAATTGTAACGTTTTTGATATTTGAATTTAAATTTTATTTGTAACGCCCTGTTCGATTCAATACATTTTCATTACAACCCTTCATATTTCCAGCAGAAGGTGGGAATCTCGACTAAATATGTGAATAGTTAAGCAGCTAATTTTCTTACCTTTTTTATTGGCAGAATGTTGCCAAACCAAGAAATAATACTAGAGGCGTTGCCATTTATTTTTTTTAAATTGCACGGAGAGAAATTTTATTTATAATTTAATATTTATATTAAACTTTATATATATTTTGTTTATTTAATAATATATTTTGTTTAAATGAAACACACATATGATGAGTTTTAATATATTTGTTGTTTTTTTTTTTTTTTTGGTTTTTCATAATTTTTTGTTGTTATTTTTTTAATAATATATTTTATTTTATTTGTTGCAATAATTAAAGATTTTCTTTGTCGATTTTCTATCAGCATTTTAATGCTAATTTTTTTTAAAGAAATTAAATCTTAATGATAGATAATTTTTAATTAAATTAAATTTTTATAAAGAGGAAAAATTATTATTATTATTTTTTTAAAGATAATTAATTTCTAAAACTTAGTTTTTTGTAAATTTCGAAATAGTTAAATGAAGTAAATTAGGAGATTTGAATAGATTTTTTTATATAAAATTTCGAGAAATGATTGCTTTAATTTGGTTTTTAATTTTTTAAATTAATATTTTTAAAGAATTATTGCTTCATTTCATATTTTTAATTTTCAATACATTTTTTTTATTTCAAATACTACTTTTTGTTGTGGTTTTTTATTAAATGTTTATCTGGGGATTATTTTTTTCATAAATGATTATATTTTTTTATAATTTAAGCCAATTTTTGTTGAGGAATTTCTTTTCTTGAAATTGCAAGTTTTCTTTTCAATATTTTTTATAATTTTTAATATTTTTTTTATAAATTTTTATTGTTTAAATTTCAAAACTATAAACTACGCACACACACATAAAGAGAAGAAAAAAATTTGTGGTTTTTTTGTTATTAATTTTTTGAATATAATTTTCCATTTCTGTTTTAAATTTTTATTATTATTTTTTTTAATATCTAAATTTTTTAATTAAATTTATTTTATAAATATTTTTTTTATTTTATAATTAATTTATTAATTTAACATTTTATTTTGTGGTTTCTGATATGCAAATAAGAGGAAACCTTTTTAAATTAGATTTCATTTTTTTATAGAGTTTTTATGTTTTTGTTATTTAAATATTTAAATTTTTTTAAAAAATCAAATCAAAAAAACTTAAAATTTTTCAAAATTTCTTCCTTTTTAACATAATTTAAATACAAAGCTTTACTTTAAATCAAATTATAATTTTTTTAATATTAAATTTTCTTTTAAATTTATTAATAATTTTGTTTCAGTCTTTCCAGAAGTTTTGTTTTTTTTTAATAAATTTTATATATTTTTTTTAAGTTTTCTTAGCCAAAAATTGTCTTTAATTTTAGGTTTCTTTAATTTCAAATAACTGAGTTTTAAACAAAATAAAAAAATTTCAAAATTTCTAACGATTTTATCGCAAATGCTTTATTTTAAATATTAACAATTTTCTTCTTTTTTTTGTTTTGAAAAACTAAATTTTTAAACAGCCCTAATATATTTTGCATTTTTATTATTCATTATTATTCTTTATCCATAAATACCAATTTAATTATATATTTTCTTTTATTATTAAATAATTAAATATTTATTGTTTTATAATTTTTGATTATTTGTGCAGTTTGTTGTTTCTTTTCTCTAAAAAAAAATCAAAGAAATTTGTAAACCTCAAAAATTCCTTCACAATCAAGCCCTAAAATATGCTGTAGTTTCTGTTTCAATTCTCATGCGCCTTTGGCTTAGACTTCAAACTTTAGTTTTAATTCTTCTTAATTATAACTTAAAAAGAATTTTCTTAAATTGCTGTTTCGTTTAGTAGTTATTGCCAGATTTGAAAAAAATATCATTGGTAACGTATGATTGATATTAATTATATTTGTTTTTCACAAAACTGCTAATAACTCTGGAATGAAATGTGTTATCCTGAAAATTTTAAATGCTTTATAAAGCCAACATTTCAATTCTATAAATTAAGAAAATTTTAAAATAAATTTTAGAAAATAATACGAAGAAATTTTATATAAAATCAGAAGAATTAATATTTCTCATTCAATTTAAGGCGCAAAATCACTTGTGGATTGTCAAAACCTTATTTGGAACCATACTAGACTCATTGTAATTTTAAATATTATTTCGTTAAATGGTCATATGGGAATAAAGCTGTGACTTTCAACTTATTGAAAAGTTCTTTGAAAGATTTTGAAATACCACATCGAATCATCATCTCAAGATCTCAGACGTTAAGATCTTCTTGTGTAGTGTTCGATCTTAGAAGTCCATATGCCACCAACTTTTCTAGTTTGGTGGAATATAAACGATGTACTTAATTTCACTTAAGTGATCGAGCATTTTTATGATTTTAAATAAGAAATAACTGGATTTACCCTTTTATTCCCTAAACGTAGTGATCTTTATCATGCATGATCTCAGGAAGGGGTAGTTTCTCAAACAGAACATGAGCAATTTTTTTGTCTGTCAGAAAAAGGAAAAATTGCACGAAAAGAAAAGAATTTGAGTTATATATTACCACAGCAAAGAGGACCCATAATATCAACAATTATTCAGGGAACATGCTACATGGAATCGAAGCCAGTCTGGACATTGATAAGTTTAGGACATGTGTCTCTACTAGGTGAATGTTCTGAGAAATCTTATCGTGAATAGAATTATTTAAAGGTTTTTACAAAATAAATTGTTCTGAAGTTCACTCCACAAATATCGAAAGGCTATTTTTACCAGTCTCAGATCCAAATTTTTTAGCCTGAATAGATTAACACTGAAATTAATACTTCATAAACCTTTTCTACCCATATCAAACAGACTAAGTTTTATCTGAATTATTATCATTCTCGAGTGTTACTTTCCAAACAAACAATCAGAAGCGAATATCATCTTTCTGAAATTTAGGTCCCGGATATTTTAATTTATTGCTCTGGAAATCTTGCTTAATATATATTTTTCCCAACTCTAAACTTTAGTAGAAGCTTACTGCTGCAGAACGATTCTCAATTTCAACTTCTTAAACTGATTAACAACTTTCGAAGACAGAAGTCACTAACGATTCTCGATGTCGTCATAACAAAACTCTATATAGACAGTGTTACTCCGACTTTAAACCCCATAGACCACCATTAACCCCATAAAGTGAAACAGCTTTTAGAAACATTTGACCGTCTACATCTTATTTGGAAATCACCATTTCACCATCTTTGATGAAATGTTAGAACTACACCTTTGTAGTGGTGGGTAACTTGAAGCCCTGATACTCATATCATATGAGCAAAGCAAATATTTGTGAACCATGTATTCTGGCCAGAACACACAAAACCAATTTAGACATCACTAACTCTGTTATTACGCTCTAAGGTGACTCAATTTTTAATTAAATGTAAAATCTATCGTATTGTAGTTATGCGGAACCCATGGATCCTAAATGTATTCTGGCATATACTCTGGTAAAGCACAAACTAAAAAAATTATTAAAAGTCAGACGAGTGTTATGCGTAAGGGTACAGATACATTAAAGGTAGATAGATTCCGAATTTAGCGGAAACGGAAATGATATGTTTTTGAGGTTTATAATATTTCTCTGATTTCTTAAGAGAAAATCTTCATTATAATTCTATTGTTTTATTGAGGAATTTAAACAAAGAGAGAGAGTAGATAAATTATTAAAGTTACTCTCCAGAATTTTTACGAGACACCCTGTGAGTAACTGACACTTGTGTGTTTTTTGTTTCAAATTTATTTTTCTTTTGTTTGAAAGAGTACAGAGAACAACTGGTTTTAAGTGCATCCTCTCTTTTCTAATGTTTGGAATTTGTTTATGGGTGAGAGAGAGAGAGAGTTGTTATTCTTGTTATGATTTTTTATTGTTTTCTGGTTTATTGTTGTTTTGCTTGTTTGTGTTTTATTTGAAACTGATTGTGTGTGAAAGAGAGATTGAGAGAATAGAGACTGATCATAAAATGTTGTTGTTCTCTGTTTTTATTATTTTACAGTTTTAAGCTTTATTGTTGTTTTTACTTTTTTGTTTTTTCATTCTTTTTTGAATATTTTGTTTTTTTTCTTTAATTATTGTTTTTGTTTTGTTTTTTACTTGTTAATTTGTTTGGTTTTATTTTGTTTTCATGCAACACTGAGAGAAAAAAATCGGTTAATTTTAAATATTTTTGTTTAGTTCTTTTGAGGGAATATAAATTATAGGCGTTTTTTTCTTTGACTATTTTTGTTGTTGTTTTGCAATATTTTTTATATTTTTTATTTCTTGTGTTTAATTAATTTATTATTACTTTTCCTTGGAAAAGTACCTAATTTAAATTATATTTCTTTTGTTAATTTTTTTAATTAATAATTTATTGTTTTATGTTTTGTTTTTAAGAATAATAATTTATAACATAGACACCAATTTTTTGTTGTTGTTTAATTTATTTTTTTATAAGAATATTGTGGTTTTTTATAATTTTTTATAATATTTTATAATAATTTATAATTTTTTTAATATTCTATAATAAAGGAAAAAAATTATATATTTTATTAATTATTTTTTGTTTTAATTATTATTTTTTTAATTTATAAGGTCTAGTTATTCATAAGCTACTTAAATTTTTAATTTTTTTTTTAAATTAATAATTTTATATATAATTTTTTATAATTATTTTGTGTTTTTCATTTTAAATTTTAAAGAAGGCCTATGGGCGGCTTTGTCTGAGACATTATAATTTTTTGTGATTTCTTTTTTTAATTATTTGAGAAATAATTTTATTTAATTTTTCCTTTTTAGCTGAGCTTTTTTTTAATTTTTCATTAATTAATTATTGAAATAATTATTATATTTTTATTAAAACTGTACCTTCTTTAATTTATAAAATCCGCCTTTATAAATCCCTGATAAAATATTTTTTTTATAATTTATTTATTATTTATTTATTTTTATTGGTTTAAATATCTACTATTTTTTGTTAATAATTTAGTGTTTTTTTATTTTTAATTATTAATCATAAGCTTTTTTTGAATTTTTTATTTATTTTTTCCATTTTTTGATTTTCTATTAAAAATATAAAAGTATAAAAGAGTAACTTTTTATATTTTATTTTTAATAATTTTAATTTATTTGTGTTTTTTTTTGAAATTATAAGAGTGAAAATTTGTTTTTAGTTTTTAATTATTTTTTTTAATTAGTTATTTAATTAATTTATTTATTATCACACCATTTTTATTATAAATATGCTGGCGGGAGGTTTTCTTTGTCTTGTTTTTTTTCTATTTTAAATTTGTTGTTTTTGTTTTAATTATTTTATTAGAATATTTACAATTTTTAAGAAAAAAATTTTAAAAAATTAAAAATAAATTAAAAAATCTTTGAAGGAGCCTTTTTGGTCTTTGCCAGAGTCTAAAGCTATTTTTTCAATATATTGGAATTATTGTAGTTGTAGTACCAATTTTGAAGAAAAAAATTTATAAAATAATAAATAAAAAATCGTTGAAGAGACCTTATAAAATCCAGGCCAAAGTCTAGAGCCATTTTCGCAATCTTCTTATAAAATATTTGTCTCTTACACAAGACCATCGCGGCATATTCACTCTAATTTTCTTTAAGTGTAAGTACTAATTTAATGATTTTGAAGTCGAGAATCTGAATGACTAAGTAGTGGTTAAAGAAGATTCGATCCGTTGCCGATGATAAGGGCCGTGTTGAGAAGAAGTCTAGTTGATGTACTTCATCACTGATGTGCCAATTCGTGAGACCAACAGAACTAAGGATGATATGGGATCCACTTCCGAAAAAAATGTTCTTAATTCTACTCAAGAGAAATTGTTTGAACTATCAGTATAACGCTACCTTAAATATCAAGACAAATAACGATGCTGACCAAGAGAATAAGAAAAGAAAACGGAAGAAGAGTCAGAAAGAGGAATGCTAAAAGTTTCTTAATACTCTACCAATTACAACGAAACATCTGAAGAAGAAGTCTCAAGGGGAAAGAGAAATTAATAATTCTACCATTTGACAGGGGGTTCACCTAAAAGGAGAAAGATAATCGAAAATACATGGACACCCAGAACTGTCACTGTTACGATGTTAAGCCCAACAGCCAGAAAACCATTTAGTGAGGAGATAAGGAACACTCTCATGGATAGATCCATCATTTCTGTAGCAACAAACTGCTGTACTCGCAATGGAAGTTTCGGCATCTCGTTTTAAAACCAGCGAAATCCACCGGGCTCTCGTTAATCCAATAATAAATGGACGAAACCGAGGAGATCTATAAAGGTTGATATGATAATAACCCAATATCTATTATGGACATTTAGAAATTATTATTATTATTGAAAAGGAGATCGTCGATCATCTCTGTGTCTACAAGGCCGCTGGTTTGCGGGATGATATAATTTCGGCGACTACAAAGACGAAATTATTTCCCAAAGTAGTGCTATGTGGAAATCCTGTACCATAAGCAGCAGGGAACAACAAAATATAAATTAATTCAAAACTACAAGAGAGATCACTCCACAGGTTTGCGAAAATTGGCGAAAACTGGTTTGCAACAGGTGGAATGTTGAATGTTCATAGAACATCGCAAAAGTCATTAGAAATTAGGAATGCTGATTTTGTTATGCCAAGAGATTATAAAGTTATGCCGTAATTTTCTAACACATGCTCCAGGTTATGACATTTTACACTGCTATAGTGAGTATTTAAATAACCTGGTGAAGATGACGTGTTCCAGTAAACTCAAGAGCAAACAATAGCGAGTTTTCTACTAAAGTTTGACCAGAACAAATGTCAATTAATTGAATATTTTAGGAGAACAAAGTCAACACAATGGAACAGTGAAGAAGTAATTAAAATATTTGAAAAAAGTATATCGTTAACCTTAATAACTGTTATGTTAGTTAATGAGATAAAACGGTATTTGAGCTACGAAATTGATGGATTAAAATCATTAAAATTTGTTGTAGAATGGAACTCGCCACTACACTATAACTGTATATTGTGACAAGTATAGTTTTGGACATTACTTTTGAAGAGACGACGATCATGATTCGGAGATAGACGGTTCGAAATTGTATTTCCGGTTTGAAATTGTATTTCCGGTTTGAAATTGTATTTCCGGTTTGAAATTGTATTTCCGGTTTGAAATTGTATTTCCGGTTTGAAATTGGATTTCCGGTTTGAAACTGGATTTCCGGTTTGAAATTGGATTTCCGGTTTGAAATTGGATTTCCGGTTTGAAATTGGATTTCCGGTTTGAAAAGAAAACATTTTTAAGGTGTAAGAGAAATCAAAAATAACAGTTATTTCTCATCAAAACGTGATCTTTTGCAGAAATATATAAACTTTAGCTTTCATTTTAAGCCGCTGGTTGTATAAGAACTTTTTCATTTCTTACTCAGAGAAGTAATTGGCAAGACCCAGATCTAGATATTGCAAAGAATTGCAATTGATCTGATTATTGCAAGGGGTGTGGTCTTAGAGAGAATATCTCTCTATTTATCACAACTTTGCCATTTTTTCGGTTTTAGTGTAACAATTTTTTAAAAATTCTCCTTTCCAAAGATCAATTGAAAAAATGAAAAATTTTAAAAAATAATTTTCTACAATTTTTTTTCAAAATACCTAAATATTTATAAATTTTTAATTCTTTAATTATATAATTTATTTTATTTTATTATTATTATTTTTTTTTAATTTATAATTATTTTTCTTTTTTGTAACATCCTAAACCTACCAAAAAGAAGGAAAATTCATAATTTTTCCTTGATCCATATTAAATATTTTACATAAAAGAAAAAAATTCAAGATTTTTACAAAATTTTCAAATCAATTGCCGAATTCGATTTTGCGATCACTTTTTTATATTATTTTATCATAATATTTACATTTTTTTCTTAAATTAAATCAATTTAGACGTTTTTTTTCTTTCTTTCATAGTTTTTTTGTTTTTGTTTTCCTAATTTATCACATTTATTATTAGAAGAGGTTTATGCGGGGTGTCTGTACGTTGTTTTCTTGATTTTTTAGTTTTAACGCAAATTTTACCAAAAAAAAAAACACAGCCCAGGCTCCCTTGATTCTTTTGTCTCCTTGATCAAAGAGAGTTTTGGATGGGTTTCAATTTTGTCATATATAATTTTTTTTTTTGGGGGGGGGGGTGGTTGATGATTTCTAGTTCCTTTAAGTACATAACCCATTTTTTGGTTTTAAATTTAATATTAATAATTTTTAGTAAATTCTATTTACATTTTATTTATAATTTTATATATAAATATTTCTTTTTAATTAATTAAATTTGTATTACCACCTAATATCATAGCTAGTTTGTGAGTTTATTTCATTTTTCTTAATTTTTACAGTTTTTTTTGGTTGGTTTATTATTATTATTTTCTCTTTAATTTACTTAAAACTAGAGATTAAGAAAAATTAATTTAAAAAAAAAATAATTATTAAAAAAAGTCGTTCATAATCAAGAATTAAAAAATTGTCTTAACTAAGTCTGCACTAGAATCTAATTTGGAATCACAATCATCTAGAACATGAACTTGAATATTTACAATCCGATCGGAACTTAAACAGATGTGAATTTTTACTAGAATCCTAAACAGAATCTGAACTAGAATCTGAACCTAAATATGAACTAAAATCTCTACTAGAATACGAGCCAAAACAGAATTTTTTTCATAAATTTAAAACTTGAACCAGAATCTAAACTAGAACTTGAATATAAACAAAATTTAGACTGTAAAAAGGAAATTAACAGGAATCTGAAAAAATATTCTTAATCTGGATCTAAACCAGAATTTAACTTAAAAACTTTCATAGAATCTAAATCAGAAAAGGATGTAAAATCTGAACCAGTAACTCTATCAGAGACTGAAGTAGAGTCTTAATAAGAAGCTGAACTAGAACATGAATCACAAGCTGAATTAGAAATAGAACAAGATTTTGAATTATATTCCGAATCTTAACCTGAATCTGAAAATTTTGAATTAGACTTCGAAATACAATTTTGTATTGACATCATGTGTAACTTGAGCTAAAAATCTGGACCACAATCTGTGCTGAAACTGAATTGGATTTAAAATTAGAATCTGAGACAATAATCTCAACTAAAATCTGGACTATATTCTACACCAGAATATGGCCCAGAATCCTGACTAAAAATATCTAATCTAATTAATTGAAAACCAGAATCTAAATTAGAACTGAAATCTCTACCAGAATAGAATAGAATAGAATAATAGAATTAAGACTATTATCTGAATTAACATCTGAATCTGGAGAATAATTTATACCAGACTCCGCACCATAATATAATTTAAATAAGAATAAATCGCAGGATCTGAATTTCAACTTGAACTGAACTAAAATTCAATCCGAACTACTTCAGAATCTTAACCAGAATAAGAGCAAAAAATCTGGCTGAAATCAGAAATAGGATCTGAATTAACATTTGAATGTGACCCAAAAATCAGAACTGAGACTCAGAAATGAAATTTCATTCAGAGTTTAAACAAAAATCTGAACCCGAATCAGACTTTTAACTTGAATTGGAATCTGAATTAGAATCTGAATCGGAATATGTTCTAAAACTTAACTTAAACTGAAATAGAATTTAAATAGAACTGAATTAGAACTGAACTAGAACTGAACTAGAATTGATCAAGAAGTGAACTAGAACTGAAGTAGAACTGAACTAGAACTGAATTGGAACTGAACTCGGATTGATCAAGAACTGAACTAGAACTGAACTATAACTGAAGTTGAACTGAACTAGAACTCAAGTAGAACTGAAGTAAAACTGAACTGGAACTGAAGTAGAACTAATCAGGAACTGAACTGGAACTGAACTAGAACTGAACTGGAACTGATCAAGAACTGAACTGGAACTGAAGTAGAACTAAAGTAGAACTAAAGTAGAACTGAACTAGAACTGAACTAGAACTGAAGTAGAACTAAACAAGAACTGAACTAGAATTGATCAAGAACTGAACTAGAACTGAATTAGAACTAAAGTAGAACTCAAGTAGAACTGAACTAGAACTGAACTAGAACTGAACTAGAACTGAAGTAGAACTGAACTAGAACTGAACTAGAACTGAACTGGAACTGATCAAGAACTGAACTGGAACTGAACTAGAACTGAAGTAGAACTAAAGTAGAACTCAAGTAGAACTGAAGTAGAACTGAATTAAAACTGAACTGAAACTGAAGTAGAACTGATCAGGAACTGATCAGGAACTGAAGTAGAACTGAAGTAGAACTGAATTAGAACTGAAGTAGAACTGAATTAGAACTGAACTGGAACTGAAGTAGAACTGAATTAGAACTGAAGTAGAACTGAAGTAGAACTAAACTAGAACTGAACAAGAACTGAACTAGATTTGAAGTAGAACTGAACTAGAACTCAAGTAGAACTGAAGTAGAACTAAACTAGAACTCAAGTAGAACTGAAATGCAACTGAACTAGAACTGAACTCGGATTGATCAAGAACTGAACTAGAACTGAAGTAGAACTGAACTAGAACTCAAGCAGAACTGAACTAGAACTGATTAAGAACAGATAAAGAACTGAAGTAGAACTGAACTAGAACTCAAGCAGAACTGAACTAGAACTGATTAAGAACAGATAAAGAACTGATGTAGAACTGAACTAGAACTAAAAACTATTTTTAAACTTAACTGAAACTAAACCGAATTTTTTTCTTATTATTTAATATTTACAAACTATTTACATGTTTTAAGTGTAATTTTACACAATATTGTATTAATTTTTAAATAATTATTTAGAAAAGATTTTAGTATACAATTAAGGTGTTTTTTTGTTAAATTACAAAATTTTGTTAAATATTTTTATAGTTTTCAGTTGATTATTTTTAATTTCAATATTTTGTCAGGGATTATTTCTTTAGTTTTCGTGTAATTTTACTTAATTTTTTATTATTTTTCTTTTTAGAATTTGTATTTTGTAAAATTTTCGCCTTTTTTTGTATGACAAAAATTATTATTTTTTATTTTATTTATAATTTATGTTATTTTTTATGGAAAATAGCTGCCTTAATACATTTTTTTGTTCTTGTGGTTTTTGAATATTTTTATTTCAATATTTTTTTTGTTGTAATTTGTGGGTTTTTAGAAATATCTACTTATTTCGTTTCTAACATTTTTTTTAATTTTTTATTTTATTCGGTTTTAAGTTTTCATATTTTAATTTTTATAATTTAATCCTGTTTTTTGTTGTTGTTGTTATTATTTTTTTAATTATGTTTATTTTTAATGATATGAGGTGTGTGAGTTTGTTGTTGTTGTTGTTTTTTTTTGTGTAAATTTTAAATTATATTTTATATATATTTTTTAATTTAATTTAATAATATTTTTTCCATTAATTTCTAAATAATTAAATTCAGTTTTCGTTTATTTTGTGTTTAAAGTTTTTTTCCTTCTCAAATTTCATGCCAGAAAGCAGCCAGAGTTAAAGGAAAAAGCTGTAAATGTATTACAAATTTTTAGATTATTGAACTTTATTTTTTATAAAAATTTCTAAAGTTACTCACCTTTTCTGAAAAGCTTTCCAGGCGTTTTTCCAGCTGCTTACGTATCCTTCCCAGAAATTCCTTAATTTCTATCCTTTTTTAATATTTAAAGATTTTTTTCTTTTTTTTTGCTAAGAAAAAAATTTTGTGCTTTTTTGACTTTTTTGTTTTTGTAATTTTTGTATATTTTTCATGCTCCCATTTTTTTCCATTTTATCCTTGCCAGAGATTATGTAGTCCTTGGTTATTCATTTTTGTGTTTTGTTTTGTTTTGTTTTTTCGTTTAATTTTAAATTAAATCCTTTTCTCTTCCTTCTTGTTTAAGTATTTGTATTTGTGAGGAAACCTTTAGCTAAATATACATTGACTTGAGTTTTGGTTTTAAAACCATTTTTAGGTTATAAACAATTTTCTTTTTAGGTTATGTTGGTTTTTAAATAAATTTAATTTGTCTACAGTTTCGATTGTTTTTAGCTAAGGAACTTGAATTAATTCTCGTGAAAAAAAAAAAACACAAATTTTGGAACTAAAAATTTAATACACAAGAATGTTATATTTGGAACTATATTCAACTGGTTTTTCCCCAGAGCCAAAACACCGGTTTTGGGTCGTCTTACATACATCACTGAAGACTAGACCTGTTATAGAGGCCTTTTCTCCCCAAAAGAGTATAATTTCGACTGAAAATTAAACATCAGCTAAATTTAGCTTAATGATCGATTTCACACATTCACACTTATCGCTTGAAAGCCTTAAAAGGCTTAAATCCTCAGGCTTAAGGGCAGAGAATAAATTATCTTTTTTATTATAAATACATTTAAAAAATTCATTAATAAAGCTTTTCTTAACTTCAAATAAAGCTTTCAAAAATTCTTTATAAAAAGCTTTTTTATATATTTTTCCAAATATTTTGTTTGAATAAAAACCATTCAATTCCAAGTTTAAGCTTTTTCAAATGCATTTTTGAAAATTAAAAAAAAAAACAACAAGCTTTTAAAAGCTTAAATTCTGAAATATTTTGTTTATTTAAAAAGTTTCGAGGAATTTTTTAAAAATATTAAATACAAATGAATAAAGCTTTTAGTGCAAACTTCCTATTAAAAAATCTTTAAAACAAGCTTCCTTTAAACATTTTTTCTGAAAAAGTTAGTAAAAGCTTTTAATTCAAATTAGAATTTAACACATGTTTAATTAAATTTGTAAAGTTTTAAATAAATTCGAAAAAAAATTAAAAGCTTTTCCTATTTAAGTAAAATTTTAAAAGCTTTTTTTTAAATTCATTTCTAGAAAAGTTTGTTAATTTTAACAATAATTAATAAAAAAAGTTTATTTTTGAATTTTGAAATATATTAAATAAAAAAATGTTCAAAAGCTTATAATTAAAAACGTCCAAAAGCGTTTGTGAATAAAGCTAATTGAATAAAGCTAATTGCTTTTGAAAGTCCTTTTTTTGTCAAAAAAATTTTACAGAAAAATCAATATATTTTTTCTAAATTTGGAAGAAATTCTGCTTTTATAAAAGCTTTTAAATACAAATCCATAATTCTTCTATATTTATAAAAGCTTTTCGAAAGGCTTATTAAAATTAAAGCTTTTTTAAAGCCTTCAAAAAAACTTTAAAATTAAAAAAACTGGAAAAGCTTTTGTCCAAAATTCTTATTAAAGCTTTTTATTTAATTAATATGAAAGTTTTTTGTTTAAAAAGCTTATTAAAGATCTTTGATCTGAAAATTTTGTCAGGGTATTTTATCAAAAAGCTTATCGAGGTATTTCACCAAATAACTTTGCAAAATAGAAAAATATCGTTCAGAAGCTTTTTTCATTAAAAATAATAAATTTCAAATGAAAATTTGAAAAGCTTTTTTTAAATTTTTTGTTGCCAACTAAAATATGTGTTTTAAAAAAGCTAAAAATTTATTTATGTAAAAATTAAAGATTTTTTAATTCTGGAAAAGCTTTTTGTAATAAGCTAATAAAAGCTTTATATAAACATATAGAAAGATTTTTAAGAAAGCTTAAAAAAGACTTTTGAAATTTTGCTAACTAAAGAACTCCTCTAATTTTTTTATTTAAAATTCCTCTAAAACTATTTCAGGCTCTTTTTAGAGTTCTAGAAACTTTTTTAGAGGAATTAGAGACTTAAAAAAAAGCACTAAAAATTTAAATGATTTGAAAGTTTTTCCGCAAAAGGAAAAAAATTTAAAATTGATTTTATTTTTCGAGACTTTTTATTAAAAAAAACAGGTTGAAAAGATTTTTAGAGATATGAAAGCTTTTTCGGAAGAAGCTTTAATTGAAAAGCTTTCAAGCTTTTGGCTATTAGTTAAAAAAATCTTTAAATTGAATTTGTTTGACAATTTTTATTAAAGAAAAAACTTCTATATATTTATTTAAAATTTATGAAAGCTTTTATGGAAAATGCCGTTGAAAGTTTTTTTCTATTTTTTAAGAAAAAATTTAATGCCAATTTTTTATTAATTCAATCGTTAAATTTATTTTAAAGTTTTTATTAAAAATTTCTATATATATAATTTTTAACTTAAAAAGCTTTTATTAAAAAAGCTGTTGAAAGTTTTCTCTTATTTTGATATAATTTATAAATTTATTATGCGAATTTCTGAATTTATTTTTAAGTTTTTATTCTATATATTTTTTTTAAATTAAAAAAGCTTTATTAAAAAAGCTTTCTGTTATATTATTTTTTAATTTAAGAATTTCTGAATATTTTTGCGACTGAAATTGTTTGAAAGTTTTTATAAAAAAATTATATATATTTTTTAAACTTAAAAAAGCTTTTTTGAAAAAGCTGTTTAAAGCTTTCTTTTTTGGTTGTTAATGAAGAATGATTTCTTGTGGAAATTTCTGAATAAATAATTATTGCATTAAGTTATAAAGGGGGAGCTTCATTCTAAGCGGTGAGAGTTAATGTTTTTGCCAAAAAGGAGGCAGGAATTTAAGCTTTTTAAGCTTTCAATGTTTACAGTTGAATATAGTTTTGTGAGGAAATAATAAAAAATCTATTTTTTTTTGTAAAATTAAAATAAAACTGCCAATTTGTTTTTGTTTAAAATTTTTTTAAGAAATTCTTTTTTTGTTTAATAAACAAAATTTTCTATTTTTATATTTAAAAATAAAATCAAATAAAAGTGAATTATAATTAATAAATTTTATACACAAATTATTATTAATAATAAAAAAATTATTTTAAATATTTTTTTTTAATAAAATTTAAAAACAAAAATTTTGTCTTAATTTACAAACTAAATGAGAATTATAAATTTATGAAATAAAAAAAAGTATACAAATGTTTTGTTATTGGTTTTTTAAGGGGGGGGGGTGTAAAGAAAGGGCGGGGGCAATATTTCAACTTATAAGTAAAATAGAAAAAAATAATACCATAATTTTATGTACAGTTAGAGAAATTTACAATACTATTTTCAAAGTTTAGATATTTTTACAATATTATGATTACAATCTAAGTTTTGGGGGATTTTGAAAAAAGTTGTTTTCGACAAAAATTCATTTTGTTAATTAACTAAAAGCTAATAATACCTTAAAGTTTTTGTTTGTAATATTTTTGCATATATTTTTTTTGTTTTGTTTTGTTTTGTTTTCATTTACATGACTATTTTTAGTAGTTTTTAGTTTTTCTTTCATATATTTTCAGTTATTCACTTTTATTATTTGTTTTTTGCTTAGCACTGTTAACTTGTTAAATATTTAATTAAATTTTTATTCAAATATTTTACAATTAATTACAGTTATTTATTGTTTTTAAGATAAAATTACATTTGTCATTTTTGAGTTTTGCAAATTTTTTTTTATCCAAAAAATATTTCTCTCGTACCCTTCACCATCACAATTAATGAAGAGGGTATATAATTCATTCTGTGGGTAATGCTAGAAGGCTTCATCTTAGACCCCTTAAAATATCAACAGCTAAGTCGACTTAGCTATGTCCATCTGTCTGTGTTGTCTGCCAATCTGTCTGTTTGTCTGTTGTTGTTGGCACGCTCGCATCCACAAAATTTGACCGGGTCCAAAGAAATTTGGCTTGAGTATTTGTTATAGTCCTGTAGAGTTTCCTATTAAAAACCAGCAAAATCGGTTTAGTATATTAAAAGTTATGGACCGATATCTGAGGTAACCTCTAAGTTCAAGCGATGAACTTTCGTTCATGGCATCAAATCAAAATCTGAATCAATTTAGCTATGTCCGTTTGTCTGTCTGTCTATCTCTTTGGTTCGGACTGTGAAGTCTCCTATTAAAAACCAGCAAAATCGGTTTAGTATATTAAAAGTTATAGACCGATATCTGAGGTAACCTCTAAGTTCAAGCAATGAATTTTCGTTTATTTCATCAAATCAAAATCTGAGTCTATTAAGCCATGTTCGTATGTCTGCCTCTTGTTGGCGCGTTTACATCCACGAAAATTGAGAAGAAGTTGACTAAGAAGTCTCCTATTTGAAACCAACAAAATCGGTTCATTATATCAAAGTTAAAGCGAAAAACTTTCGTAAAATTTTCAATTATAAGACAAACAATTTGAATGAAATTTTGCCACAATATTATGTTGTATCCTTCATCACCATTCCAAAAAGGAACAAAATCGGTTTAGTGGAACAAAAAGTTATAGCTTAAGTGTTCCAAAATTTTATTTAATAAAAACTTTTGTATATGTCATATATATGTCTGTGAGTATATGTGGGAGTGTGTACTTCACAAGTATTTGTGGTGGAGGGTATTAACGATTCGGCTTGGCCGAATATATAATTTCTTACTTCTTTACTTTTTTTGTCACAAAACTTAAATTTTATTGTTTTTTTTTTAATTTTATAATTTTTTTTTTTACAAAATTTTGTTGTTGAGTTGTCATTTCTACTTTTTTTATTCGTCTGTCTGACAAACATTACAAATTTACAAAATCATAAAATTTTTTATTAAAAAAAAAACTAAAAAAAATTTAAACAAAAATTTTTAACAATTTTTTTTTAATTTTTTATACAAGAAATTTTTTTCACAAATTTCAATTTTTTCTAAAAAATCGAAATTTTCAATTTTATTTTTACAAAATTTAAAGTGTGTGTGAGTTTCCATTTTTTTACATTTTTTTAATAAAATTTAATTTTTAAATATATTTTTTTTTATTTCAAAAATTATTTACATAAATTTTTTTATATTTTTTATTAAATTCATTTTATTATTTTTTTAATTTTATTAATTTTAAGTATAAAATATAAAAATATTTTTTTTTCCTTCACATTCATTAATATTTTTTTCACAGTGTTTTTTTTTTACTTCCATTTTGTTTTTTAAATTTTAATCATAAATTTTTTGTCTTTTTGTTTTGTTTTAATTTTAAATTTTAATACATTTAATATCTAAAATTTGTTGTAATTTCTAGTTTTTAATAATAAAAAAAAGTATTTTAATTCATATTTTATATAAATACGTGTATATAAAAAAAGGAGTTACGAAATTGGTGGCATTTGTTTTAGAGTTAAGAGAGTAAATAGTTTATAGTTTAATTATTTGTGTTGATAGTCTTTTGAAGAGAAACCTAAGTAATTGAAAACCAACTTAACCTCAAAAAAATAATGCAAAAAATCAGCTTAAATTCACCTTAAAACAATTTTAACAGTAAAAGCTTTTAAAAGCTCTTTAGACAAAAGTACTTTAAAACAGCAGCCGACAAAGAGATGCACATGCTCTTATTTTTTTTGAAAATTCCTTCAGTTTTGAGCCGTCATTGCAATACACTGAAAGAAAAGTTCAGCGAGTTATGGATGTATGATCTTCTAAGTATCAATTTTATTTCAAGCAGGAATTAATGTCAATTTTGTAAAAATGGTATTATTTCATTAAATAAACTTATTTTTTGTTTTTCAACTTGAGTAAAAGACATTTTTGTGATCAAATTAGTAAAAAAAATTTCAATTTATTTTAAGCAAAAATTATAAACACTTTTCACATACACAAGCACAAAATTATTCACTGCCGGCTGCTGCTTAAAAAGCTCTAATGAAAAAAGCTCAAAATTGTTTAATCATAAAAGAGAAAAGCTTTTCAACAGTACACTAAAAGAAATTTGAAAAAAGAAAGTAAAAGCTTTATTGGCTAAATGACAAAATTAGTAGTAAAAGCTTTAATATATTTTTTTTGTAAAACAACTTTAAAGAAAACTTGAAAAAAGCTTTAACATTTTTTGTAAACATTAGATGAAAATATCTAAAATAAGCTTTTTAATTAAATTATAACAAAAACTATAAATCTGCTTTAAAAGTCTAACAAAAACTTAAAAAGCTTTTTTTGTAGAAAACTTAATAATAAATACTTTTAAATTTCAGCTCTGAAAGTCTTAACAAAAGCTTTTAAGTATTTGTTTACTTATAGAAAAAAGCTGTTTAAAGTATTTTCTTATTAAAGAAGCTTTTTTGTCAAAAAAGTTCAAAAGCTGTTTAATTTTTTTGTTAAAATTTATGGCATAACATAAAAGTTTGTTAAAAGCTTTTTTATCAAAAAGTTCAAAGAAAGCTTTTTATAAAAATACTTACAAATGTTTTTTTTTAAAGCACATTTTTTTCTCACAAAGCTTTTTCTTATTAAAAAGCTTTAAAAAATTTGTTATTTACAAATATTTCTAGAAACTTTTTAGGTTTATAAATTTCTCTTAAAGTTGTTTTATTCTTCATGAAGCTTTTTTGTTAAAAGCTTTTTAAAAAGTTTATAAACTTTTTGTATTAAAAAGCTTCTTAAATATCTTTGTTAAAAAGTTTAAATATTTTCCTTACAAAAAAAGTCTCTTGAAAGGCTTTTTATTAAAAGAAATATATAAAAGCTCTTTCTGAGTAAGAGACTTTGAAATTTTCTTCATAAAACAAATTTTAAAGTTCTTCTTTTTTTTGAAAGCTTTAAGATGCTTTTTTTTTTTTGTTTACTTTTAAACTTCTTAAATCCAGTTGTCAAATAATAATTTTCTTCGAAAAGTTTGAAAAATTAAAAAAAGCTTTAGTACGAATTAAAAAGCTTTTTTTACTAAAAAAGATTTTAAAGTTATTTTCTTTAAAAAAATATGAAACTTTTTACTTGAAATCTTTTTTGTTAAAAAACAAAGCTTTTTGATATTTTTTTTTTAAATTTTAAATTTCCTTCCAAACGAGTTTTTTATTTTAAAAATATGAAAGCTTTTCTAGTAAAAATTAATTTTTTTGAAAATAAAAAGATTTTTTAAATTATTAAGTTTTAAGCTTTAAGAAGCTTTTAATTGAAAAAAAATTAAAAAACAAATTGTGAATATTTTGTTTGTAAAAGCTTTTAGTGCAATTAACTAGAGCTTTACCATTTGAGCTTTTAAACTCAAGTTAATCAAGCTCTAAGATTAGTTGAAGCTCCTTTGAGGGTGTTTTTATAAATAAAATAAGTTCTTTTTTAAATTTCTTAAATGAAGATTTAAAAAAGCTTTTATTGAAAGTTTTAAGAAAAAGCTCTTAGTATAAAAAATTAAATTTTTAATATTTCTGAAGTATTTAAAATGCGTTTAAATTTAAATTGAAGGCTTTTAAAAGAAAGAAAACACTCTTCCACCGTTACTTTTAGAATTAAATAACTCATAACCTCACTTTCACATCATTAACAAAGAAAAAAAACTGTTTCTGTGCCCTTGAACCATTATTTGGTATTTAGAAAAGAAAACTACACTGCCCGACCTTCCAAGTTAAGAGAAAAAAATTAATCCATTTCATTTCAAAATAATTTACCACTAATTACACTTAAAACCGATGCCCCCAATTTCCAACTAAATCACATTAGTCATCATTTGAGCGTATTATAAATATTGTCAAGACCACCTGAATCAGACTGGCTGCCACTTAAGGGTCTAGCACCTAAAGAACCATTCGCTGTCGTTGTAGCACCCACATCCACAGTGGTGACATGCGAACGATCACGTTGTTTGTTGCTCTGTTTGCTTTTATCCTTATTGGCAGCATAATTTTCTCCTAAAGGTTCATCGCCCAGATAAACCGTATGATACGATACTGGACTGGCTGAACAATTAATTTGCACACGACTTATAGCATTTCCTAAATTATTGGCGGATGTTACGGCTGCTGTTGTTGCTGTTGTTGATGATGCTGTCGCTGCTCCCGACCCTATTGAGGTGATTTGTGGTGGATAAGTGAGTGAAGCATAATCCCCATAATCATCTGAGATCTGTGTGGAATGTGTAGCTGCCGAAAATGTATCACGTGTATGGGAGGAAGTTATACCACCCATGGCACTTGCCTCATGACATATTTCCGCATAAATATTCTCCTTGGTATAATCTAATAAATGTAAAGCTTGTCTTATAGTACCAGCGGGTACATCGGGAGGGCTACCCTCATCACTGGACAGTATGAGAGAATCTCTAACACTGGAATATGGTAAATCATCTTCAATTAAACTGGAGGGTGTGAGAGGAGAAATTAAAGAAGTATTTTGTGATTGCGTATGAGGACCCAAGAGGGAGAGGCCTCCTGCGGCTCTACGGCCAGTGACAGGTTCTCCTATATTAAATTCTAGTCTCTTGTCAAAAGATCTATTGTTGTTATTATGGTTGCCATGGTGATGATGGCCATTTTGATTTTTCAATTGGGCCAAAGAGCGTTTATTCTCACCGATTTGCATTTTTTGGGGCAAAGAGAAGTTCAGCAATTGATGCAGACTCGAGGAGGATTTACTATATTGTTTGGTTTTCACATGGAACTCATTGTACAGTTTCTCGGTTATAAAGGAGGTTTGCAAGGGTTCACGATTTTCCATATCTTCTATATCGGTGCCAGCCTCTGAAATGGTATCAGTGGTGTGGTGTGAGGCCAAGAGATCAGGTTTCCGCGACTGTCTGCCCATAACATCAATATCCTGTAAAGACATGGACTTTTGTAAAACATTGGGTTCGGTGGCCATTATTTTATTGGAGTTAAATTTATTAAACTTTTCATTAATGGTGGCCAGAGTAGTGGTCTCAGTATCAGAGCAACCCATATCCGAATTTCCGGCACTAAACTCGGAGGCACATTCTGAGTGCTCTTGCTGCTGAGTGGCCGTTTTATCACCAAATCTTTCTTGCAGCAATTTCGACATATCCGAATATCGTTCCATGCTCATTTTCTTGGCCTGCACATCCAAGTCCAAACTCGTTAATGATTTAACCGAATTTTTATCTTGTTTCTTAAACCATTTCTTTTTGGTGGATTGAAACACTTTCATTTTCTCTGATATTCGATTGGCCTGTTGATCGAAATGCCTGCTCTTTATTCTCCAGATTTTGTAGATCCGTTTTACTTAAAAATATTATAGAATCCTCTTTTTCATGGGCCGATATTGTGGTTTTCTCCCGTCTCAATAATTTGGGCAAATGCAAAGGTTTGAGTATTTTTAAACCCTCAACCCGGGATTTCGATATCGATCTTTCAGATCGTTGTAAAATTTCTACTTCTACCATTTTTAAAAACTGATCACAGTTAAATTGACAAAATTTCAATATATTCTGTACATTGGGATTGGCCAACATGCGTTGCTCATTCTCAAAGCCTAAAGTATTCTTGATCAATTGCATTTCTTTGGTTAAATGTAATTTACGCAAATGCAGTGGACTCTGCATATCGACATCTTCAATGGGACAAGCTATAATCACATTTTCAGTGGTTATCCGTGTTATACAAATGTTCTCCGGTATGGCACTGGCACAGCCGGTGGGCCCCGATATATATTTCAGGGTCATGGGTAATTCTTTTGAGGGGTTAATCAGGGATGTTATTCTATGCACACAATCGGAATTGATCTTCTTCTGACCTGCGTCATTCGACATATCCAAGCGTTTTTGTAAGATTTGTGGTATTCCCAGTTCGATTTCATAGAATTTACCTTTGGTAGCCAAGGAGACATAAAGCGTTTGCCTTTGCTCATTTAACAATTGCGCATAGCGACTTCTTTCCTTTTCCCTACCATGACCGGAATTGGGTTTAGTGGCCCCTAAACCACCACATGAAATGGTAGATCCTATAGCTGTATGCTCCTGTTTACCATCTTCATAGACAGCCAGTAACTTGAAGACTTGACCTCCTCGTGCAGTTGTCTTTACATAATGAGGTCTATTGTTGGCATTATTCGCGTTCGAGGAGTAAATGTTAAGACAGCCCTCTGTGGGAGAATTGGCATTACTACCATTCGCTTGAGATTCCATAAAAGCTGGCATATTCTCTACCGAGACAAATTTACAAACACGCTCTCTTACCAGCTGTACCAGAGAGGTATACAAGGTTGCTGTGGGGAGACCTTTATCGTTGAGTAAAGAGAAATAACCTGAAAGAAGAGGAAAAGAAACAAAAAATTAGGAGAAAATTTCTTTATATTTTGAGAGAAAATATTTACAATTTTCTATTAAGAGAAAATTTTCATAAATTTTCTTTTAAGTTGAAAATTTTTCATAAATTTTCTTTTAAGAAAAAAATTTTCATAAATTTTCTTTAAGAGAAAATTTTCATAAATTTTCTTTAAGAGAAGAATTTTCATAAATTTTCTTTAAGAGAAAATTTTTCATAAATTTTCTTTTAAGAGAAAATTTTAATAAATTTTCTTTTAAGAGAAAATTTTCATAAATTTCTTTAAGAGAAAATTTCCATAAATTTCTTTAAGAAATTCCATAATTCTTTAAGAGAAATTTTCCATAAATTTTCTTTTAAGAGAAAATTTTCCATAAATTTTCTTTTAAGAAAAATTTTCCATAAATTTTCTTTTAAGAGAAAATTTTCCATAAATTTTCTTTTAAGAGAAAATTTTCCATAAATTTTCTTTTAAGAGAAAATTTTCCATAAATTTTCTTTTAAGAGAAAATTTTTCATAATTTTCTTTTAAGAGAAAATTTTTCATAAATTTTCTTTTAAGAGAAAATTTTTCATAAATTTTCTTTTAAGAGAAAATTTTTTCATAAATTTTCTTTTAAAGAGAAAATTTGTTATAATTTTTTTAAGAGAATATTTGTTATAAATTTTTTTTTAAGAGAAATTTTCTATAAATTTTCTTTTAAGAGAAAATTTTCCATAAATTTTCTTTAAGAGAAAATTTTTATACATTTATTTTAAGAAAAAATTTTTTATAAATTTTATTTTAAGAGAAATTTTTTATACATTTTTTTTTAAGAGAAAATTTTTTATAAATATTCTTTTAAGAGAAAATTTTTTATAAATATTCTTTTAAGAGAAAATTTTTCATAAATTTTCTTTGAGAGAAAATTTTTTATAATTTTTTTAAGAGAATTTTTTTTATAAATTTTATTTTAAGAGAAATTTTTTTTATAAATTTTCTTTAAAGAGAAATTTTTTATAAATTTTCTTTTAAAAGAAAATTTTATATATATTTTTTAAGAGAAATTTTTTTATAAATTTTCTTTTAAGAGAGATTTTCAGTTTAAAAATGTTAAAGTAATTTTCTAAAGTTTTTTTTACCGTCCGTCCTTCTGTCCGCATTTGTTTCAAAAATTAAAACTTTTCATTTTATAAAATTCAGACGTTAATTTTTTTAACTGTTGAACTTTTCAAATCAAGGCAAAGTTGTCCGTCCTTCCGTCCTCGTTTACTTAAATAATTCAAATTCTGTAATCAATGAAACTAATGAATTTATTTCCAACTGATATTTCTATTTGCCAGTTACCGTAAATGACTTAAAATCAGTATCAGTATAAGGAGAAAAATTTTTTCTATTTTGAATTATAGAAATTATAGCGAAAATCCTTTTAGAATGAACAAAAAGTTGTCTGTCCTTCCGTCTGGCCTTATGGAATTTTGTACATTTTGGTCATAAAATTTTGTGTGCTTGTTGGAATTTTTAAGTCAGAATAACTTGATCCTTCAGTTTTATCTTTCTTAAGTTAAGATTTTATATCTTTAAATTAAACTTCATTTTCTACTTAAGAATGTGAGAAAAAGTTATGTATTCCCTTTTAAGGCTGTTTTATGGTGTCCATCCTTCTGTCTGTCCTTTACGTAAAAAGCTTAAGATTTTGTTTGCAATGAAAGTATGTATATATTTCTGAATGAAATTTCTTAATACCACAATTATGAGCATACTATAAATTTACCCTCGCCGTAAAAAAGACCTATTTCTCTAGTTTTGCTAGTTAAACTAATTATGTAATGGCGATTCTAGTAAGCAACATGTTGTCCGTCCTTCCGTCTGGATATTTAAAAAATTTTTTGAAATTTTGATTTTTAATTTTTTGAATTCCAATTAAATTATAATATTTTATATTTATATCTTTTTTAAATTTATAGCTTTTATTGTAAATTAACCTTATTTTTATTTATTTTTATCATAAATCATATAACAAATATTTATTTATAATAAATACATATATTTTTAATAAAACTTGTCTTCATTTTATTGTGTCAAATTCTGTAAATGCATAATTTATTACGGTTATATGAGAGAGGGGAGAGACAGTTGTTTCTTCAGGGGCCGTTTTATAATCTAATGATGTGTCCTTATTGCAAGGATTACTAATATGATATAAAACAATTCTGGATTATACTTTAAACTTTATGTTTTGAAATAAGTTGGAATCTAGAAAATATTTAAGATTGATAGTGTGGACTTATGAGAATAGTCAGGGATCTGGACTATAGTCTAGACTTTGGAGAAGAGATAGGACTCTGGACTTTAGTTTTGACTTCGGAAAATAGTAAAGTCTCTGGACTATAGTCTAAACTATGAAACATAGTCCAGATTCTGAACTGTAGTCTAGACTCTGGTCGAAAATTCGGTTTGTGAACTATAGTCCAGATCCCACATTCTGTATTATTATATTTTGAAATCTTTACTATCATAACTAGACTCTGTTCTATATACAAACTTTTCAGAGGCCCTGTAAATTGAAAGCGGAAATTAAATCCTTTTTTACTAGAAAACTATTTAAATTCTCTGTATATGTATTTGTAAGGCATATTCATATACATGTGTGTTATTTTGGGATTTTCTCTTTTTAAAATGTTTACCACATTTTCCTCTTACACACACACACACTCACACACATACAACAACATGATGATACAAATGTCAAAATGTCACATGAACATAAAATATTAAATTAATTAAAATTATTCTATGTATATGTGTAATTACTTACTGGTATTAGTGGTAATAAAAATAAACACATACATACACATATAAATAAAAAAGAGAGAGATTGTTTGGCCCCTAAAAGAAAACTAAAATTTAATACATTTAATTATATTAAAATTAAATTTAATTAATTTGGCATAAATTAAGTAAATTTTATATATTTTTTGATTTGTGGCTGAAAAGCACATCTTACAAACACATAAACCAAAAACAGTTGCTAACAAAATTATGTTCCCTTTTTTAAGGAATTAAAATCTGGTTTATCCTTTAATCTCTCCTTTGAATCCTTTAAATACTAAAATTAATCTTCTTTTTTGATGATTTTAAATTATTTTTTATTTTTTGCTTTTCCCTCACATTTTAAGTATTTTAATTTTTTATTCCCTTTCATGTGTGCGTTTTTTTTCTGTTTCCTTAATTTAATGACTTAAATGCACGCACTTGTATTTTTTATCCTTCTTTTAGTGTTTTTGCTCCTTTTAGCCGTTTTTTTTCGGTCTTCATAATTTGTACCTGACTGATGTGTTTTAAGTTAAAATCTTTTGAAGTGTTGAGGTTTTTTCTTCTTCGTTTTTCGCATTTAATGCTATTTTTACTGTTGATGGTTTGTCATTAAAAGAATGGCTTTTAATGCAACCAACCATCATTTAGTACTTAAATTAAAAAAAAAAAAAACATACACACACATTTACAAACAGTCATACCATTCAGAGGACACATTTGGCATATGGAGAAAAAGAGAATCTTATCTTCTGGATCTGTATCTGAGAGTTAAAGTGTTTTGGCTTGTTATATGTTTAACATATTTCAATTTACTATTTTAATAGTTTAAGAGAAAAAGGGAGTAAAATTAAATTTGAAATCCTCTTTTGGGAAAACTGACCATAAAACTCCTGAGCATTTGAGAAAAAATAACAAAATTTGATTATCTGGAATTATCAAAAAAAGGAGAAATTAAAAAATAATTAGCACATGAGACATTAAAACCGAAATTTAAAGATTAAGAAATGAACAGAAAAGGCAGGTATTTGAGTCTATAGAATTGACTTGAAAAAAGACAGTAATTCAGTTTTTAGTTCTTTATTGACTAAATGCTAAAAACTAAGTAGATGGACAGAAGGACGGACAATATCCTATTGATTTGAAACGTTTTTTTGCAAAATATTATATAAATTAGAAAATGACAATATCTCTTCTTTTTGATGACAGTAATTCTAAATTATTTTAATATATTAATATAATATATTAATAATAAAATAAAAACATTATTTAATAAATTAAATGTTTGTAAATTTTAGCATATACTAGAGACAGACAGACGGAAGGACGGACAACTTTTTTTCAATTTAAAATATAATTATGTTGAGATATATTTAAACCGAAAAAGAACATTATCTCTTTTTTGTACGAAAGTAATTTTGAATAATCTTATTATATCTAAAATAAAATTAGACATATTTTTTATAAACATTAGATTTTTAAAAGAAAAATATTTTTGTAAAATATAACAATCAGACGAAAGGATGGACGGACATGATTTAACAGTTCTTAAAATATAGTAATGCAAATATTTTTTAAAACAAAATAAAACATTATTTCTTCTTTCTAACAATAGTAATATTTGGTTCTTCTAACAAATCGGTTATAATATATTAAAAAAAACATTCGAAATCTCAATCTAAAAAAGATATTTTGGAAATTTTCAATTTTTGTAATACCGCCGGACAGAAGGATGGACAATTTCTTATTGTTCTAGAAAATATCTCTCCACAGATTTATATAAAATGGAAGAACTTAAGATGTCTTCTTCCTAATAATAGTAAATTTTTCATAATTTTGATGTATTTGTTTTAGTGTATCTATAACAAAACTTAGAGATCTCTTTCAAAAACCATTATAATTAAAGTATAAAATTTAGAAAAATATAAACAACCAGACAGATGGACGGACAATTTCTTGTAGTTATTTATGCTTGATTCGAAAAAAGTGTATATAAAATGGAAAACGTATACTTTCTTCTGTCAAACTATAATACAAATGATTTTTAAAAGATATTTGTAGTAATAAATCTATATAAAAATTAAAGATATATCTTTTTCCAAAAACAATACTTTTAATTATTCGAATTTCTGTCTAGACGGACGGATGGACAACTTATTGCTTTTCTTAGACTATAATTTTTAAAAGTTTCTTACAACGATAAATAATTTCATATATCTTTATTCTGATAATGGATATCTTAAATTATTTTGTTATATCTGATGATATAAAAATATTGGTCATGGAATACACTATAAATATTGACATAAACCATTTTTATGATTTATTTACCAGACAGACGGAAGGACAGACATTATAAAATTCTTCACAACGTGTAAATATCTTATGCTTTTCTTAATATATGGATTAGATATATGTGTCTTCACAAATAATGGCAAAAAAGGGAGATTAAGTATTTTCACATAGAGAAATTCGGTTATAAAATGTATGTTATGTGCGAACATATAACACTTTTAAGGCATGGCTAAAGGATGGACGGAAAGACGGACATTCAAGAAGTGTTGCAGAAAATGACTAATCCCAAGAATCAGGACTATAGTTTACGCTATATTTTAAACTTTGATTTGTAGTCTAAATTGTATTACTAAACTTTAGTTAAAGTATTAATCTGAGATTTTTTTAAGGTAAAACTATAAATTAGACGAGTTTCTAAATTAAGAGAAAAATTGGATTTAGAATGGACGGAGAGGGAAAATAATTATTAATTAGACTAATGGGCCAATAATAATAAACTATAGTCTAAACTGTATTACTAAACTTAAGTTTAAAAAATAGTTTTAGCTCTTTTTAAGACATTTTGAAAATTTTATTTTTATCTAATTTGTAATTTAAGAAATAGACTAAAATTTAGATGAGAAATAGGACTAAACTCTAGTTTATAAACTGGACTAAACTTTACTTTTGACAGTAGATTAAATTATACTTTAAATGCTTAATAAAACTCTAGTTTTGATAGCTCATTCGAGTTTATAATTTAAAAACTAAAATAAACTCTAGTTAAGAAACTTAAGCTTTAAAAGCTCTTGTTAAGAAATTAGACTAAACTTTAGTTCCGAAAGTATATAAAGCTCTAGTTTAGAAACTGGACTAACTGTAGTTTAGAAAGTTTATTATATAGTTAGAAACTAGACTAATATTTTGCTTAGAAACTAGACTAAAGTCAAAGTTGAAGTCCGATTAAACTTCTTCAGAAACTAGATAAAACTATGCTGTACAAACTAGACTAAACTCGAGTTTAGAAAATAAACTCTTCTTTTGAAACTTGGCCACACATTAGTTTAGAATCTAGATTAAATTCTACTTTATCAATGAATTAAACTCATCTGTAGAAACTAATCTATGATTTAGTTTAGAAACTAGACTAAACAATAGTTAAGACATAAGACTAAACTCGAGTTTAAAAATTTGGCAAAACTATGGCGATAATGTAGTCTAAATTCTACTTGTTGGAAGTGTACTGTAGAAACTAGATTAAACTCGATTTTATAAATTAGACTAATTTATAGTTTAGATTCCAAACTAAACTTTGCTGTACTAACTGCATTAAACTTTTGTTTAAAAACTAGATTTAAGTTTAGAATTTTGCGAAACTCTACTTAAATAAATAGAACAAACTTTCGTTCGGAAAGCAGACTAATCTTTAGTTTAAAAATTAGCGTTAATCCTAGTTTAGCAACTTAACTAAACTCTAGTTTAGAACCTTAACTAAATCTTAGTTTAGAAACTAGATCGATTAAACTAAACTATGGCCCAGAGTCACTAAACCAAGTTTAGATTTTAATCCAGAATTTCAGTGTCCATTTTTGACTGGAAACCCTATGTTCTATGAATTGAATTCATATATTCGTTTTTATTCAAATCATCGAAAGTTTTGATAGCTTTTATTGCTTAATTTATATTCCAATAAAAATCATTAGATATTTCACACACAATCTAATTCTATTCAATTAATCTGATTTAAATCGTGATCAATTTAAGGCAGAACTTTTTTAAAATTGTTTTATAACCAAAAAAATAAAATCAATTTTTTATGATCTTTTAATATGTTAATTTAAAATTAGAGATGAATTAATTAATTTTATGCTTTTTTTTCAAATATTTTAATGACAAAAGCTGTCAAAAAGTTAAAATTTATTTAAAATATTCAATCGAAAATGGGTGTGATATGATTTTTGGAGTTTAGAATGGAATGAAAGTTATTTTTGATTAAGAAGATGCTCAAGGGGGGAGAGTGGAATAGTGGTAAAACACTAAAGCCCCGACTTACGTTCTACCGATTTGAGTCACTTTTTAAGAATTGAAAAAATTCCATTTGCGTCGTTGCAATTTTGAGTTCCGGTTACGTCGTTTTTAATTTCGTTTTATGTCAATTGAAATGGTGAAATTTTTTACTGCAGCATTTGCCATTTTTAGCATCACGCATAACACTAATCGGTAGAATGGACGTACGGGTGTCCAGTTTTCAGATTGTCTGAAATTAGGAGAATTCCCTTTTCATTGTTATAGAAGAGCTGAGCTAAAAACAAGTATCTGGTTATGGTAATCATACACTATGATAAAAAAAGGGACGTAAAAAATGTAAAAGAAAAGTAAAACATTTGGAATAAAAATAAGTCCATAAAACTTTTAAATCGGGAGAAAAGGCTGTTAATATATGTCCCCCATGTCAGGGCTCTAGTATACAGGATTTGGTTAAAACCTCTTTTTTGGGAAGGAAATTTTTTAATACTTAAAGTTTATTTGAAATTAAAAACTGTTTATGAAATTTAAGGAGTGAGATCAAAAAATTATCAACACACATTTTTTATTAAAACTTCCAATACAAATGTCATTTAAGTTTAAATTAGGTAACCAGGAAAAGTGCGATCTACAATTCGTTCCTGCTAAAAGTTGGCCAATCATCTAAGAGTCTTACGACAAACTGTTACTTAACAGCACCAGGAGAACTGGCCCGTTGATAGAAAAGTCTGATTCAGGTAGAAGGAATGGTTTACATGATGTTTCTAAAGAAAACAGAAAGCATTTTCAAAACAGCTGCCAACACATTGGGTACGAAAGCATCCTGGTAAGGTCAGTGCTGTGCTATTTGGTACGTAAAACTAAAGCTAAAGCTGGATTAAAAATAAACAAGGCTCAAAAAGTCCCTAATAAGAACGTTGTCAAAAATTTAAGGGTCAAAAGTAGAGGACGAAAATTGAAAGTGAAGTTCTCTAAAAAAAGGTTCTTGCAGACTTTTTGCTACTTCCTGGTTGAAATCCTCCAAATGGCCCGGAGCTAAAGCCAGTGGAGAGATAGTGGTCCTCTGTTAAAAGAGAATTGGGAAGCTAAAAAAAGTTGTCCCTACAAAAGGCTTTATAACGTGTCCACTCAGTTTTGATCTGACTTAACATCCTGTCACTATGGCAAAAAGCCCTTGAGTGGAATAAAGTGCTGCCCAAGTGCTGGTACAAAGAGGGTGTCCAAAAGTGTGGTGGATGGGTTTCCAAAAGAGGTTCGAAATTTCATCAATTGTGACATATCTATATTTTTTTGGTTTGGAATTTTTGTTTGTTTAGAATTTTTCGATCTCACACCTTATTTATTTTATATCTTTATCCGTTCCCACATCCTGTATAATGTCCTTTTTATACCCTAAACCACCACTGGTTATTGGGACATTTGTGATTAAGTTTGTCACGCACAGAAAAATACTGTTCGACTCAGAAGCACTTTCTGCATCGATTTAACGATGTCCGTCCATCTGTCTGGTTGGCAGTCCTTTTAAACTTTGCGAAGAAAATTTTTGAGTTATATTGATGAAATTTGGCATTTGTTATTGTTTTGGCTGAAGGACGATGCCTATAGAAATTGATGATGATGGGTCTATTATTTCATTTAACCACCCCCCCCCCCTACAAATGCTCCTCCCGGAATAGGGTTTTAAGTCATAAAAGTCTTGAATATAAAGTGATTTTAACAAAATTTGGCTCAAGCAAATCTAATAATATTCTAAAATGCTGTGCTAAGTATTGGTCCAAAAATAACTTTTTGAAGTGCTAAAATCTCATCTATACACAAGTATTTACGAAGGTCGGTAGAACATTAAATCTAGTTACCGTATTATCCCCCGAAAAGAAGTCCTTTGAAGCACAAATCATACATAAATATTTGTACCATAATAAACTGCATTCTTAAGCACAAATAAGGAAATATATTAATACGAGGGTCGACCGTTAATTTTTGATAGCTGCCATTAATAACAATAATGTATTAAACAGTCGAGCTTGACCGACTGTAACTTTTCCTTGTTTTGTTTTATTTACTTTGCGATTTCAATTAGAGTTTATTAAAATGTCGCTGTTATTTATTTGAAAATTTTTTTGTTCGTTACTTTTTTTACAGCGTTTTTTAGCCGCGAATATAAATTTTATTTATTTAGTTTATTTTAAGGTTTTTTTATTTGTAATTTTTTTTTTGGGGAGGAAAAAACAATATTTTACATTTTTTATTAACTATTTGTTTATTGTTTGTAAAAATTGTTGTATATTTATTTGGTTTTGTAGATTTAATGCATATTTATATTTATTTTACAATATCTAAATAAAAACAACAACAACAACAACAATATTTTAATAATAAAAATATTTCGAACCAAAAAAAAAAACGCTAAAATTAAAAAAATGGAAACAAATCTAAATAAATATTTTATAAAACAAGTAAGAACGCTTCAGCTATGCCGAATCTCTAATACACTCCACCATAAATACATGTGTGAAAAAAACGTTATGTTTTATACATTTACACTCACACATAGACTAACAGACGTACACAATGTACAAATGTAATATTTTTATTTATATTATATTTTTGGCTATAACTTTTTTCTACTGAACCGATTTTAATGATTTTTGGAATGATAATGAAGTACACTTAGCTTAATATTATGGCAAAATTTCATTATAATTTGCTTATTTATGATTGACAATTTTACGATATTTTTTTTTTTTTTTTGCTTGAAGCTAGAGGTTGCCTTAGCCTTCGGTCAATATATTTTGATATATCCAACCTATTTTGCTGATTTTAAATAAAAAACTTCTCAGGACTATAACGATTACTCAATCCAAATTTCGTTGAGCTCTGTCAAATATTGTCGATTTATAATTGACAGTTTTATGATGGTTTTTTGCTTGAAGCTAGAGGTTGCCTCAGATATCGGTCTATTTCTTCTAATGTACTGAACCGATTTTGTTGATTTTAAATAGGAAAATTCTAAGGACTACAACAAATACTCAAACCAAATTTCGTTGTGCTCTTCAAATATTGTCGATTTATATTTGACAGTTTTTTGATGGTTTTTTGCTTGAACTTAGAGGTTGCCTTAGATATCGGTCTATAACCCTTATATACTGAACCAATTTTGGAGATTTTAAAAAGGAAAATTCTCAAGCCAGAATATATATACATTATGGGGGTTTGATATGATTCCTCTCCCAGCGTTACACATGAAATGACAAAGTTAATGTACCCACTTCACCACTTGTAGCGTTGGAGGGTATAAAAATGGAAACAAATCTAAATAAATATTTCATAAAAAAATCTAAAAGAATATTTTAAATAAACAAAAACAAAAACCTACCAAAGCGATAAAGCGAAAAATTTTTTTAATAAAAAAATATGATTTTAGCATAAATTAAAAAAAATAATAATAAAAATTTTTAAATTAAATTTTAAAACCAACAGATTTTTTTTAATAAAATATATTTAAAATTTTGATTTCTTAAATCCTTTTAAATAAATCTCTTAATAAATTCTCCATAAATCTTAATTAATTTTAATGCTTAACTTTTAATCTCTCTATTTAGTTTTCTTAACTAAAAATAAGAAGAAAAAAATCTTGAAAGTTTTTTTTTAATATTTTTTTTTTTAATTTATAAGAATCATTAAAATTCTACTTAAAAGTTAATTTTGATATCTTTAAGCTTTAATCCTTAAAATGCAAACACCAACAAACCAACACACACTCACACACTAAAACAACTTCCCTTAACAGACAAACACTTCAACTTCAATCTATTTTGATTTCTTTTTCTTATTCTCTTCTCACTTTTTTTCTTGTTTTTAATTTCTTTATATTTTATTTACTTCACTTAAAATAATATTTTCCTTCTTTCCACATCCCCCCCCAAAAAAGTATGCAAAACTATTCATATAAATGCATTCATTTCCTCTCCCTCTTTCATCTTTCCTCTTTTTTAGTTCATATGTATTTGTTTGCTTCATATGCATGAGAGCTACAAAACCAACATTATCACAAAAATGTATTAAATATATTAAAAAAATAAACAGTTGTAAAAAAAGAGGAGGAAAATACAAAAAGAGATAAAATTAAATACCAGGATTAAGAGGAGAGCAAAAAAAGTGTATATAGCAACAACTTTAGGAAGGGATTACATTAAAAATATTGTCATCTTAGGATTATGAAAATGACACGAAATGAGAAAAAGAGAAGGGAGGGGAATGAATATCAGACACTCATTCATCATTTTATTAAAATTATGGAAAAATTTAAAGAGATTTTTTTTTCATAGGAAATAAATTCCTTTTTTTATAGAAACTTCTGTTATAAGAAATATAAAGATACATTTTCTTTTAGGAGAAATTCAACTACATTTTTCTATCAGATGAAATTTACAATAATGAATTTAAGAGTAAAGAAAATTTTATATTTTGTAAACATTTTTTCAAAATAAACTTTTTTAAGAGAATAAATTTTCCTTGAGAAAAATTTAAGATAATTTTTTTCTTAATAGAAAATTTGGAATAAAATTCATTTTATAAGAAATTTGAAGATATATTTTCTCTCAGGAGAAATTCAATTCAATTATTAAGAGAAAATTTTGTTTTTTTCATTTAAGAGAAAACTTTTTTCATGAGAAAGTATAAGACAGTTCTTTACTAGCAATTATGGAAATGTTGTAAAGAAAATTGCAAACACAATTTCTTTTAGGAGAAATTCAACTACATTTTCCTTAAAAAAAAATTCCAATAATTTTTATTAAGAGAAAATTTGTTTTTTCATTTAAGAGAAGGCTTATTTTCAAGAGAAAATATAAGATAGTTTCATCAACAGAAATTAACATCATTTTGTTAAGAAAACACATTTTCTTTTAAGAGAATATTAAAATTTTTCTTAAGAGAAAAACAAAAATGTTTCTTTATAAACAAATTCTCAGGAAAAATTCAAAAGAATTTGTCTTTTAAGGAAGATTTCAATAAAATTTTTCTCTTAGAAAAAATGTTCTTAAAAAGAAAATCCACTGTTAGAATAAATTTAATATCAAATTTCCTCTCAGAGAAAGTTTTAGTTGAATTTATGTTATTTTTAAGAGAACATTTATTTAAGAGAAAATTTTTATTTAAGAGAAAATTTTGAAATTTTAGAAAATTTTTATTACAAAAAATTGTATTACAAGAGAAAGTTTTTGAAAAAATTTTATTTAAGAGAAAATGTATGAAATAAAAATTTGAAAAATTTTATTTTTTAAATTTTATATAAAAAAAAAATTTTTTACAAAAAAACCTCTTTAAGAAAAATTCTTTAGAAATTTTTAATTTAAGCTGAAATTTTTAAAGAATTTTATTTAAAAGTAAACTTTTAAAAAATATTATTTCAAGATAAATTAAAAAAATAATAGATAAAATTTGTATTTTTCATATTAAGAAAAATTTTCATTTTAGGAGAAAATCTTCGAAAATTTTTATTTAAGAGAAAATTTTTGAAAAATTTTACTTAAGAGAAAATTTTTTTAGAGAAAATTTTTGAAAATTTATATATTAAAAGAAGATTTTTATACAAAAACATTTATTTTTTTTAATTTTTTAAATTTCAATTAAAGAGATTTTGTTAGGAGAAAATATCTGAAAAACTTAAAAAATACTTTTTAGTAAAATTTTTTAAAAAATTTATTTAAGGATGCAATTTTAAACTTATTTATTTTAAAAGAAAATTTTGTTATATATTTGCTTTTGAAAAAGATTTAAAAAAGAATTATTTTTTTAAATAAATTTATTTAGCAATAAGAGAAAAATTATTGTAATCGTGAAAAGTTCAACATAAGAGAAAATATTTATGAAGTTTAAAGAAAATATTTTTTTTTTTCAAAATTTTATAGAAAATCATTAAAATTTTGTGAGAAAAAATTTTCGAAAGATTTAAGAGAAAACTACTTTGAAAAGAAATTCAATAGAAAAGTTTAATGCTTTGAACACATTGAAGACAGCAGACTACCAACTGTAATCTGTCAGAAGACGATTCTTTTAACCGACAGCATAGCTACACGACCACATGACTGCTGCAGTCGAATATTTGTCAACCACAGAAACACTTAAAACGAACTTAAGCGATCAAAAAAATATATATTTTTATACTTTTTTACTAAAACTTAATTACTTTTATTAAAGTAAAGACAAAAAACGATAAAATGACACCACATAATTATAAATTCATATCAACAAAAAGCAGCTGTTTATAGCTGGAATTTGGTAATTTTTAAAATTTTATAGTTTTTATAAAATTTACTAAATTTTCCTCAGCACAAATACAAAGAAACTATTTTAGTTTTTCTCAAAATGTCAAACTTTACGATCAGCTGATTACTTTATAGCACATTTGTGTTCGTGTGGTCGTGTAGTCTGCTATCTTCAATGTGTTCAAAGCACAACTTTCGTGTACCGTGTTATAAGTGTGTTTAAGAGAAAACTTCTTGCTTAGATTTTGATAATTTTTTTAAAGACATCTGTCAAAAATGATGTTTAATGTTTATATAAAAAGATCATTAAACAGAATTTTTTTGCTATAAAATATAACAAAAGAATATCAAGAAAACCATCGCTTTTATATTTTTGGCCTTTCATTTTTCTCTCGAATCTACATTCGTTGCAAACTAGACTTAATGCTGTATTTTTTGTATATAAAATTTGTAATGGAATTATATTCTTTAACAATTTTATAACGTCCGTCCCTCTGTCCGGCCTATGTATTTTTTATTGCTTATTTTAGGTTCTCAAGTTTCTTAGAAACTTAAATGGATTTTTTTAGTAATTTTTTTCAAGGGAATATTTTCGATTACATTTTTACCTCAAACTCTTCTTAACGGAAAATTTATCGATAAGTTTTAATTATATATAAAAATAATCATTAAATTTTATTAATTTTTTTTATGCTTTCAATTCCATAACATTTTTTATTAAGTTAATTTTCTCTATATTTTAACTGGTTCTTTCTATAAATTTTATTGACACTCAACTTTTTATCCTTTTCGGTCATTAATGTCTTCCCCTCCACCATATATTGTCATTTAACAAAAGCGGTCATTTTAATTTTAAAAATAAAAATCTCTATCTTTCCTTAACAGACAGTTCACAGCTTTTGACCATCTCTTCTCTATAACAAATATCCTTCCTTCCAAAAGAGATACCTGTTTTAACAAAATAATCCTTGTTTTTTTATTATTTATCGAAAAAACCCCTTATGTCCTTTATTAGTTGTTATTTTGTTGCTTAAAATATTGACGATGAGATTGTGTTGGTTGCAGCCTCTCGTTTTTTTTTTTTTTTTTGGTTTAATTTTTTTTTAGAATATTTTTGTTCTCTCTCTTTTGATGCTCTTTAAGGATTTACTTAATTGATTCACTTTTACTAGTTTTAAACTAAAAAAAAAACTTGTTTTTATCCTTCGAATGGTCTATGTTTTGACATGTTCGTTTTTTTTCACTTCCTTTTCCTGCTCATATTATTTGTTGTTATCTTTATCATTGTGTTGGGGTTAATGCAATTCCTGCTACTTTTTCTTTTTTTCTTTTGCTCATCAATTAAAGGACATGTTGAGCAAGTTTAGAGGAGATGGACTGAGAAAGAGAGAGGGGGTGTGGGCAAGGGGGAGAGAGAGAGAGAATAACATTACCATTCATTTAACATTAATTTCTTTGCTTCCAGCAAAAGCTTAAAAGTGTCAAACGAAATTAAAATAAAGCTTTTAGTATAAAATAGGATTATTGATAAACTACTACTAACATTTAAACTATTACAACTATATACACACACTTACACATTACTAACTAATACTTATACATTTAAACATCGCAACTAACATCCTTAAACAATTTCTATTCGATTGAATGACGAAGTAAAAATTCAATTTGTATTTTTTCTTCGTCCTTCTTTTTTGTATTTTTCAAATTGTCTTTATATCCTTTTTCATATGTTGATATTTGTATGATTGTGTGTTGTATTATATATAAATATGTGTGTCTGAATTTTCAACTGTCACTGTCTGAGTGAAATATTCTAGTGACTTAGCAAAGACTAAAAACAATTCATTAGTATTATTTAAGGATAATTACAAATCATTTAAAAAATAAAGAATGTTAAGAACAAAAAAATGAAATTAATTAAAAAAAGAGATTTGAATATTTAAAAAGGACAATAAAAACAAAAATTAATGCAAAATGAAATAAACAGAAAATGTAAAAAATCATAGAAAAATTTTAATTTTTTTTGAAATTAACAAAAGACAGACAGAAGGACGGACACAATAAAATTCTTCATAAATAAAATTTGTTAATAATTTTTATAACTGGATATAACACAGTACTTCTTATTTAAGGCACGAAAAAGTTTTTCATAATAGAATGTTTTTGATTAACAAAAATTTTGATTTTATATGGATGACTTCAAAATATTTATGGTTTTTAATGAACATTATTAGGACGGATGGTATTCACAAAAAACAATGTTTTAAGGACTTCCAAATACCGGGATACTTAAATAAGTTGTCTTCACTATAAATACAAAAAATTAACAGCTTTTTGTGTTAAAAATAATAAAGAGCTTTTTAGGTCCAAGAATTTTGTGTTTGAATTAATAAAATTAAAAATATGCCTTAAGACGGACAGAGGGACGGATATAATAATATTCTTCCTGAATACAATTTGACAAAAAATTTATAACAGTATATAAAAAATTTTCTCTAATTTATGGCACAATAAAGGTTTTTGTTGTAGCAGGTTTATGATAAAGAGGAATTTGGATTTCATATACTGTTTTGTGATTTTTTTAAAATAATTTTAGTGAACCGATTGAGGGAAATTATAGATATGATTAGAGAAAATAATATCTGGAGATATCTAGGACTCGGTATGTATACATTTACTATATTAGTCATTATTTGTGATTAATTAATTAAGAGCTTTTTATGTCGAACAAATTTATTTTTGAGTTAAGAAAATTGAAAAAAGTTTTGTTAAGACAGACGGAAAGACGGACATTTGTAGGTCCTGGCTGCGTATAATTTGACATTATTTTTATAACAGGATATTAGAAAATTATATTAATTTACGGCATAAGGAAGCTTTGGATCATAAGAGGATTTTGGTTTCACAGGAATTTTGATTTTGTTGCGGTTTTTATTCAAATTATTTAAAAAAAACTGCCTTAAAACAGACAAAGGATGTTATATAATTAAATGGCAAAACCATTTTGCCAGGATTAAAATGTCAAAATGTTTGCTGTGTAATGCAAAACTTAAAACATTGAATCTGAAGTTTTATGGAAATTCATTAATCAAAATTTAGATTTTTTTATGGAATTTTTTTATAATTTTAAAGACAGACAGAAGGACAGACATAACTAAGCTATATAAAATAGACATTTTCAAAATTCTGGGTCTATTTTTCTATACCCCAAAGTAAATTATAACCTTTCCTTTATACAAAAATAGAAATACTGTTATGAGGTTTCTATGAAAAATGGGAAGGATTCCAAAGGATATACAAGTTTTATATATAAGAATTTGGGAAACTTAAATCACTTGACTCAGAAAATATATATAAATATAAACTGGAAAGGTAAAAATCTATGGTCTAATATTAATGAGTCTTTTCGTGTAGTAAAAATTACTGTTCGATTTTTATACTCGTAGATAATGAATCCTTAAATTACGCTTAAGATAAGATGAGGTTTTTCGAAAACATGAAAATAAACATAGGATGGACGGAAGGACGGACATTATTACGACGTTAGAGAATAAGATTTTGAAAATATTTTTAAACCATGATATCGATTTTTTCCTAAGTTATTTGATATATAAATTATATAGAATAATATTCAATCAAAAATAAGAGCAATGACAAGATACGTTTAGTAGCATATAATGACTTAGGCTATAAAAAGTAAGTGGATGGACGGCCAGACAGACACTATAACTTTGTTCCATAAAAAATTTTTAGGAAAATTTTTATAACAGTAAAAATAGGTATATATCTTATAAACTATAATTGAAAGTACATTTGATTAAGGTTTTTTATAAACCGAAATTTTATTTGAGAAAATAAAACTTTTTTTGTTTACAAGTAAAATCTTTTAAAAAGACTTAAGAAAGACGGAAGGACAGACGTGATTGTGGGTCCAGAAAAAGAAATTTTACAATTGTGTTTATATCAATATATCGCTACAAATGTCTACTATTGGGGTTTATGAATGTTATAGTTTATAATATTTAGTTACTTCCCTCGCCTCACTTATTTGTTCTAATTAATGTTTGTATTTTTCTTAAAAATTTTGTTTTATTATATTTTTTTCAATTTCCTTTCAGGATAATAAAGAGTATTCTATTATCCTGACAACTCTCTCTGTCTCTCTTTATTTAAAACTTATTAAATAAAATTATTAGCCTTTGGCCTTTATAAAAACAGGTAAGTAATACTTTATTTAATATTAAAATAACACTCTCCCTCTTTATCTCCATCTCTATCTCTCTCTTTCTCTGTATCTTAGCAATATTTCAATTAACTTTTAGTTTTGAAAATAACATAAATACAGGCAACATATTGGCATATTGTCAGTTATTACTACAAAATATCCTTAAGCCATTATTGTTGGGTAATAAGTATCTTTAACTCCTTTTTTATATCTCTCTCTTCAGGAAAGAAACAAATGCCAATTTGAATTTAAGTTTATTATTTGTTTAATGCATAGAAAAAGGGGGAAATAATACAGAGAAAATATTATGTTTTTCCTTATTATAGAAAATTTTCATAATATCAGGAGATATCACAATGACACAAACATTTATGCTTTTAGCAAAGCAAATGGGGAATCTGCAATGACCTTCACCAAATATTCGTGTGAAGTAAATATGTTATGTTTCGTACATACACTTACTAACACAGCTATAACTATTTTTCTACTAATTTTTGAAATGATAAAACACTATATTATGACAAAATTTCTTATAATTTAACGACTCATAACTGACAATTTTAAAAAAGTTCCTCTCTTGGACTTAGAGGTTGCTTTAGATATCGGTCTATATTTCTTAATATACTGAACCGATTTTGTTAGTTTTAAATAGGAAACTTTTCAGGACCATAGCAAATACTCCGGCTGAATTTCATTGAGTTCTGTCAATTATTGTGGATGTGAGCGTGCAAACAATAGACAGACAGATGTACATAGCTAAATCGGCTCAGATTTTGATTTGATACAATAATATATAATACATTATGGGATCTGAGATGTTTTTGTTCCCTACGTTACATACGGAATGATAAAGTTATTATACTCTCTTCAATCTATTGTGGTGGTGGAGGTAATAAAAAGAGCCATTTACTGGCAACAAAAAGGGAAATAAAAAAAAGGATAATCGTTTGCTGGCTTAAAACTGAAAATTGCTGACGTTTGTAATTCCTTTTAAATTAAAGTAATAATTTCAAACATATTAGTGGGGAAAATAAAGGATCTTAAATAGTAATAAGTATAAGGAAAAGCAAAAATATCATCACATTTTGGCACTTAATACCAGTTTTAGTGAAATAAAAAACTCCATAATAATCCTTGTTCTAAGTAGCAGCAGCAAAAACATTCCCAGCAAGTAGTTGTCATTTAACACATATGACTACAAACAAAACTATTAAATATTATTATAATACTTTAACTCAAAAAGTAATTTATAAAATTTAATTCCGTTTCATTTTTCTTTTCATCATTTTTTTTTTTTGGCAAAAGAAAAAATCTAAACACTCAAACATTTTTCAGTTTTATAATGCTAAAGATTGCATGTCCTTCATAATTTACAACAACAACAACAACAACAAGAAAGGATCATTATGGCAAAACCAGCAGCAAGCAACAGCAATTTTTATTGTAACGACAACAAGAACTACAAATTGTTTACATTATGAGTTCACAGTTTAAAAATGGATGAAAAACAAAAATGAGAGGAACAAAAAGCCGACTTTATGTTTGGCAGGACTTGGGTACTTTGTGTTTACTTTACTGTGAACATAAAGTACTTTTCAGCACAAAAAAAAAAAGAAAGAAAAACTCTTACTGTTTTACTTACACTTTTTTCAAATACACAAAAATATATTTTCAGTATATATTTTTTTGGCATTATGGCCAAAAGGGGAAATACAATGAAATGAAAAAAGAAAATATTAAAGAGGAGCTTATAACATTAATGACAGGCCAATAAATGCTAATGACATTAAGTTGGACATAAATTATTCAAGAAGTACAAAAAACAAATTACAAACATTTTAAGTAACTCAAAATGTGGGAAAATAAACTTAAAATGGGAAAAAAAGCTTTAAATTAAAAGTTTAACAAATTCCTAAGAAAAAAACTATTTTATGGGATTTTGTAACAGAACAGTCTAAACTATAGACAAATCTATAGTCCAGACTATAGACAAATCTATAGTCCAGACTATAGACAAATCTATAGTCCAGACTATAGACAAATCTATAGTCCAGACTATAGACAAATCTATAGTCCAGACTATAGACAAATCTATAGTCCAGACTATAGATTATAGTCCAGACTATAGATTAATCTGTAGTCTATAAACCAGACTATGGACTTATATATAGACCGGACTACAAACTAATCTATTAACCAGACTACAATCTTATCTATAGTTCAGACTAGTTCGGACTATAATTTATAGTTTAAATTATTTAAGAAAAAATTATTTCTTTTTTATGAAAATGTCACACGTTTAATTTCAATATCGATCGAATTTAAAAAAAATCCGTGAATTTTTAATTTTTTCCTTTCACTCACCTGGAAATTCTTGTGGTATCATGACACCCTTTTTTCTATTCGCTGTTGTTGTTTTGGCATTATGTCCATGATAAATGTGACGCTGTCGCACCAATCGATATAGTAAATATAATTCACCCTGTTCCTCATCGTTATGATTAGCATCATTTGATGATTGATTACCCTCAATTGTCCCCGTTTTGCCGGCACTATTATTGCTGCTATTACTGCCCAAAGTTTGGGAAGTTGGATTTGTATTTGCACCTCCACCACCTAAACCCGAAGAGGCACTTGAGGAAGAAGTACCCGTATTGCTATTTGAATTTGAGCTTAACATATTCGCATCGGAGGAAGAAGAAGCTGGAACTGCATTTTTACTCACACTCGCCGATGAAGACGAGGTGGCGGTAGAGGAATTATTTGAGGATGAGGATTGTAGAGTTTCATTTGAGAAGAGAGTTTTATAGGAAATACGCACCACACGAGGCAGAGAATAACGTTCGAGAAATTCTTCCACTTGCAGGGGTTCACTTTGAGACTGAAAAAAAAGGAGAAGAGCGATATTAGAATTTTAGAAAAGTATTTCGAAAAAGATTTCCGTCTTACCTCATTACTATTTTTTGAAGCTTTACTATCACCCGTTGAATAATCACCCATACCCCCCGTTAGTAAACCCTGAGGTCCTCCTGTCAATAAAGCACTACCTCCCCCTCCACCCGCCGCTCCACCGCTATAACCATGCCGCATACGTCTTTGCAGTCTTTGTTTCAATTCAATTTCATTACGTCTCGCTAAACGGGCATTTTCAAAATCTGCCACCGAAAACATATTCGAACTGGTGTCATGTGAATTGAATCTTCTTAGTTTTCGCTTTTCGTCCCTCAGCCAAATGATGAAGTCCCCGCTGAGAATGAGGATGATGAGCATGCGGGCCCAAGTAGGGTCCTGTATGTTTACTGGAGGTGGTAACGTTTGAAGAACTTATGGCATTGGCACTACCGCCTACAGCACCAGTGTTACCATTACTAGCCATTAAATAGAAAACAGGATTTGATGTATTGGAGGTATTATTAGTGTTTACACAACCAGAACTGCCATGCGATTTGGCATTAAAGTGATGCTGCTGGGTATGATGATTCGAGCCATTAGCAGGATTGTGTGCAGAACCATTTGTGGGAGGAACAACTGCAAGGAAAAATGAAAGGAAGTAATTAAAGTAAAATTTGAGGTCAGTGTTAAATGAAGCAGGGGAACTCATAATAAAGCTGTTTTCTAGGGAAAATTTTAAGTTCAATTAATTTGCAGTGGAGTGGACTCAGGTGAGTGAAAGGTGAAAGTTAGATCGGGGGAAATTTCAATTTTATTTTAAAAAAGAAAAATATTTTTGGGACCTCATTTAAGCTCTTTTATGTTGTAAAACTGTTATATAAGATTAAATTATCTATTTTGAACCCAAATCTTAATCTGAAAAAAACTCCAACAATTTAAATAGAACTTCAAGAAGCACCTTAATTCAACAGAAATATTTTCCAGAGTCATTACAATGTTTTCCTAAAATTTGCTTCTAAGAGTGTTATCGGTTAATATAATATATATTTCTTTCAATAGGGACAGGCAGTGTGAACGGTAAACCATCTTAAAAGTGAAATATCACGTAACGCAGATTTTAGCGTTTTTCATGAAACTTTGCTCGGGAATAAAATACAAAATAGTGAATTTGTAATTTTTATACCCAAAAAGGCCTTCCCGAAAGCTTTCAATTTAAGGCCGAATTTTAAATCTAATAAAATTATGAAATTAGTGTCTTGAAATATTTCCATTACATCTTTAATTGAAGTCTATTTTGTAAAGTTCCAATTATTTCGATTCAAGTTATTTAGTCCGTCCATCCGTCTGCTGGCATTAATATTTATGAACATTTTGAAAAAGGGTTTCACAAAACACTTTAAATTGATACAGAATTAAAAGTCAATTTATATATCGAAATCATCGCCTTTAACAATTTCCATTATATTTTCATTTAAAGCTTATTTTGTATTGTTTAAGATTAGATAAATGAAATTATAATGTCCGTCCTTCTGTCTATATGATTAAATATTTACAAAATAGTTTCCTAAAATTCTCTTCAGACATTTTTATCTATTAAAACGATAAAATCAGAGTTGCAATTATAATTCAAGTTCATTATAATAAAGCTTATTTACGCTTATTATAAGCTTATATTATATTATACATAAAAATTGTGAAAATTTTGCATGAAATCCTGTTTCATTTAGGCCAAATTTTCATTAAACATAACATTTTAGTTTCAAATTTTCACTATTTTGAAATCCGATTTAATTCAATAAATTTGTGAAAATCATAAATATCGAATAAATTTGAGTCACTTTTGTAACTACAACTAAATTTAATATGAATTTTGTCTAAAAATTTAAGTTTGAATTTTTTATAAATTTCAAAAATAAATATCGAAAAATTAAAACTCTTTTTCGAAAAAGGTCAGATTTTCTTCTTGTAACTGTTAATTAAAATATATTAAGTACTTTTAGTACAAATGTTGGCTCTAATTAAGGAATAAATATTTTGCGATATTTATTCAGTATAAAATTATTCCCAGAATGGTGACTTATAAGGTAAACAGGGGCAAAACAGGAGAACTTTCACTAAAATTTCAATTTTTCACTAAAAATGTCAAATTTTCACTAAAAATTCAAATTTTCACTAAAAATTCAAATTTTCACTAAAAATTCAAATTTTTACTAAAAATTCAAATTTTTACTAAAAATTCAAATTTTCACGAAAAAATTTAAATTTTCACTAAAAATTTAAATTTTCATTAAAAATTCCAATTTTCACTGAAAATTCAAATTTTCACTAAAAATTCTAATTTTCACTGAAAATTCAAATTTTCACTAAAAATTTTAATTTTCACTGAAAATTCAAATTTTCACTAAAAATTCTAATTTTCACTGAAAATTCAAATTTTCACTAAAAATTCTAATTTTCACTGAAAATTCTAATTTTCAGTAAATTTTCACTGAAAATTCAAATTTTCACTAAAAATTCTAATTTTTACTGAAAATTCAAATTTTCACTGAAAATTCAAATTTTCACTAAAAATTTCAAATTTTCACTAAAAATTCTGATTTTCACTAAAAATTCAAATTTTCACTAAAAATTCTAATTTTCACTAAAAATACAAATTTTCACTAAAAAGTTAAATTTTCACTAAAAATTCAAATTTTCACTAAAAAGTTAAATTTTCACTAAAAATTTCAAATTTTCACTAAAAATTCTAATTTTCACTAAAAATTTCAAATTTTCCCAAAAAATTAAAATTTTCACTTAAAATTCAAAGTTTCACTAAAAATTAACATTTTTATAAGAAATTTAATATTTTCACTAGAAAATTAAATTTAAATTTTTGCTGAAAGTGCAACATTTCACAAAATTTTCAAACCCTGAAGTATTAACTGAAAATTCAATAAAAACTCACATTTCCAATGAGAATTTAAATTTAAATTTTCTAAAAGTTCAGAATTTTCACCAAAAATTTAAATGATTTTTTCAACATTTTGCAAAGATTAAAATTTGTTTAAAAATTCAAATTTTTACTCGATTTGAAACAATTGAATTTTTAAAAAAATGAAAATTTCACTTTTCACTGAAAATTTATATTTTTAGTCAAAATTATTAATTAATTAATTAATTCGAATTTTTACCAAAAAATTAGATTAAAATTTTCACTTAGAAGTAAATTTTTTATTTGTTATTAAATTTGCATTAACAAAAATGTTTATAAATTTCACTAAAATTTTATTTTCGCAGAAGAAAAGGTATTTATTTTATTAATATTAATTTATTAAAAAATTATTAAAAATTCCAAATTTTATTCAAAACTTTATTTTTTATAAAAAAAATTAAATTTTTAAAAATTCAAAAATTTAAATTTTATTTAAAATTTCGCCAAAAATTTTTAATTGAAAATTTTCACCATAAATTAATTTTCACTTAAAATTTGTCTTTATGTTCCAAACTAGATCATCCTTTGATTTTCTTTAATAAATCTTAAATTATCGTCAAAAGCAAAAAAAATATTTTTTTAAGTTTCAAATTTTATTTTAATTCAAAATCGCACAAGAAAATTCACAAAATGTAAAATAAAATTTCATAGTTAATTTCATCATTTTGTAATTTGTGTCATTTATTTATTTTTAGCTTTTTTTGCATTATCACTTTAATTTTTCTTACAATTATTTTCACAACTTAATGTTTTATTTAAAGTTATTTTCACGTTATTTGGTGTTTTTAGACAGGAAAAGATTTTATTGATAAAATATTTTAGTTTTTTATAAAAAATATTTTTGTTGGTTTTGTAAAAACTGAAAAATTTTAGAATTTTTGCAAAAAACACGTATTGAGATTTTTTGTTGAAAAAAAATTGTAAAAAAAGACTTAAAGAGTAAAATTGAAATTTTTAGAAAATTAAAATTGAGCAGATTTTGATGATGAAATTTAACAATTTTTCAAAATTTTTTAAATAAAAAAATTTGGATTTTTTTTAATCAACGGAATTTTTTCAAAAATTTTGATATAAATTATTTTGAAACTTTTAACAAATTTTTTTTGCACATACTTTTTTTAGAAAAAATTTCTTAATTCACCTTTTTTATCACTTTTTTCTTTAATAAATTTCTTTAAATTTTGAAAAATTAATTTTAATAACTTTTTACAAAATTGCACGTTTTTGTCACTGATTTAAACAATTTCCGTTCATTTCTGCTTAAATCACATTTATCGCTTTAATTTTGGTTGCATTTAGTTGGAAATAATTATTATTAATATTTTTCGACTTTTTCACATTTTTACCAATGACTGTTGCTAACGCCTGCAGTTCAGTTGTTACACGTTGATTGAAGCACTTTTATTTCATTTATAACTTTTTTTCACAGATTTCTGTTATTTTAGCTTTTTTGTCTTATTTAAGGGTGGGCAGCAGCAGTGATTTTGTTATTTTATTTTTTAGGGGTGGAAGTTTAATTTACCACCCATTTAAAGGATTTTTTTATATTAAATAGGGAGTTCAAAATTTTTCTGATTATTAACTTTACAGTTATGGCTTTTTGGTCACAAAAGGAAAAATAACACTTTTATTGGATCGTTTTTAGGAGGAATCGTTTTAATGATGAAATTTTTGAAAATGTTTTCTACTGGGGTTTTTGCATAAAATTTAAAAATCTCTTATTTCAAATTTATTAAGAGAGGGAATACATTCTCTCTCTCTCCCTCAGTTACTAAGGGAACGTTCAATTTCCCTTAGTAACCGTTATTTTGCTAAGGAAAGAAAGGAAATACTCTCTCATTTTTGCATTGAAACTGTTAACAGAATTTGTTGCTTTTTCCTGAGATTTCCTGAGTAACTTTTATTTCCAGTGTTGTCAATTTAGAGATTCGAATCTGCCGATTTTAAAGTGGTCATCACAGGAAAAAATTTAGTTTTAAAGATTAAAGAAAATTCAAGCGATTTGTAAAGCAAAAATAATGCAGCACCATTGTCTGCAACATATTGCACCGTAGGACAGAATTCAAATTCATTCGAAATTTGATAAGTCGATAGCAGAGGAGTGTAGCTTTATAACCTTGAAATTGCATCAGACTCTCTAAGAAAATGAAACGTGTTCTGGATTGGATAACAATCAACATTTTCTTAATTTTGACACCCACTATAGTGTCCAGCTTATGCAAGTAATAAAGCTGCACTTCTCCAATCCACTAGTTAAGGAGTTAAGCGTTCTAAATTTGCGATAATCGCAAGAAACAAACTGGCAGCACTGGTTATTTTAATTAAATAAAAATGAGAAGGAGAGAGAACAACATTTCCTGTTCTCTTTTCAAACTCCCTCAGTAACCGTTATTTCTCCTACTAAAAGAGAGTAAAAAAATCCTCTCTTTTCATTAAGGAAAACTCACCACTATTTGCAGTTAATGTTGCTCCATTATTTGTTGCTGACGATAATGATGTTGAGGGATTTGTTGCTGCAGATGATGATAATGATGTTAAATTATTAGTTGTTGCTGCAGAATTAGCATGAGCAGCTGTTGTTGCTGCTGTTGCTGTTAATAAATTTGGGGCTTGATGTTGCTGTGAAGTTGTTGATGTTGAGGGAATTGTTGTTGATGATGATGGTGGTGGTGGCGTTGCCATATGAGGGCTACTTTTAATTAACCAATTTGCCAAATGACGTTGACGTTCAAACTCAATATTTGTGCGTTGCATTTCAGCCAATTTTAACGAATCCGTCATAATTTAAAGCCATTAATTTGTTAATGAAAATTAATTTTTTAAAACTACAAAAATTTTCCAAAAATTTTAAAAAATTTTCCTTAATTTAAATCTTATTTTGTTTTGTTTTGTTGCTTCCTTTAATGAGATCACAGTTCTTTTTCTTGATTAAATTTTATTCTAAACAAAAACACAAAAATCATAAATTCTTTTCTTTTTCTTATTCCCTCATTTTATTTTAATTATTTTTCTTTTATTTTAGTGTTTTTTTTTTTTTTAATTTTAAAATCGGGTTTTGAATTTAAAATTATTTATTTAAAAAAAATTTGCTTCTTTTCTTTAAAATTTTTTTATTAATAATTTTTTTTCCTCCTCTTTTTCGTTATACCAATTTTTATTATCTATTTCTTTTCTTTTATTTCCAGTTATAAACTTTTTTATGTTTTTTATTTCTTTTTTAGATTTTTCGTTATTTCATGATTTTTTTCAATAAATTTTATAAAAAAAAATACGTTTACAAACGACGGAACGTTCCCAGCGTCGTTGTGTAAAGAACGCGCGCGTTTCTTAAACTGTAATGAGTTGAATTTCAGGTTTACTTTAGCAGTTTAGCCATTAACTTTACTAAAACAGTTGTTTATTCACAGTGGTGTGTACTCACAAAGAGAGAGTGAGAGAGACTCTTGCAGTCGCTCTCTATTGTTTTCAGTTGTATTAATCTCTCCCTGAGAGTAGGAAACAGCACGTTTTTGAGAGCTAAAAATAAATAAAGAAAAAAATAATAATAAAATAAAATGAAAAAATTTTGGATTTTAATATTGAAGAGTAAAAACAGAAAAAAAAGAGATACCAAGAGTTGCCAGTAGCAGGGGAAAAAACTCCTTAAATGTGGGACAATCAAATATTTCACAACATTTTCATAAACATTTAAATTTAGGAAAAGAAAAACTTCATAAACTAATCCAAGTTTCCGAACCTGAACCAGAATCAAACCAGAATGCAAAATCAGGATCACCTGTTCAGTTCCTTCTTTTGGATAAAGTTTTGATTCTACGTCGGTTTCCATTTTAAATATTTAGTTTAATTTTAATTGACATTAAACCAAACAAGGAACCGAACTATAATCGAAGTACAACATTCTGGTATTTAGACCAAAATCTGAATAAGAATCTTAAATATAATTTGAATAAAAATCTTACTTGTGATCTGAATACGAGTGATTAAAGATAATTTAAAATTTGAAACAGAATATGGAACAGATTCTGTGAGTCTGAACTATAATTTGAGGTAAAATGCAAAACAGCAAATGGGATCTGAACTAAAATCTGAACTGATATGTCAAGAACAATATGAATCTAATCTGAAATAAAATTGAACAAACAGGAACGGAAATAGAACTACAGAAAAATCGAACTAGAACTGAACTAAACTAAACAGAACTAGAACCGAACTAGAACTGAAGTATAACTCAAATAGAACTGAAATAGAATTGAACTAGAACTAAACTAGAACTGGACAAGGGCTGAAGTAGAACTAAATTGGAATAGAACTAGAACCAAACTAGAGCTGAAGTATAACTCAAATAGAACTGAAATAGAATTGAACTAGAAGTGAACTAGAATTGTGCTAGAACTGAACTAGAACCGAACTCGAACTGAACCAAAACCGAACTAGAACTGAACCAGAACCGAACTAGGACTAAACTAACACTAAACTAGAACTGGACTAAACTAGAACTAGACTAAACTAGAACTGAACTAAACTAGAACTTAACTAGAACTGAACCAGAACCGAACTAGGCCACAACTAGAACTAAACTAGAACTAAATTAGAACAGAACTAGAACTGACTGGACTAAACTAGAACTGAATTAGAACTGAATTAGAACTTAACTAGAACTGAACCAGAACCCAACTAGACCACAACTAGAGCTAAACTAGAACTGAATTAGAACAGAACTAGAACTGACTGGACTAAACTAGAACTCAAGTAGAACTAAACTAGAACTGAATTAGAACTGAACCAGAACCGAACTAGACCACAACTAGAACTGAATTAGAACATAACTTGAACTGACTGGACTAAACTAGAACTCAAGTAGAACTGACCCAGAAATTAAGTAATGACTTTGAATTTCCATAACTTTTTATTATGTCAAACTATATTTTTTTCACTCACTCACATTCCTTAAATAGGAATTCTCTCTCTCCCCGAACCATCTGGGTACCTTCTCATACTACAATTTATATTTCTTTTGTGTATATGTTTTTGTTGTATTTAATACTTAACTCAGGGTATCTGAAGATAACAACAAAAAAACTATATTATTATTAACAAACGTTATTGACCTGCCGCACTTTTGTATGTTATCCACCTAACTACCAATACAATACAAACACACACACACGCACTCACATACAGCACCTCTAATAACGTCACTACAACAAGAAGAACATGTTATAAAGAAATCACCACCCACCCATCAAACTAAAACCAAAAACAAACAAAAAAAACTCACCAAACAAATTCTCTCTCTCTCTCGCTTCTTGTGAATAAAAAAAGAGAATAAAAATAAGTAAATGATTTGTTTTTGTTATTGTTTGTGGAAATATTTTACGTATAAGAATTATTACCAAGAGAGAGAGAGAGAGTGTGTGAGTGGATGTGTGGTTTTTAGTTGTTGTTGCTTCGCGTAAAGCCATGTGAATTAAATAATATTAGAGTTTAGTTAGAAAATAAGCAGCCGAAGTTAAAAATACTTACAAGAGTTATAAAATGTTTGCTTATTAGAAAAGAAAAAACTCATGGAGCTTAAAAGGGTGTACAGGGAGGGGGGGGGATAAGATGTTTGTTTGAGAGTATGAAAGTGTATGTGTGTGTGTATGTGTGAGTATTTCAAAGATAGATGTTGATGATGATGATGATGGTTTTGTTAAGGTTCACTGCTTTTGCCTTGTCAGACGAGTCGTCATTTAGTAGTTTTTAGTTCAGCTGTGTGGTGTAATAAACGTGTGTATACAAACATACATATATGTATGTGTTTGTGTGTGTATATGTTTAAATGTCTGTCTAGTTGTCTAAACTGAGTTGACTTAAACTCGACGCTTTTATTTCACTAGCTTTTGCTAGTTTGACTGGCTTGACTTGCTGCCCGTGTGCTTAAACTTCTTTTAGCTTTTTGTTACTTTTTTATTTTTAGCCAAGTTATCGTTACGTTTGTCCACACATTGTGCTGACTGACTGACTGTCTGTCTGTTTGTCTTTCTAAGCCGTCATTCGTCATATGTCTCTCTGTCCGTCCGTCTGTCTCTTTGTATTTATAGTTGGCAATAGTGCGATAATCATAATCATCAAGCTTTTTTTTGTTTTTGGTTTGTTTGTTAAAGTTGTTGAATTTTAGTTTTGTTGCTTGTTTCTTTTCTTTACACTCACACTAACACACAAACACATACACACACTCATTCATAAAATTCAGTAAATTCGTTTATTTTGATTATCTGTATGTATTTGTTTAGTTTAGTGTGTCTAACGAGGGAGGGTTGTTACAAAAGTCTATACAAAAAAGTTTTTGTTGTATTTACTGTTAGTAAAATTATTTTAGTTATTTTTTTTCTCGCTGTTATTTTTTTTCATGTTGGAGTTGACAACAGGCCCCATGAATCACAACATCTACACACAAACAAAAATTTACACAATTTAATGAAATATTGTAATGGTGTTAAAGTTTAAAGATACAAATTTAAAAAGTCACCCTACTTGATTACGAGCGATTAATAGAAATTTTGAAATAAATTAAAAATTTTCTTCAAAAACAAAAAAAAAAAAAAAAAAAAAAATCAATACAAAATTTTAAAAAAATTGAAATTTAAAAAAAAATAAATATCGCTAAAAATTCAACTCTTCACTAAACATTTGAAATTTCACTAAAAATTTGAAATTTCACTAAAAATTCGAAATTTCACTAATAATTCAAATTTTCACTAAAAATTCGAAATTTCACTAAAAATTCAAATTTTCACTAAAAATTCGAAATTTCACTTAAAACTCGAAATTTCACTAAAAATTTGAAATTTCACTAAAAATTCAAATTTTCACTAAAAATTCGAAATTTCACTTAAAACTCGAAATTTCACTAAAAATTCAAATATTCACTAAAAATTCGAAATTTCACTTAAAACTCGAAATTTCATTAAAAATTCGAAATTTCACTTAAAACTCGAAATTTCATTAAAAATTTGAAATTTCACTAAAAATTCAAATTAAAAAAAAAAAAAAAATCAAATTTTCCCGTAAAATTTAAATTTTTCCAGAAAAGTTCTAATTTTCACTAAAAAATTCACATTTTTACTAAACAATTCAAATTTTTACTAAAAAATTCAAATTTTCTCTAAAAATTCAAATTTTCTCTAAAAATTCAAATTTTCTCTAAAAATTCAAATTTTCACTAAAAATTCAAATTTTCACTAAAAATTCAAATTTTCATTAAAAATTCAAATTTTCACTAAAAATTCAAATTTTCATTAAAAATTCAAATTTTCACTAAAAATTTCAAATTTTCACTAAAAATTTCAAATTTTCACTAAAAATTTCAAATTTTCACTAAAAATTCGAATTTTCACTAAAAAATTCAAATTTTCACTAAAAAATTCAAATTTTCACTAAAAAATTCAAATTTTCACTAAAAATTTGAAATTTCACTAAAAATTTGAAATTTCACTAAAAATTCGAAATTTCACTAAAAATTCAAATTTTCACATAAAAATTCAAATTTTCAATAAAAATTTCAAATTTTCAATAAAAATTTCAAATTTTCACTAAAAATTCAAATTTTCACTAAAAATTCAAATTTTCACTAAAAATTCAAATTTTCACTAAAAATTCAAATTTTCACTAAAAATTCAAATTTTCACTAAAAATTCAAATTTTCACTAAAAATTTCAAATTTTCACTAAAAATTCAGATTTTCACTAAAAATTTCAAATTTTCACTAAAAATTCAAATTTTCACTAAAAATGCAAATTTTCACTAAAAATTCAAATTTTCACTAAAAATTCAAATTTTCATAAAAAATTCAAATTTTCACTAAAAATTCAAATTTTCACTAAAAATTCAAATTTTCACTAAAAATTCAAATTTTCAATAAAAATTCTAATTTTCAATAAAAATTCAAATTACAACTATTTTTTTTTCACCAAAAATTCAATTTTGCATTAGGAATTTAAAAATTTTGGTGACACATTGGACTTTAATCTTGATTATATATTGGACTGTAGTGTTGGCAATAATTTGGACTATAATATTTTATATAAGCTATAATCGTAAATTGTTACATAATAACAATAGTTTGGACTATAGTATTATTATATTTTGGAATGTAATAAATTCTAAATTAAATTATTAAATTAAGTTCCCACTATCATCTTGCTAATTATCTTGGCTATAATTATAACAGACTATATTTAGTTATTGAATACTATTTGGATTGAAGTAACTTTAGTTTAGACAATAGTTTGTCCAATATTCTTGATTATAGTTGTAATTGGTGTTTTTAATATATTTAAGTCTAAGTTTAACATAAGTTTGGACTGTAATCGTTTTTGCAATAGGACTGTAGTATTAAAAATAGTTTGGTTTATAGTCTTGTCTTTAGTTTCAATATAATCAAGATTCGTAGTTTTGTTTATGCTTGTAGTGTGTATTTTAGTATTTATAATAAACTGAATCTAGTTTGAACTATTTTTGAGTAGCTTTTGACTATTTTTAGTGTAGTCTTTACCATAAATTGGACTGCAGTCTTAAGAATAGTCTTTCTATATTTCGAATATGGATTAAAGAATAAAAATCGATTTATAAGAAGTGTTGATTAATAAAATTTATATAATTTATAGATTTGACTACTTCAAATTATAGACTATTTTAAATGAAGTTTGGAATCTAATCTTTGTTTTAAACTGAACTATAGTCTATAGAGTAGATTGAAATATAGTACAGCCTGTTGTAGAAATATATATACTCGGCTTTTATTTAATTTGAAGAAGATAAAGCTTGTAATATGACTCCAATCTTGACTACAATATCATTTATAGATATGGCTTTTGTTAGTCTACAGTTTTCACTTTAATATAGTCTATAGTCTTTTTGACAGTTAAGATTATAATATTTTCAGTAATGTAGTCTTTTGTTTTATCTATAAGATTGTCTATGGTTAGACGATAGTTTATTGAATATTAGTGTTGATAGTCAATTTTAAAGCATTGACTATCATTTGCTATATAGTCTTCTTTTTGCTTAGTTTCTTTATTTAAAGATCAAATTCCATTCTCACTTTTAAATTTTTATTTTCAAATTAATATTTTTCTTTATCTTGAAAAATTCTTTAAAACTCTTTATTTTTATCCCATATTAACCGCATTTTCTATAATAGTTCTTATGATTTAAAGTATAAAAAAACCCTTGTGGTAACTTAACAAAACTGTCATTATCTTAAGCTCTTTTCATTTGTTTTGTTGTTGTTGCTGCACTCTTCAGCCTTCAACTTCAGGCGTTTGAAGCACTTGATCTTTTTTTCTTCTTCTCTTGCTGCTTTTGCTTCTGCTCTTTCTTCAAGACCACAAACCCTATAAACTGACTGACGTTTATCATTAAACTCTTTTTCTTTTTATAATAAAAATAAATTTTATTATTTTTCTTTATCTTTTTGAATAAAAATACTTTTTTTTTAAAAAAAGGAGATTTATATTGTTCAAATATATCACGATTTTATGTGGTCTGTCAATAAAAATTAAAAGGCACAAAATGCGAAATAACATCTTTTTTCAGTTTTCAGCTTTTTATGGTTTATGAGTCATTTGACAACAACAAAAAAAGTATTATTAAATATTGTGAAAAAAAAGAATTCACTGATTCATGTCTTGTCATTATTTTGATAATTATAATTTAAAAAAAAATTTTAAAATACAAATTTTACACAATAAACTAAAATATCCATAATTCAATACAAATTTTGTATAATACAACAACAAAAAAAGCAGAGGTATTCAATCAAAATAAAGTGTTAAAAACACACCTCAACAACTACAACAATAATCAACCACACATTTGTGTGCAAATAAAAATTACACCTCAAAAAAGCAAAAAAGAATAAAATGAAATTCAAACAATTATTACTTAAATCATAAAAAAGACTTTATTTCATATCGACTACAATTTTCTGTATTTTAGTCATTTTTATATTTACTCGAGTGTCAAACACAAGTAAATTCACAAAAAACAAAACACCGAACGAAATGAAACGATATGATCTAAATGACCTTCAATGATAAATTTCTTTAGATATATTCCAATATACATACAGGCATATACACACACACCAACACATTTCCCCATATTACTACAAAAAGGTTGGGTTTAAGAACACAAAAATGAACAACAGAACTAAAATGCACAAGAACAAGAAAAAAAGAGTAAAATTTAATAAAAAAGTTTTAATTAAATTAAGAAAACAAAAACAGACTGTAGTCCAGACTATTGGCTATAGTCCAGACTATTGGCTATAGTCCAGACTATTGGCTATAGTCCAGACTATTGGCTATAGTCCAGACTATTGGCTATAGTCCAGACTATTGGCTATAGTCCAGACTATTGGCTATAGTCCAGACTATTGGCTATAGTCCAGACTATTGGCTATAGTCCAGACTATTGGCTATAGTCCAGACTTGGCTATAGTCCAGACTATTGGCTATAGTCCAGACTATTGGCCTATAGTCCAGACTATTGGCTATAGTCCAGACTATTGGCTATAGTCCAGACTATTGGCTATAGTCCAGACTATTGGCTATAGTCCAGACTATTGGCTATAGTCCAGACTATTGGCTATAGTCCAGACTATTGGCTATAGTCCAGACTATTGGCTATAGTCCAGACTATTGGCTATAGTCCAGACTATTGGCTATAGTCCAGGACTATTGGCTATAGTCCAGACTATTCGCTATAGTCCAGACTATTGGCTATAGTCCAGACTATTCGCTATAGTCCAGACTAATTGGCTATAGTCCAGACTATTGGCTATAGTCCAGACTATTGGCTATAGTCCCAGACTATTGGCTATAGTCCAGACTATTCGCTATAGCCAGACTATTGCTATAGTCCAGACTATGGCTATAGTCCAGACTATTGGCTATAGTCCAGACTATTGGCTATAGTCCAGACTATTGGCTATAGTCCAGACTATTGGCTATAGTCCAGACTATTGCTATAGTCCAGACTATTGGCTATAGTCCAGACTATTGGCTATAGTCCAGACTATTCGCTATAGTCCAGACTATTCGCTATAGTCCAGACTATTCGCTATAGTCCAGACTATTCGCTATAGTCCAGACTATTCGCTATAGACCAGACTATTGGCTATAGTCCAGACTATTGGCTATAGTCCAGACTATTGGCTATAGTCCAGACTATTGGCTATAGTCCAGACTATTGGCTATAGTCCAGACTATTGGCTATAGTCCAGACTATTGGCTATAGTCCAGACTATTGGCTATAGTCCAGACTATTGGCTATAGTCCAGACTATTGGCTATAGTCCAGACTATTGGCTATAGTCCAGACTATTGGCTAAGTCCAGACTATTGGCTATAGTCCAGACTATTGGCTATAGTCCAGACTATTGGCTATAGTCCAGACTATTGGCTATAGTCCAGACTATTCGCTATAGTCCAGACTATTCGCTATAGTCCAGACTATTCGCTATAGACCAGACTATTGGCTATAGTCCAGACTATTGGCTATAGTCCAGACTATTGGCTATAGTCTAGACTATTTTCTCACACCCTTTATTTTAAATAATTTCTTGTGATCTCAAAGAACTCAATCGAAATTAATCACAAATATGTGTAGAATTACTCCATTAAGTTTTACTCTTTCAATATTCACCACATTTTTTCACACCCTTTAAATTTCAATATTTTTATTTTCAATATAATTATGGAACACATTTAAGGAAAAACCTACACTCACACTCTTGAATAAATATTACGGTTAAATTATATATACACACATATGCATACAAAAGGAGTGAGATCGAAAAATTCTTAACACACGTTTGTCACTGTAACTTTTAGTTCATGTATTATTTCAATTTGTCAAATCAAGTAACCTTTGCAAATTATGTCAGTTATTAATGCAATTAAAATAAGTGACTCAAAAAAAACCCAACTTGCACCTAGAAAAAGTTCGGAAAGCATTTAAAGGTCTGTCGTAAAACTGTTTCCAGTGTCATTAAAAAGTTCCGGGAGAACTTGTTCGTGGGTAGAAACCTGGTTCAGGTAGAAGGAATGGTCTACATGATGTTTCCAAATCAAAAATATAAAAAGCATTTTCCCAACATATCCGGTAAGAAAGCGGCCAGTTTAGCTTTGGTCTCGGACTACTTGTTACGAAAAGTTAAAACTAATGAAGGTTAAAAATATACAAGGCTCTAAAAGTTACTAAAAAGAATACTACTGAAAATGAAGAGGCCAAAAGCAGAGCGGGGAAATTGGAGTCAAGTTTTCTAAAAAGAATCTTCTTGCTGTAGAATAGACGAAGAAACGTATATACTGGCAGATTTTTGCAACTTTCTGGTCAAAAATCTTGGTTGCAGATAAAGACCCAAAACTACTCATAATTTCTCAAAAAATGGCGATACTGTCACTATGGTAAACAAGCCCTTGAGAGGTGCAATAATCCTCCAAACTGCCCTAAACTAAGCGAAACATTTAGATCTTTTTATAAAATAAAGAAAGGTGTCCACAAGTGACAGAAGGCACTATGGAAATGTTAATGGTCTTCTGGAAAAAGGTTCAAAATTTCATCACTAATGATGAAAACTATAAAATATTATTTTTTTTTGTAAATTGAAATAATAATTTCAATCAAATAAAAATAAAATAAAAATAAAATTTTAAATTTAGTGATTTTACTTTACTGAAATTTATGTATGTTAAGAGTTTTTCAATCTCACTCCTTATACGTATATAGAAATATGTGTAGACATAAGGTAGTAAATACTTTAACGTATGTAAAAAAAATATTCTATATAAATATTTACTTGTAAATGTAATAAGAGAGAGAAAGAGTGAGAAAGATATTTTAATAATGATTAAATAAATAAAATTTATTTATTTATTGAATACGGGAACAACAACAACAACAACGAAAAACACCGTTAAAATTAAATGAATAAATTAACAAATATTGGTTTAAAAACTATTTACCTAATGGAGTATTAAAAAGAACTATAATTCATATATTAACAAAATTTGAAAAAAAGACTAAATGATGAATTTGAAAAAGACTATAAACTATAAGCTAAAGCGAAGAATAGCGATTACAATAGAGTAAACTATGGGCAGGTTTATAAACCAAATTTTGGTACAGAATATAAACTAAACTAAACTAAATTACTATAATCGAGATAATAGACTAAACTATAGCACTGACCAAACTAATGTGCTGCAAACTAATGCTGACTAAACTATAGACCTTTATGTAGGATAAATAATAGACCAGACTATAGACTAAACTATAGTCAAGGCTATAGACTAAAATGTAGTGCAGACTATAGATTAAACTTTTGTCATATCTATAGACTTAAATAGGTGCGGACAATAGCATTTAGGGTAAATTAAAGTTCAGAATATAGAGTACACTATGGACCACACATGTCTAAATTATAGTCTAGAATATAGACTAATATATAGTCCACACTATAGACTAAACTATATTCCTAACAATAGTTTAAAATATGGTGTCGACTATAGCTGCGGGGGTAAAGTATAGACCAGAATACCTAACAACCGTAGTTAACTATGGTCTAGAATAAAGACTAATATGTAGTTCACACTAGAAACTAAATTATTGTCCATATTATTGGCTATAGCCCAATCCATAGACTATAATCTAGACTATAAAGAAGACTTTATTTCAGACTGTAGACTAAACTACAGCCCAGAATATAGTCTATACAATAGTGCAGGTTATAAGGTCCAAACTATAGACTCAAAGTCCAGACTGTAGACTACACTATAGTTCCATCGATCCTAACTATTGACTGTAGTGTTTATTATAGTCCAGACTATAGACTGTAGTTCAGATTAGTTTAATCTATAGTTTGGACTATATTAATTTATAAATCATGATTATAGTTTAGTTTATAGTCTGGACTGTAGAATAGTCTAGAGTCTGAACTTTAGTTTAACTTATGATATTTACGCCAGTTAAGTCTATAGTTTGGGTATAACTGTAGGCTATAGACTATATTACAGACTAGAGAATAAATTTTTACTGAAAATTATCAATATTTACTGGAAATTTTCAAAAACTCACGTTTTCACAAAAACTTTACATTTTCACTGAAAATTTATATTTTTGCTAAAAATTCCATTTTTCTTAATTTTTTTTTTTTACTTAAAAATTGATTTTAAATAAAAATTCATATTTTCATTGAAAATTCATATTTTCACTAAAATTCACTAAATATTTTGTATATTCAACTCAAAATTTCACAGTAGAAATCTAAAATTTCATTAAATTTGATTCTTATCGCACATACAGACGGAAGGACGGACATTACTATTAACATCTACTTTTTTTTCCGAAAAGCTATAAAATATCAAGGAAATAGCTTTAAATCATTCCGATAATTCTGGTGTAATATCCTTTTTTTGGCTGTTCAGTTTTATTTTTTATGATTATTCCTGTAAAGCCCCTACAGTTATCACAAATTTATTAATATCTAAGACGTAAAATACAGTGGGTCGAACATTTTTAAAATGCCTCGAAATTGTTATACAAAAAAATGAAGGAGTGATATCTGGACTATATATATTTAACTATAAAAATGTATGTGTTTTAAAATCTTTATTGAATTTTAATCTTGGATTTAGAAATTTCTCTCTCATACATTCGTTGAAAAAATATCTATTTTTAGTTATACTTTTTCAACATTCTGGTCACAATTTTCGAGAGTCTGTTTTTAGAATTAATAATTATTAAGATAAAAATTTTAAAAGTGTAGATTTAACAATTTTTGCGATTTAATTGTTTTTTTTATAAATTTCTCTTTTAAATACATCATTTTCTCCTTAAATTCTACTAATTAATATTAATCGTGTGAGGCCGATATAACTAAAATTAATTGCTAAAAATAGTTATGACTAGAAAAGTAGTTAAATAAATATTTGAAACACGTACAAGTTATTAAACATAATTTGAAATCTAATTATATTTAATGAATTTATTTGGCAAAAATATGAATTATGAATTTTTTTACAAAAAATTTTTTTGAGTTTCAGGTAAAAATTTATTAAAGAAATTTTCTATTTTCTGGAATTTAATTTTTTAGTCTTAAATATTGAACTGTTTTCTTAAAAACTGCATTTTTAGTTTTTTAAAATTACAATTTTCAAAAAAGTTATTAATGATTTTGTAAAAATAGTCATTAATTAATATTAATCATACGTCTAGTGGTTTTAAAAATAACATTATTGTTTATGACTTTAAATGATGACTTTTTCAATGAATTTGTTTTCCCATTATAAACTAATTAATTTTATTATTTATTGAGGCTGCTACTGATATTTGTTTAAAAAAATTGATTTTAAAATTTTGTAAAAAAAACTTTTTTGAGTTTCAGGTAAAAATTTGTTAAAGAAATTTTCTGTTTTTGGATTTAAATTTTTTAGTATTAATTATTGAACTATTTTCTTTAAAACTGCATTTTTAGTTTTTCAAAATTACAATTTTCAAAAAAATTATTGATGATTTTGTAAAAATAGTCATTAATTAATATTAATCATACGTCTAGTGGTTTTAAAAATAACTTTATTATTTATGACTTTAAATGATGACTTTTTAAATGAATTTTTTTCCCATTATAAACTAATTTATTTTATTATTTATTGAGGCTGCTACTGATATTTGTTTAAAAAAATGATTTTATATTTTTTTCAAAAAACTTTTTTGAGTTTCAGATAAAAATTTGTTAAAGAAATTTCCTTTTATTGGATTTAAATTTTTAGTATTAATTATTGAACTATTTTCTTTAAAACTGCATTTTTAGTTTTTCAAAATTACAATTTTCAAAAAAGTTATTGATGATTTTGTAAAAATAGTGATTAATTAATATTAATCATACGTCTAGTGGTTTTAAAAATAACTTTATTGTTTATGACTTTAAATGATGACTTTTTAAATGAATTTTTTTCCCATTATAAACTAATTTATTTTATTATTTGTTTATGTTATTATAGACATTTGTTTAAATTTCATTAAAGTTATATTATTTTAATTATATATTTCATAATAAATTGTTGTCAGGTTGATCGTATTGCAGTTCTGCTATATTTTTAAATTATATGGTTTTGGCTTTTATTTTTTTTAGAAAAGGCATATAAATGCAATTTAAGTGCTTTTGTATATGTAACGTTTTTTTAGTTATTGAGTAGAGAATTTTTAATAGACTTAATGAGAGAGAAAAAGTGTAATGGAAATGAATTTTTAAATTTTTTTTAAATTATTTTTATTTTGCAAAATGTTTAGATAAGAATTTGCTTTTTCAATAAATTTTAAGTATTCAAGGGGAAATTTTGTAAAGTATTGTCAATGTAATTAAGATTAGATTTTATTTTATTTTCAAATTGTTGACTCAAGTGATAAAATTTCAAGTCGTTAAAGGTGACTAATATTTCCTAAAGAACAAAGCTGTTTGTTTATTAACAAATTGAAAAAAAGTGTAGGGTAAAGATAAATATTTACAGGTCAAGTGTTTGTTATATCAGACGAAAAAAGATAAGAAATTGATTAAATTTCTTACTGAAACAATTTTTTTATTTTTAAAAAAGTGTGAATTTTTAAAAACTAATCGCTTGATTTCATTTGTTTTTCAAATAAATCGTTAGTTTGATTAACTTTCATATTAATTTATTAAAGTTTTTGAAATTTGTGTTTTTATTCAAAATTTTTACATTTTATTATTTTTGCTTTACGAGACGTATGATTAATATTAATTATTAAGTTTCCTTACAAATTCCTTTATAATTTCTTTATTTCTTAAACAATTTTTATTAAAACTAAAGCATTTGAAAGCCAATATCTCGAGGTTTAACTAAAGAGTGTGATCGAAAATGTCTAAACATACAAATATGTTAATAACAACGAAATCACTAAACTTACAGTTTTTTTTTAATTTATTTCAACTTCTTATTGCAATTTAAAACTAAAACAAATCAAAATTTGGAAACCTTTCCGGAGAACCTTTCACTAACTTTTTTAAATTACTTTCAGTCACTTTGCTGGCAAATGTAATCCATCTTCGTTTAAAATCTAACATAATTTTGTACACTTTTTGTGCTCTAAAATTATCTTTTAACAAGAGTCCAATCTCTTCACTGGTCTAAGTTCCAGGCAGATTAGTGGGTTTGAGTATTTGTACCAAGGGAGTTCAGATTAACAATATTTGACATTAAACATAATAAGTGACATATTTTACAAAGGTAACTCTTGCGAAAAAACGAATACTGGAAAAAACATAATGTTGGGGTTTTAATAAAACACGTGTGTTAAGGATTTTTTATCTCACTCTTCATTTTATTAGTTTTTATATTAATTAATTAAATTTTAAAAAATTTTAGTTTTTTTTCGAAATTTTATAAATTTTTAATTTTCGCTAAACTGTACGTATGATTGATATTTAATATTGAGTATTTTTACAAATTCTTTTATAAGTTTTTCATTTATTAAGCAAATTTAATAAAATAAAAGCATTTGAAGGCCAACACTTCAAGGTTTAATTAAAAAGTACCTTTTTATAGATTGTAGAATCTAAAGTCCATTAATTTTGCCCTTAAACTTAAAAAATCCGGAAATTTTAATTTATATTGTAATAACATAACAATTATATATGTAAATGAAGGATACATTATTTTATTTAATTTCATATAAATTAATTAAATTTTCCAAAATCTTAGTTTTTATTTAAGTTTTTGTAATTTATTATTATTGCTATACTGAACGTATGATTAATATTAATTATTGAGTATTTTTACATATTCCATTACAGTTTCTTTATTTGTCAATCGATTTCAATCAAAATAAATACATTTGAAGGCCAATACATCAAGGTCTAATTATTTAATTGTTTTTCATAGATTTTTGAAACTAAAGTCCATTAATTTTTGCCTTAAACTCAAAAAAAAAAAATCCGGAAATCAATTTCTACACTTTGTAATAAAATCGCTTGGAATTCTTTATAATTTAAATATAAAAAACAATTCATGTAAGTGAGTAATGCGTTTTAATTTATTCTCTACTATTTGAATCAGACATTGTCATTTGAAAACTATTTTATTAAAAAATTTTGAAAGACTCAAAAATAATTTGTTAAGAAATTAATTCCACTAAATCCGGAATGGAGTTAAAGTTCAAGGCATTAATTTCTATTAATTAAACTTTTTGTTATAACAATTAAAAAAAAATAATTTTATTACAAAAATTTAAAAGTCTTAATTCTCTTTTGCTCCTTTTTTGACTTCCTGAATTCATGTCTACATATCCGAACTTGAATTTTGATATCCTCCCATAAAATTAAATAAAACTTTTTATTGCTCTCTTGCAATAAAAAATTTAAACTTATATTTTATACCCTTTACCATCACAAGTGGCGATGAGGGTATATTAACCTTGACATTCCTTTTGTAACTCTACGAAGGAATCATCTCAGGCCCCATAATGTACATATATTCCTGCTTTAAATCAATAATCTGAGTCCGTGTGTTGTTGGCACGCTAACATCCACAATAATTGACAGAGCTCACCGAAATTTGGCCTAAGTATTTGCTATAGTCCTCAGAAGCTTCCTATTTAAAACCTGCTAAATCGGTTCAGTATATTAAAAGGTATAGACCGATATTTGAGGCACACTCTAAGTACAAGCAAAAAAAAAAATGAGGTAATTTTCTATAGAAAATCTTATACTGGAGAATTTTCTATAGAAAATCTTATACTGGAGAATTTTCTATAGAAAATCTTATACTGTAGAATTTTCTATAGAAAATCTTGCACTGGATAATTTTCTACAGAAAATCTTACACTGGAGAATTTTCTATAGAAATTCTTACACTGGAGAATTTTCTATAGAAAATCTTACACTGGAGAATTTTCTATAGAAATTCTTACACTGGAGAATTTTCTATAGAAATTCTTATACTGGAGAATTTTCTATAGAAAATCTTACACTGGAGAATTTTCTATAGAAAATCTTACACTGGAGAATTTTCTACAGAAAATCTTACACTGGAGAATTTTCTTTAGAAATTCTTACACTGGAGAATTTTCTTTAGAAAATCTTATACTGGAGAATTTCTATAGAAAATCTTACACTGGAGAATTTCTATAGAATATCTTATACTGGAGAATTTCTATAGAATATCTTATACTGGAGAATTTTCTATAGAAAATATTATACTGGAGAATTTTCTATAGAAAATCTTATACTTTGTGGAGGGTATTGCAAATTCAGCATAGTCGATTTGAATATTCTTACTCGTTTTTCTTTCTTATTCTACATTTTATACTCCAATAAATTTAAAATCATTTCCTATTTTAATGTTAATTCTTAATAAAATTTCTTATTCCTCTTTTGCTCTCAATTCCCCTCATTTACACTCAAATGTCTTTTATATTTCCAAAACTCTTATACTCTCTCCTTAGAACTTTTTAATTGTCTTTTTATATTTTTATAACTTTAAGTGTTTAACAATTTTTTATTTTCTTGTCTTCCCTTCTGACAGAAAAAGGGCGGAAGTAATACTCATTCGGTGTATGTTCATTTCTTAAATAGAATTTTGTGGTTTTCTTATAAACTGCATGTCCTTTTTTTGCTTGCAGAAGGATATTAATATTGTAAAGGGTTTCTTTACTTGGCTTTTTTATTATGCCTTTTAATTTTTCTTTATAATTTATTTTTAAAATGGGCGTAGTAGTTTTATTTGCTCTTATACTTTTAATCATCATTTCTTATTCTTTGTTGAAAGAAAATAACAACAATTCGCAATTTAACTTTAAATTATTATTGTGGTCACCTGGCACTTTTTTGTTAGCGACTAAAGGATATAAAAACGATAGAAATCTGAGAAATATTTTTCATAAAAGAAATTTATAAAAATATTTAAAGCAAAAATCCTTTTAGTATAAGAGACTTTTTATCAATTATTGTACATATAGTATAAGAAGAATTCTGAGAGGAAACTTTGCATATAACATCTTCTATGTAATATAAGAGAATTTTGAAACAGTTTTATATTGAAAAATTTACATTTCTTCAATCATAAGATTATCTATTAACCATTTTGGAAAACTACACTTCATATAGGAAACTTTTAATATTTTTCATAGAGAATTTGCAAGTATAAGATCATTAAAATAAAAATTTCAAGACTTTCCAGTGAATATATTTAAGTATACAAAAATGCTCATATTTTATGAAAATTTTCAAGTATAAGATTAGAAGATTTTCTATAGAAAATTTTTCAGTATAAGATTTTCTATACAAAATTCTTCAGTATAAGATTTTCTATAGAAAATTCTTCAGTATAAGATTTTCTATAGAAAATTCTTCAGTATAAGATTTTCTATAGAAAATTCTTCAGTATAAGATTTTCTATAGAAAATTCTTCAGTATAAGATTTTCTATAGAAAATTCTTCAGTATAAGATTTTCTATAGAAAATTCTTCAGTATAAGATTTTCTATAGAAAATTCTTCAGTATAAGATTTTCTATAGAAAATTCTTCAGTATAAGATTTTCTATAGAAAATTCTTCAGTATAAGATTTTCTATAGAAAATTCTTCAGTATAAGATTTTCTATAGAAAATTCTTCAGTATAAGATTTTCTATAGAAAATTCTTCAGTATAAGATTTTCTATAGAAAATTCTTCAGTATAAGATTTTCTATAGAAAATTCTTCAGTATAAGATTTTTTTAGAAATTTTTAAATTATAAGGGTTCTTATGGTATAAGATTTTCTATTGAGCAAATTGTTTGTATAATATTTTCTATAGAAAATATTTAGTATAAGATATTTTGTAGAAAAATTTGAAGTGTAATATTTTCTCTTAAATTAATAAACTTCTATTTCCGCCATTTTGAATTTTTGTCTTTGATTAATGCCTATAAATCCCCTCAAGAGAATAAGAAAATTCATATTCATAGGAAAATAAAAAAAGTTCAATTTTTTCCATTTTCATGTCAAACGTTTTTGTCTTTTTATTGGAATTTTGGTTTCTTTCTTTGGTTTTATGGCCGTTTTGGTCACTTTTACACAATTCTTTGGAAATTGTGTCCTTTTGACGTCTTTTCATAAAATCATATTAATAAATGATTGTTTCTTTCTTTGTGTGTGCGTGTGTGTATTTTTATTGTATTGGATCCGTGCAAATGATATTTTGTGGTTTTTGTGGAAGTTACGGCCGAAATTTGATGATGTGTGGCATAAATTGCACAAAGTGTGGTCGGTTCCTTGTGATGGACATTGAATGATAAAAGTTATGAACAATAATTGTATAAGAAAACAACATAATGAAGAGACAGAGGAGGCAGAGGGTGAGTGGTGAATGGCAAATAGACAGAAATTCCCATTAATGTTACAAGACCCCAAACTAAGTTTGCGGTTTCTATTTAGTTATAATTTATTGAAATTAATTTTAAATAAAACACTTGAAGCAAACACATGTGGTCTCCGGTCGGTCTGTTTCTTATTAAAATCAGGAAATTGGGGAAGAGAATTGAAATATTAATTGGAATATTTATAAATGATTTTAAGTAGGAGAACTTTTTTAAAATGGAAAATGTTATGCTCCAAAGAACATTCACTCTGTAGAATGGGAGTTTGAATTTTAAGACAAAATTTAAAATCACATGAATGAATTTCTTACACTTTTTTATAGCAAATTTTATACATTAAAAATTTTCAATAGAACAAATTTTCTATAGAAAATCTTTTACTCGAAAATTTTCTATAGAAAATCTTTTACTCGAAAATTTTCTATAGAAAATCTTTTACTCGAAAATTTTCTATAGAAAATCTTTTACTCGAAAATTTTCTATAGAAAATCTTTTACTCGAAAATTTTCTATAGAAAATCTTTTACTCGAAAATTTTCTATAGAAAATCTTTTACTCGAAAATTTTCTATAGAAAATCTTTTACTCGAAAATTTTCTATAGAAAATCTTTTACTCGAAAATTTTCTATAGAAAATCTTTTACTCGAAAATTTTCTATAGAAAATCTTTTACTCGAAAATTTTCTATAGAAAATCTTTTACTCGAAAATTTTCTATAGAAAATCTTTTACTCGAAAATTTTCTATAGAAAATCTTTTACTCGAAAATTTTCTATAGAAAATCTTTTACTCGAAAATTTTCTATAGAAAATCTTTTACTCGAAAATTTTCTATAGAAAATCTTTTACTCGAAAATTTTCTATAGAAAATCTTTTACTCGAAAATTTTCTATAGAAAATCTTTTACTCGAAAATTTTCTATAGAAAATCTTTTACTCGAAAATTTTCTATAGAAAATCTTTTACTCGAAAATTTTCTATAGAAAATCTTTTACTCGAAAATTTTCTATAGAAAATCTTTTACTCGAAAATTTTCTATAGAAAATTTTTTATTCGAAAATTTTCTATAGAAAATTTTTACTCGAAAATTTTCTATAGAAAATTTTTACTCGAAAAATTTTTATATTTGAAAAACTTCTCTAGAAAATTTCTCTAGACAAATAACTTTTTCAATTGATTATTTTGTTTTAATGTTTCAAATATGTTAATCTGTATGTGTGTTTCTTAACAAGTGATTGTGTATATTAAAATTCCTGAAATTCCGTTATTTTGTTTCAAATTCCACTCATTCTCTTCATATTTACATTTTTCTTATGAAAAACCATAAATTCCTTTCCACATTCCTAAGCAGAATATCACCTTTATTTTGGATTGAATTTGTCGTTTAAACAAAATTTCATAACATTAATTATAATTTTCAATATTTTAGCTTTAATAAACTGACTAATTAATACATTTTTACATACATAGAAATTCTATAAAAAACAAACACACACACACACACACACGGAAAAGACAGAATTCCCCTCTGTCACTAAGCGTCGGTCATCGCATTTGGCAAAAAATGTTAAAAAAAAAAGAATCTAAAATATGAATGCGTCACTATGAAATTCAATATCGTATTGGAATTATCAAGTCAATATACACACACACACTTTTATGAACAAAACCAGCAACAACAACAACAAATAAAGACTAAAAACCACAAAAAGCAAATTATACGATTTTTTTTCAAGTTTATCAGCTTAAAAACTAATTTAAAATGCACTTTGAATACTTTTGAAAAATGTAAAAATGAAAAAATGAACGTCAGTCAGTCAGCCCCTGCTATCACAGTAATAGCAAAAACAACAACAACAACATAAGTCTAGCGAAACAGACCTTAAATAAAGCATAATTTTATGAAGAGTGAGATCGAAAATTTTTTATATACATTTTTCTTTAAAACTTTTAATCAGGGTGTGGATTTTGACTCTTTTTTATTCTTCGTAAGATTGGTTCTTTGAAAGAGTGATATTTTAATTTTTAAGAAAAGAGTTTTTTTATAGTTGATTGAAATGAGTTTAATTCGAAATAAATTATAAAATCAAAAACGATAAAAATAAAAGGAGACCGAAATCGAAAGAAGAGTTTTAAAATGAATTATTCGCATGGAACTGTTGTATGGATATGCTCATATATTAGGATATGCTTACTTTTGTTGCATGATTTTTTTTTTTTTTTGTTTTGTTATTGTATTTTTTATATACAATCACATTTTTTGTTTTTATTCTTTTTTCTTTTCAACTATTTCGCATTTTTGAGTCAGCTTAAAAACAATCCTCTATTTCATTCTTAACTGAAAGAAGAGTAAAATAAATAAATAATCAAATAAAAATTTTAATAAGAAAAGAGTTTTATTTTTAATCTTCACAAATGAAGATTAAAAATAAAGATCATTTGAAAATAAAGATTTTGATTCGAGGTTTTCCATACTCTGTTTTTAATCCATGTGTTACTTTTGTAAAACATGTCAGTTATTATGGTCCAGGCTCATGATGTTTCTAAAGCCAAAACAAAAAATGCAAATCATTTTCAAAAGAGCATCCAACACATCTGGTTTTTGATACGAATATTTAAAGGCTGCTAAAAATGTTGATGCCAAAAGCAGAGTACAGAAAGTCAAGTTTTCTAAGAAATATTTTTGATTCATAATAGATGACGAAATATATATTCTGGCCGATTTTTCGCAACTCCCTGCTAAAAAATTATGTTGCCCATGATAAAAGGAAAGTCGGAAAAAAATTTAGGATCCAAAAGCAATAAAATTTCCCAAAAAGCCTCTTGATATGGCAAGGAATATACAACAGCTGCAAAAGGAGCCAATTTGTTACAATGGGTCCTTTAAATAACGAAATTTACCGAAAGGTAAAAAAGGCTGCTTCCATTTAAAAGACCTCATAATGTGTCCACTTATTTTTGGTCTGAATTGGCATCCTATTTCCGCGGTAGAAAAGCCCTTGAGTGATAAAGAACAAAAAGGTGATATTTTCACCAAGAGAGGCAATTCCTCCAAATGCCCGAAGTTAGGCCAGTGGAGAGATATTGAAGTCTTATTAAAAGAGAATTAAAGAGCACAAAAATGTGTCCAAAATGCGGAGATGGACTATCTTCGATTAGAGCAACAGAAAGCACTATAAAAAACGATAATGGGTTTCCGAAAAAGGTTCAAAATTTCATCGCCAGTGATTAACTATGCACATTTATTTTTAAATGTAATAATAATTTCAATAATTTTTCTATCTCACTCCTTAGTTGTTTTTGTTATTGTTACGTAGCAAAAAAAAATGTTTAAAACAAAACCAAAAACTATAAAAAATGTATCTCTATTTTTTTCAAACTGTTTCTAACAGAGAATTGAACTAAAATATAAATTAAAACTTAAAATAAAAAAAAGAAATCTTTATTGAATGGAGGTTTTCTCTAAAAATAATATGAATCACCAAATCGGCTGAATGATTTTTGAACGCAAATTTAAACATTCACACACACACACTCACACAGTGTGTCGATTTTTATGATTTTTTTCAGGTTAACTGCTGACTACTGTTGCTAACTATTTATATAAACGATCTGCTGCTGCTACTGTGGATGCTAATGACGATGTTGTTGATGATGAGTAGCAGCAGCAGCAGCGGTTATGGTATGTTAAAGAGTTCGTAAATATTTGTTGATATTACAGCTGCTGCTGCAGCTGTCACACTTTTATACTCTCTAAGTGTTCGCCTCTCTTGTGAGAAAACAATAAATAACTAAATATTTATTTAAGCAGTAACTACTGCATAAATTAATTTAACTACAAACAATAGAAAAAATATGTATATAAATTAAAAAATAATGTAGGTGATAGTAGACCGTAGAGGTTGGAAGTACTTTTAAAAGAAATTATAAAAAAATGAACTGAACTATTTTCTAGACAGAAAACAGCACGAAGTATGAACCATTTTCCATATGGAAAATAGCACAGAATCAGGGCTATTTTCTACACGGAAAATAGCACAGAATCTGAATTATTTTCAATATGAAAAAGTGCACATTTTCTAGAGGGAAAATAGCACTAAATATGTGTAATTTTTTTGATGGAAAATAGCACAGAATCTGGGCTATTTTCTTGATGGAAAATAGTACAGAATCTGAGCTATTTTCTACACGGAAAATAGCACTGAATCTGAGCTATTTTCTACACCGAAAATAGCACAGAATCTGAGCTATTTTCTAGATGGAAAATAGCAGAGAATCTGAGCTATTTTCTTGATGGAAAATAGCAGAGAATCTGAGCTATTTTCTTGATGGAAAATAGCATAGAATTTGACCTATTTTCTTGATGGAAAATAGCACAGAATCTGAGCTATTTTCTAGACGGAAAATAGCACAGAATCTGAGCTATTTTCTAGACGGAAAATAGCACAGAATCTGAGCTATTTTCTAGACGGAAAATAGCACAGAATCTGAGCTATTTTCTAGACGGAAAATAGCACAGAATCTGAGCTATTTTCTAGACGGAAAATAGCACAGAATCTGAGCTATTTTCTAGACGGAAAATAGCACAGAATCTGAGCTATTTTCTAGACGGAAAATAGCACAGAATCTGAGCTATTTTCTAGACGGAAAATAGCACAGAATCTGAGCTATTTTCTAGACGGAAAATAGCACAGAATCTGAGCTATTTTCTAGACGGAAAATAGCACAGAATCTGAGCTATTTTCTAGACGGAAAATAGCACAGAATCTGAATTATTTTCAATATGAAAAAGTGTACAGAATCAGGGCTATTTTCTTGATGGAAAATAGCACAGAATCTGAGCTATTTTCTAGACGGAAAATAGCACAGAATCCAAGCTATTTTCTAGACGGAAAATAGCACAGAATCTAAGCTATTTTCTGGACGGAAAATAGCACAGAATCTGAGCTATTTTCTAGACGGAAAATAGCACAGAATCTGAGTTCATCGGGCTGTTTTCCTGCCGGATACGTTGGGAGTACCAGAAGTGAAATGACAATGATTGGACTTAGAATGGCGGCTCTATTCACAAGAAAGCAAAAAGAACTGTACTTTAGGGAATTTGTCAAAAATATTTTTTTTGAATTTCTGTTCTTTCATTCTGGTAGTAACTGGCACAGATTTTTTTCCGATTCACCCTAATAAACACTTATGTAATTAAAGCTTATTTACATTTATAAAAGTATATTTATTACTTTATCTTCTGACTTTAAAGTCACTAACAAAAGCTTTTTCGAAAAGATTTATTAAAAATAAAGTTCCAATTAGTATTCCAAGTCCATACCAAACGTACCCCTATTTAGAACATTATATATTTTCTGTTGATTTAAGCTGAAGTGTGTGCTTTGCTGCACGTATTTGCTTTAAGTAACAGATTTTTTTATTTTGGCATAAAATTTAAATAATTTATTTCAAAAATAAATTAAATTAAATTCTGTTATAATTTTTTTTTTCAAAATTCAACACTTAATTTAAATGGCACATTCGTACAATGTTTTTTTTTTAAAGTACTTAAAATTTTATGTGCAGCTGCCGGTTTTGATAAAGTAATTTAATTGCTACAAAAAAAATAGCAACAACAAATAACTAAAAAAGCTCAAATTAATGACTTAAACAAAATTGATGATTTAACAGAACAACAAAAGCAAAAAGCAATAACAAGATATGTAGAATGTTATATTCGGCTGTGCGGAATTTTAAATGCCCTCCACCACCTGCACTATGCATGAGTTGAAGTTATTGCACCAAAAAACTTATTATTCGTTCATCAGTGTAAACTTGGATTTCAGAAAACGGCCTCTTTAAGAACAAGAGAGAAACAAGGTAACATATTCTTGAAAGGATTTATATATATTGGTTCCAACCTGAAGATTTAAATGAGCGATTTTATTAAAATAATATTAAAGGAAGGAATTTTCCTACATAAAAGTTAATATTCAAGAAATTGATGTTTATTGGAAACTGTCTGAATTTCGATGGAATGGGTTCATATTTAAGAACCTGTTTTGAGAGGTGGGATGAAAAAGAATTAATAATTTGATATGGCCCGATAATTTTCATATTATATTCATGTATTAAAGACAGTTTTGAAAATATATCAATTTTCAAACCCTTTTTTTGCAAGGGGTCTTAAAGTGGAACTATAGCAAAATATGGGCCGATATCAAGACAGTTAGAAAAAAATCGTGACGTTTTTTACTGTATAAAAATTTTATAAGTTCAGAACCGTTTTCTGGGGAATGACGTTATATGGGAGCTATAGCAAGATATGTACCGATATAAGTTACATTAATAACATATATTCCAGACACTTAGAAACAATTTGGGTCTCGATAGAAGTCTGAATAGAATTGGCCTTTATTTATTAGTTGTATAAGCTCAAATTGTTTTCCGGGAAGGGGTCTTATAGAACGATATCATAAAATTCAAGACGGTTAGAAAATCAGTTTCAGTAGAATTCGTTCATAATTTAGAGTTTAATAAGCTATAAACCATATTCCGGAAAGGAATCAAGTTTCTTTGGATTTGATATTAAATCAACTTTTATATATATGGTAAATTTCGAAATATTGTCTTCAAAATTTGGATTTGGGGGTGTATCAAAATTTTGCATCTATTTGCCTATAACTTTTTTTCTATTGATCCGATTTCGATGAATTTTTGTATGATGATGAAGTATATATAACTATATGTTATAGTTCAATTTTTATGTAATTATTTCTTGTTGAGGTTCTCTCAGATATCGGTCTAAAACTTTTTTGCTAAGTAACCGACATAACTGGTCTTAAATAGGAAACTGCTTAGGATAACAAACAATGTGGCCTAAGAATGTTTTCAACAGACAGACGTCCAGACGGAGTTAGCTGTATCAAATCAGATTGTGATTTGATGTAAAAATATATATTTTATGAAGTCTGAAATGATTCTTTCTTATCGTTACACACGGAATGATAAACTTAATATAACCTCTTCCCCACCTGTGATGGTGGAGGCTAAAAAAAAGAGGCAACACATTTATCGTCGACAAATTGAATATAAAAATGAAATGGAAACACAAAAAAAAAAATGCATTAAGTTACACTAGATGTATAAATGTATCTGTGTGCATATGCATATGTGTGTAGCTGTGTGTATCTGTGTGTGTTTAGTATTTAATTTGTATATTTTTAGAAATACTACCGCGTTTAGTTCATGTTAAGAGTCGTCTTATCAATTATTTTGTATTTTGTATAAAATTTCAAAGAATCGAATGAATACTCGATTACAAATTGTGTTGTATACAACCTTGCAAAAGGTGACGATAATAAATTAACAAAACGACACTCGATGCAATAATACAACAACAAATACAACAAATATATATTCATGCGATACCTTTTTTTTTTGCTGCTCTTCACCAAGTGAATAAAAATTACTTTTGTTTGTGTCACACTAAACGTTTGTTCGTTCGTTCACAATATATTTTTTATTGTGTCATATCGGGGGGACTTCGATTTTTTTACTATAAACAATAGATTCAATGGACGTGTACGAATGAGTACATTTTGTGTGCAATTGCAATTAATAATTAATGTTTGTTGTTGTTATTTTTTATTAATTTATTTTTTATTTTTCTAGTATTTTCTAGATATTTTATCACTTCAGTTTATATAAACAAACAAAAACAAAAGTGGAGAATATTTCAGATAATATTAGAATTGTTATATCACTTTTCAAAATACTTAGAAAAGTTTGTTTAACAAAAAATATATTTAAATAAAATCTTAAGTGTCTTATTTTGAGAGCTCTTGTGGATAGAAAAATATTGAATAAGAATAATATTCATGAGCAGGAATTTTAATTATTTAACTACGAATTTCAATAAAAATAAATCTGAAATAATTAACAAAATTTTAATCAGTAGTAGCGAATATTAAATACCCTCCATTTACAAAAAAGAAAACTGCAAAAACTGTCCATAAATTTCTAAGTTCTAACGCCCAGTGATAATGAACATTTTATATGGAAAATTCTTCTCTATAGAAAAGTTTGCTCTTGTATAAGAGATTTTTCTATAGAAAAGTTTGCTCTTGTATAAGAGACTTTTCTATAGAAAAGTTTGCTTTTGTATAAGAGACTTTTCTATAGAAAAGTTTGCTTTTGTATAAGAGACTTTTCTATAGAAAAGTTTGCTTTTGTATAAGAGACTTTTCTATAGAAAAGTTTGCTTTTGTATAAGAGACTTTTCTATAGAAAAGTTTGCTTTTGTATAAGAGACTTTTCTATAGAAAAGTTTGCTTTTGTATAAGAGACTTTTCTATAGAAAAGTTTGTTCTTGTATAAGAGACTTTTCTATAGAAAAGTTTGTTCTTGTATAAGAGACTTTTCTATAGAAAAGTTTGTTCTTGTATAAGAGACTTTTCTATAGAAAAGTTTGTTCTTGTATAAGAGACTTTTCTATAGAAAAGTTTGTTCTTGTATAAGAGACTTTTCTATAGAAAAGTTTGTTCTTGTATAAGAGACTTTTCTATAGAAAAGTTTGTTCTTGTATAAGAGACTTTTCTATAGAAAAGTTTGTTCTTGTATAAGAGACTTTTCTATAGAAAAGTTTGTTCTTGTATAAGAGACTTTTCTATAGAAAAGTTTGTTCTTGTATAAGAGACTTTTCTATAGAAAAGTTTGTTCTTGTATAAGAGACTTTTCTATAGAAAAGTTTGTTCTTGTATAAGAGACTTTTCTATAGAAAAGTTTGTTCTTGTATAAGAGACTTTTCTATAGAAAAGTTTGTTCTTGTATAAGAGACTTTTCTATAGAAAAGTTTGTTCTTGTATAAGAGACTTTTCTATAGAAAAGTTTGTTCTTGTATAAGAGACTTTTCTATAGAAAAGTTTGTTCTTGTATAAGAGACTTTTCTATAGAAAAGTTTGTTCTTGTATAAGAGACTTTTCTATAGAAAAGTTTGTTCTTGTATAAGAGACTTTTCTATAGAAAAGTTTGTTCTTGTATAAGAGACTTTTCTATAGAAAAGTTTGTTCTTGTATAAGAGACTTTTCTATAGAAAAGTTTGTTCTTGTATAAGAGACTTTTCTATAGAAAAGTTTGTTCTTGTATAAGAGACTTTTCTATAGAAAAGTTTGTTCTTGTATAAGAGACTTTTCTATAGAAAAGTTTGTTCTTGTATAAGAGACTTTTCTATAGAAAAGTTTGTTCTTGTATAAGAGACTTTTCTATAGAAAAGTTTGTTCTTGTATAAGAGACTTTTCTATAGAAAAGTTTGTTCTTGTATAAGAGACTTTTCTATAGAAAAGTTTGTTCTTGTATAAGAGACTTTTCTATAGAAAAGTTTGTTCTTGTATAAGAGACTTTTCTATAGAAAAGTTTGTTCTTGTATAAGAGACTTTTCTATAGAAAAGTTTGTTCTTGTATAAGAGACTTTTCTATAGAAAAGTTTGTTCTTGTATAAGAGACTTTTCTATAGAAAAGTTTGTTCTTGTATAAGAGACTTTTCTATAGAAAAGTTTGTTCTTGTATAAGAGACTTTTCTATAGAAAAGTTTGTTCTTGTATAAGAGACTTTTCTATAGAAAAGTTTGTTCTTGTATAAGAGACTTTTCTATAGAAAAGTTTGTTCTTGTATAAGAGACTTTTCTATAGAAAAGTTTGTTCTTGTATAAGAGACTTTTCTATAGAAAAGTTTGTTCTTGTATAAGAGACTTTTCTATAGAAAAGTTTGTTCTTGTATAAGAGACTTTTCTATAGAAAAGTTTGTTCTTGTATAAGAGACTTTTCTATAGAAAAGTTTGTTCTTGTATAAGAGACTTTTCTATAGAAAAGTTTGTTCTTGTATAAGAGACTTTTCTATAGAAAAGTTTGTTCTTGTATAAGAGACTTTTCTATAGAAAAGTTTGTTCTTGTATAAGAGACTTTTCTATAGAAAAGTTTGTTCTTGTATAAGAGACTTTTCTATAGAAAAGTTTGTTCTTGTATAAGAGACTTTTCTATAGAAAAGTTTGTTCTTGTATAAGAGACTTTTCTATAGAAAAGTTTGTTCTTGTATAAGACTCTTTTCTATGAAAAGTCCGGAACTAAGGTCAGTAGAGAGATATTGGGCTCTTGTTGAAAGAAAAGTTGAAGAATACAAAAAAGGTGTTCCAAAAGTGTGATGGATGTTAAACCTGTTCGAGCAAAGTGACAGAAAACACTATTAAAACCATAATGAAATGGTCTCCGAAAAGGATACAAAATTTCATCACTAGTGACTTTTACAAATCCATTTAAAATTTTTTTGGTTGAAAAATATTTATAACAGAATTTTCTGTAGAAAAATTTCTACTAATTTTCAATAGAAAATTCTCTTTTGGCAAAAAGAATTTTCTCTTGCATAAGAAAATTTTCTAGAGAGAAAATTAATAAAGAAGAAAATATTTTACAAAAAAAAAAATATCTAAGAAAGATTAGCACTTTCTGCAAGTGGTGGTGAAGGTATAGTAAACTTGTCATTTTAGTATTTTTTATAGTCCTGAGAAGTTTTCTATTTAAAATCAGTCAAATTGGTCGAGTATCAATTTGACTTTATTTTGGTTTCCATTTATTTGTTTTTATTATTTTCCTTCCTTCAATAATTTGTAGGGAACTGGTGTCCATGTTTCTTTTTTTCGGATGTTTTTGAATTTTTTTATGATTTACAACAATAAATATTAAATTTTATCAATGACATGGAAAAAAGAGAAAACAAAAAACTACTGAATTTTATTTAATTAGTTTTTGTAAAAATTATTTTAAAAACATTTATTGTTTTTGTTATTATTGCTGTTGTTGTTGTTGCTGATGATGTTTAAAATACATAAACATCAACATAAATTAATCCTCTAACAACATGAATATTTTTTCAACTTTTGTTGTTGCTCATTGAATCAGCAACAGCAACGGCAACAACAACAAAAGTCATTTCATAAAACAATAAAACATAATTTGAAATTTATAAAAGTTTTTTTTATTTTATTTTATTTGATGATTTTCAAATAGATAAAAGTATTTGTTTAAAAGGGATACGGAAACAAAGAAGAAGAGAATGAGGATAACAATTACACGAATAATAATTCAATTACAAAAGAACAAAAATTTAATTGAGAAAAATATTCAAAAAAAAGTATTGAATTTTATAATATTTTTTTTTTGTTCTAAATTTTATAATTAAATTAATTCTTTTTTATAATTTTATTTTTTTTATTATGTTCTCTGCCAAGACAAGCGATGGTGAGGGTATGTTAACTTTATCAGTCCGTGTGTAACGCTAAGAAGGAATCATTTCATGTCCCATAATGTATATATATTTTTAAGTCGATTGTTTGTACGTCTGTCTATTCATCCGTCCGTCTGTCTGTTGTTGGCACTCTCATGTCCACATTAATTAACAGAGCTTAATTAACATCGGCCTAAAGTACTTGTTATAGTCCTGAACAATTTCTATTTAAGATTAGCGTTATCGGTTCAACAAACCACCAAGTTTAAGGAAAATCTTTTGCAAAATTGTCAATTAAAAATCGACAAATTGTCATGATATTATGCTGCTCCACCGTTCCATTCCAAACATTATCAAAATCGGTTCAATTTAAGAAAGTTATAGCCAAAAATATATCTTATTTAATGACTCATGAAGTGTTCACGTTTTATATTTAAGAGAAACCTTTTTTTATATTGTAAACGTGTGTGTGTATGTACAAAACATAACGTATTTATTTCACATTCATTTGTGGTGGAGGGTATTGAAGATTCGGCATAGCTGAATATAACAAATTTCACTTGTTTTTATTGTAAATTTTATTTTTTTGTGAAATTAATCTGCTTATGAAGTTATTATAATACAAAGGACTCTAATTAAAAAAATAATAGTGATTTCATTGAGAATAATAAAATTTGAAATGATTCTTTTTAATTCCTAAATTTTTAATTAAGGAGTGAGTACGAAATGATCTTTAAAAACATATTTAATAATAATGAAACCACTAAACTTACAGTTTTATATTTTATGTACTTTTTTCATTCTTTACATCACCATTAGTGACTGGGGTAGTATGAGTTATTATTTGAGAACGATGTGCTAAATTATGCGAGGATGGGTTCATTGCTTTTCATAGGTCCCTAACATATCTCCCTCCTTTTCTTTTCGATGGGCAAAAATCTCACAAATACCTTCATATTTTACTAATATTTGGTCAAATTGAGCAAAACTCGAAGAAGACCGGCGATGGCCGGTCTATTATAACTTCTAGCTCCCATAATAATCCCCCAGAAAAGTTCTAAGGAACATTCCTTCCACATGAAGGAAGGGACAAGTTCTTCCATCACTGTAGACTAACATTGGAAACATTTTAACGAAAAACCTTTGAATGCTTTGCCAAATGTTTGAAGGACCAAGTTGGGTTTTGTTGATAACAGAAAATAATTTTAGTGTGCTTTATTTTCTGGTCCCTCATTTTAGTCAGATTAACTTTATATACATTTGTTCGATACTAAACATAATAACTGGCATGTTTTACATAGATAATTTGATCAAAAAATTAAAAATCATACTTTCTCGATCTCACTCCTTGTATAAAAAATTCCTCTAAATCACAGATTTCGATTATTTCCTCAAATAAACTTTTAAGTAATTAAATAATTTGATTAGTTTTTATTTGAAAATGCCTTCAATTCCTTTTGTACTCATTTAAAAACTTCTTCAAAATTCTCTTCTAAAAATCTCTTTTTCCAAAACATTAACATTTTCTTATTATCAATTCCCACAAATATGCTACAATTCTTCTTCTAGTCATATCGTCATTTCTGTCTTTTTTGCATTTTCTTAATCTAATTCATTTTTAAAAACTTTACAGATTTCTTTAGATAAGTTTTTTTTGTTTTTTGTTTTTCTGTTTTTCTCTTACAGAAAATTTGCAAACTAATTTCAACTTTTCTTTCATTTTCCACAAAAAAAAAAAAAAGAAAATTAGGCGAAGAAAAAGAGAATTTGGAAAAAATAAAACTTCAGCTAAAATAAGCAGACATATTGAAAATTGCAAATTCATCATTCATTTAGATTTTGGTTTCGAAAACTATTTTCAGCTTAAAAACAACAAAAAAGAAAGGAGAAATAAAATTAGGAAAATATTTTTTAATCTACTCTTATATCACAAAGAAATCTCTTATACTTTTTATTCTACAAAATTTATTATATAAGATATAATTTTTAGAAAATTTTCTTATACAAAATATTATAGAATTTTCTTTAGAAAATTTTCTTATACAAAATATAAGAGAATTTTCTTTAGAAAATTTTCTTATACAAAATATAAGAGAATTTTCTTTAGAAAATTTTCTTATACAAAATATAAGAGAATTTTCTTTAGAAAATTTTCTTATACAAAATATAAGAGAATTTTCTTTAGAAAATTTTCTTATACAAAATATAAGAGAATTTTCTTTAGAAAATTTTCTTATACAAAATATAAGAGAATTTTCTTTAGAAAATTTTCTTATACAAAATATAAGAGAATTTTCTTTAGAAAATTTTCTTATACAAAATATAAGAGAATTTTCTTTAGAAAATTTTCTTATACAAAATATAAGAGAATTTTCTTTAGAAAATTTTCTTATACAAAATATAAGAGAATTTTCTTTAGAAAATTTTCTTATACAAAATATAAGAGAATTTTCTTTAGAAAATTTTCTTATACAAAATATAAGAGAATTTTCTTTAGAAAATTTTCTTATACAAAATATAAGAGAATTTTCTTTAGAAAATTTTCTTATACAAAATATAAGAGAATTTTCTTTAGAAAATTTTCTTATACAAAATATAAGAGAATTTTCTTTAGAAAATTTTCTTATACAAAATATAAGAGAATTTTCTTTAGAAAATTTTCTTATACAAAATATAAGAGAATTTTCTTTAGAAAATTTTCTTATACAAAATATAAAAGAATTTTCTTTAGAAAATTTTCTTATACAAAATATAAGAAAATTTTCTTATACAAAATATAAGAGAATTTTCTTTAGAAAATTTTCTTATACAAAATATAAGAGAATTTTCTTTAGAAAATTTTCTTATACAAAATATAAGAGAATTTTCTTTAGAAAATTTTCTTATACAAAATATAAGAGAATTTTCTTTAGAAAATTTTCTTATACAAAATATAAGAGAATTTTCTTTAGAAAATTTTCTTATACAAAATATAAGAGAATTTTCTTTAGAAAATTTTCTTATACAAAATATAAGAGAATTTTCTTTAGAAAATTTTCTTATACAAAATATAAGAGAATTTTCTTTAGAAAATTTTCTTATACAAAATATAAGAGAATTTTCTTTAGAAAATTTTCTTATACAAAATATAAGAGAATTTTCTTTAGAAAATTTTCTTATACAACATATAAGAGAATTTTCTTTAGAAAATTTTCTTATACAACATATAAGAGAATTTTCTTTAGAAAATTTCTTATACAACATATAAGAGAATTTTCTTTAGAAAATTTTCTTATACCAAATATAAGACAATATAAAAAATTGCGTCAAACATTGTTTTTGTAGATTACTATAGTCTAGTCTGAATTTTAGACTACAATTTCATCTAGAGTGGGAGCAACATTTGATGGAAAACATTAGATTATAGTCTTGTTAACGATAATTGTAGGTCTCCAACATATTCGTATTAAACTTTAATTTCTAATTTTACTTATTTGACTATTGATTTTGCTATTTTTGTTATTTTAACTTCTGCGTGTTTTATTTAACACTATTTTCCCTCCGACTTCTTAACACAGACAAATCTGTCTGGTGGCAAAAGAAAAAAGAAGAAACTAAAAGTTTCTATTACTTTAACATATCGAGAGACATATAATGCTAGAAACTGGAACTACTTTTCATATGAGTCTTTTCCAAAAAAAAAAATATGTTGCAGTAAGAATTATAGCACAAATCCAGCTAAAAGAAATAATTTCATATAATAATTCTCAGTTAGTTCAGAAACTAACAGCAGTTTGTTGAAACTTTTTTAAATGTGAAATTGATGAAAGCTTAAGTAATGTTTTAAAATTTACTACTTTCCATAGCAGCAAAATGACTGACTGACTGCCACCAAAAATTATTTATAGAGAGATAAAATACACCAGGGACTTCATTAACGAGTTAGCAAATAAGTTTTGAATATTTGAAACAATTTAGAAAAGTTTTTATAAAATGACAAATGACTGAATAATATATTAACTATTTTAGTCAAAAGTTTGGAAAAGAGTTAAATATTAAATAGTTTTTTTATCGACTTAACTATTTTCTTTATTTCATAATTTAATATGAAAATAAACTTTAACAGCAGCCTTTAAATGTTAATATATGATCAGCGTTAATAATATCAACAGCAAGAGTTAGTAGTCGAGACAAAACTATGCTATAGCAAGGAGAATATTATAACAACAGAGGGAAGGTAGTGCGAGTGGTATTCTGTAGTTAAGTTTAAGTCTCAAAAATTTATTGCATGTAACAACATGATGAATGGCTTTGTAAAGTAAATGCTGCAACAGCAGCAATAAGTAAATGTGCCACACATATAACCGAAAACAAAGAGGTATTAAGAGAGAAGTGACGAAAATAAAAAAGGTGACCATATTGCGAAGACACATTACGAAAAAGACTAAATACTTGTCTACGAAATAGATTAGATAGAAGTCTATAAAATCGACCAGTCTACATAATTAACTACAAACTAATTTCTTTTATAGACTATATACTAGTTTATGGAGTGAGATCCAAAAAATCTTTACTTTAAAGCCTCTTAACTTATGTAAAACACGTCAGTTGTTTCCAATGTTATTAAACTGTACCGGGAGAACACGTCCGTTCATAGGAAATTTGGTTCAGTTAAAAGGAGTGATATTCAGGATGTTTCATGAAATCCAACAAAAACGGATTGTATTTCAATAAAGCTTCCAACACATCTGGTATGAAAGCAGCCCGGTTAACTTAGTGTTCGGAATATTTAGTAAAAAAAGTTAAAGCTAATGCAAGTTCCTGGCAAGAACGCTGCTTTAAATTACAAAAATGTCCGAAATATATCCTGACAATTTGTGCTGATATTCGAGGAAATTTTGAGGACCGAAAAGTAGTCAAGCAATATGTATTTATTGCAAAAGAAGCCAATTATTTTTTACAGTGGGCTCTATTTCAAGGAAGATTTGCAAAATGACTGCTTTCATTCATGGGACTTCATAATAAGTCCACTTATTTTTGGCCTGACTTGGCATCCTATCACTGTGTTAAACCAAGCCCTTGAGTGGTATAAGAACAAACTGCCCGGAGTTAAGGTCAGATGAAAGGTATTGGGCTCATGTTAAAAGAGAATTCGAGAGTACAAAAGAGGACTTTAATGGTTTCCGAAAAAGGTACAAAATTGCATCACTAGCGATTTAAAATGTATATAAATTTTGGAAATTGTAATAATAATTTTTTAATCGAATAAAAAAACAAAACTGTAAATTCAGTAATTTATATTAACATATATGTATGTTAAGAATTTTTTGATCTCACACCTTAAATTCTGGTCTATAACATACAGGTAAATTAAATAGTATCATAATAGTCTTTTTAGTAGACTAGAAACTAGTCCGTGAAAAAAGTACTAGATACAAGTCTAAAAAATAGATCAGACAATAGTCTTTTAAATAGACTATTATAGTCTATTTAAAAGACTATAGTAGTCTATTAAAGAGACTATAAACTTATAGACTAGTTAATATTATGTAAAATAGTCTATTAAATAGTCTAGTAAGTAGTCTCTTCAATAGACTATTACTAATCTCTCAAATGCTACGCGAGTCTATGAAATGGATTAGTTATTAGTCTATAAGATATAAAATAGACTATAGTTAATAGATTTTAAAATACACTAGTAACTAGTCTATAACATAGAATTGTTACTTCAATTTAAAATTGACTATAAAATAGACCTGTCTATAAGATATACCAAAAACTAGTCTAGAAAATAGTTTAGAATAGACTACTTTAGTCTAAAAAATATAACAGTTATTAAAAATAGACCAGCTTATAAAACAGACTACATACTGGTCTATAAAATAGCCTATAAAGTAGACTAGTTACTGGTATAAAAATAAAGTAATTTCTGGTCTGTAAAACAGTTTTGTTTGTTGTCTAGATTACAATACAAATTATGGTCACCTTAATTTATTTGTGTGTGTGTGTGTGTTTTTCTTCCAAGAATTACCTTGTTTTTGTATTACAAATTATGTTCTTTTTTGGCAACATATGAGATCTTCCAAAAAAAATTTGAGAACATTTTCTTAAAAAAAATTTAATTTATTTATTATCAAGTTACGCACACACTCTCACACACACACACACATTTAAGTTCATTTATGAACATAACTATTTTTAAAATGGAGGGAGGGGAAATTTTTTGAAATGAAATAAAACAGAATTTTGTACAAATTGAAATTTTTTCATTCTTAAAGTTTCAGAACAAGAAACAACAAAATTAAAGAAAAAGAAGAAAATAGAAAATAACTATTTTCACTTAATTTTCTTATAGTTTTCTTCAGCTTAACAAACAGTTTTTTTTTATTTGTAATACTTTTCTTTTGCTCACACACACACATACATGCACTCACACAGTTAGAGATACAGGAAAAAAAGTTAATAATGAAAAAGTGTTAGTAACTGGATAGTGGAACAGGAAACAAGTCAACGAGTGAATTTCAAAACTAACAACTCGAACTTAAACAAAAAAAATAAAAGAAAAACAGGAGAAAAAAATAAACTATTTTTATACCCTCCACCACCACAAGTGGTGACGAGGGTATATTAACTTTGTCATTCCTTGTGTAACGCTAAGAAGGAGTCTGCTTAGATCCCATTATGTATATAAACATTTTTGCATCAAATCGAAATGAAAATTTTCCATGACATATATGTACTTCATTAACATTCCAAAAATGATCAAAATCGGTTCAGTAGATAAAAGATATAGCCAAAAAGATTAAGTGCTCATTAAGCGATTCTAAGTTATATAAAATAAAATTCTATTATTGTATAGGTCTGTGAGTGTGTGTGTGTTTGTGTGTGTGTGAGTGTGTATGTATGAAACATAACGTAGCAACTTCATACGCATTTGTGGTGAAGTGCAGTGAAGATTCAACATAGTCGAATGTAGCAATCTCACTGGTTTTTTATTTTCTTAGAAGACAAAATGCGTTTTCGCAATAGAATCGAATAGAAGAGGAATCCGAAAAAAAGGAAAACATTTCTGGTTTCTTTTTCATGAAAAGAAAAAGAAGTGAATTTTTGTGTGTTTTGTTTTGCAGTTTTACGTAAAATGTGGCAATTGATGTAACATTTTCTTTTGTATTTTCAATTCTTTTGTCCATGTGTTGGTGTTTTTTTTTTTTAAGTTTTCTGGGTTTCTGAAAGAAAACCGTAAAAAACGGAAAAAAGTTTATAAGAGGAAAAGGAATAAAAATAGTAAATAAAAGTTTATACTTTTGCGATATATAAAGTTTTTTGTCTTAATATTATTTTTCTTTATTTCTACTTCTTTCTTAATTTTACTTATTTTGTTTAAAAAGCAAAAAAAAGAGAGAAAAAGTTGCCTTTTGCTGTGGGCTAATATATATACCAAGACAAAATACCAATAACAACAACAACTGCAACAAAAAGTCATTGATAAAAGAATGTTATATTCGTCTATGCCGAATCTTTTATACCCTCCACCACAAATGCGTGTTAAGTACATACATACGCTCACAGATGTATACAATATAAAAACTTTTTTTCTTAAATATAATACGGGAACATTTAATGAGTCATAAAATAAGTTATCTTTTTGACTATAACTTTTTCTCAACTGAACAGATTTTTATAGTTGTTAGAGCGATAATGAAGTAGAGCTCAATGTTAAGTCAAAATTTTATTCTAATTTGTCTTTTTATAATTGACAATTTTACGAAAGTTTTTTTACCTGAACTTAGAGTTTGCCTCAGATATCGGTCTATATCTTTTAATATGCAGAACACCTTAGGACCTCACAAATTTTATTGAGCTCTGTCAATTATTGCGGATGTGAGCGTGACAACAGCAGACAGACGGATGGACAGACAAACTAAGTCGACTTAGATTTTGTTTGGATGTAAGAGTTTATGAAAATTATGGGGTCTGATTCCTTTTTAGCGTAACAAACGTAACGAAGAAGTAAATATACCCTCAACACCACTTGTATTGGTGGAGGGTAAAAAATAACAGAAGAATGAAGTTAACGAAATGTTTTCTTCTTTTCTCGAGAAAGAAAGAAGAAGAAGAAGTGAAAAACTACAATAAACTTTTTGAAAAAGTTAAAAAATCAATAGTTTATTAAACTATAGACCAACAAACCAACAGCAACAAAATGTTTAAATAATAATTTTTGTTGTTGTTACAAAAAACAAAACAAAAACAAAAAACGGAGTTTTAAGCTTAAAATCCTGGAAAATAGATTCTTTAGGAAAAATTAATTGATCGCAAAATTTTTGAAATCAAAAGAAATCAAATCAACTTCGGAAAAACTTAAATAACTTTAAATCGAATATACGAGACTATAAACTATAATTCATAGACTACATTACGTAAAACATCAGCCTGTTACCAGACTATAGATTATAGTAGACAATAAGTAGCAGTTTATATATAAAAAAGACTAGATAGTAGTTCTGACTTTCGGTTAGATTTTAAAATGGACTACTTATTATTTAAATAGACGAGTTACTAGACTACAAAACAGATAGTTTACTAGTCTGCAAAATGAACTAGAACTAGTAGATACTTGTCTAAAAAACATAATAGTCTTTAAGACGGACTAGTAACTATTGCATATAATGGACTAAAAAGTAGTATATCAAATATGTTAGTAGTTTATGAAATAAACTTATAACTGGTCTATAAAATAGACTATTAACTGGTCTATAAAATAGACTATTAACTGGTCTATAAAGTAGACTAGTAACCACTAGTTTATAAAACAAACTACTCGCTATTCTATAGAATACACTAATCTATAAAATAGTCCAGTAACTTGCCTGTAAAATAGAATAGTTAAGAAGACTATTAACTATAAAAAAAGTGATCAATTACTTTTCTATAAAAAAGAACAGTTGCTATTAACGAGTCCACAAAATAGATTATGTACTAGTCTAAAAAATAAAATACTTAAATTCTAGCAATTGGTTTATAAAATAGACTAGTAGTTGGTCTATAAATTGACTATTAACTGGTCTGTAAAATAGACTATTAATTGGTCTATAAACGACTATTAACTGGTCTGTGAAAAACTATTAACTGGTCTATAAAATAGCCTAGTTACCAGTCTATAAAATAGAGTAGTAGCTAGTATATTTTAAAGACTAGTAACTAGTCAATAAAATAAACTACACGCAATTCTATAGAAGACATTAATTTATTAAATAGCCTAGTAACTAGTCTATAAAATAGACTAGTAACCATCATCGTCATCAACTAGCAAATAACTTGTCTATAAAAAAGACTTGTAACTAGTCTAAAAAAGAAAATAAATTACTAAGTGGTCTACAAAATGTGTCAAAAACTATTCTGTAAAACGGACTAATTACTCGTCCATAAAATGGACCAGTCACTGGTCTATAAAATAGACCGGCTACTAATCAATTAAACAGATTTGTCTATAATATAGTCAAATTTCTTGGTTAAATTATAAACTAGTTCCTACTCTATATATAGACTAGTTTCTAGTCTCTCTTATAGACTAGTTTCTAGTCTATATTATAGACTAGTTTCTAGTCTATATTATAGACTAGTTTCTAGTCTATATTATAGACTAGTTTCTAGTCTATATTATAGACTAGTTTCTAGTCTATATTATAGACTAGTTTCTAGTCTATATTATAGACTAGTTTCTAGTCTATATTATAGACTAGTTTCTAGTCTATATTATAGACTAGTTTCTAGTCTATATTATAGACTAGTTTCTAGTCTATATTATAGACTAGTTTCTAGTCTATATTATAGACTAGTTTCTAGTCTATATTATAGACTAGTTTCTAGTCTATATTATAGACTAGTTTCTAGTCTATATTATAGACTAGTTTCTAGTCTATATTATAGACTAGCTTCTAGTCTATATTATAGACTAGTTTCTAGTCTATATTATAGACTAGTTTCTAGTCTATATTATAGATTAGTTTCTAGTCTATATTATAGACTAGTTTCTAGTCTATATAATAGACTAGTTTCTAGTCTATATTATAGACTAGTTTCTAGTCTCTCTTATAGACTAGTTTCTAGTCTATTTTATAGATTAGTTTCTAGTCTATATTATAGACTAGTTTCTAGTCTCTCTTATAGACTAGTTTCTAGTCTATATTATAGACTAATTTGTAGTATGTATTATAGACTAGTTTCTGGTTTATATTATAGATTAGTTTCTGGACTAGTTTCTAGTCTCTCTTATAGACTAGTTCCTAGTCTATATTATAGACTAATTTGTAATATGTATTAAAGATTAGTTTCTAATATTTTATTATGAACAAGTTTCTGGTCTGTTATAAGGATTGTTTTTTGGTCTATATTATAGACTTCTAGTCTTTAATCTAATCTATATTATAAACTGGTTCCTAGTTTATATTATAGTCTAGTTTCTAGTTTATATTTAAGATAAGTTTATATTATAGACAAGTTTATATTGAAGAGGCTCAAGAGTAACCCGTTACTAGTCTATATTATTGACTTGTTTCTAGTCTATATTACAGACTAACTTCTTGTGAACATTATATTATAGTCGTCAATATTATAGTCGTTATTATGGACTATTTGTTTGTTTAAGAAATATTTTTTTTAACAATTTATTAAAAAAAATCTATGATTTTGTAATAATTGGTTTTTTACTTAATTTATTTTTATTTATTTGTTTATTATTTTTTTCTTTAAAAAAAAATTATAAACAATTTTCAATAAATTGAAAATTATTAAAAAAAGCAGACAATCACGTACTTAAGTATTTTATTTGTTGTTGTTGCTTTTGCACCATAAGTTTCCAATTTGGCTTAAACAATTTAACGATTTTAACAAAGTAATAAAAATCACTATAATTTTAGTTGTTTGTTTTTCTATTTAACTCTAAAACCAAATTGGGTGCGGCTAATATCTAAACAAATAACAACAACTAAAAAAAGAGCTCAATAAAATACTGGTATATTCCAAATATCTAAAAAAAAAAACAAAACAAAACAACGACGACCAAGAGACCCAGGTGTGCTGTTTTTATCGAAGCGACCAAAAATAATAATTCGCTAACAGATCATTTACCCAAAACTGAACACATCGAACGCGTGCCACAAAAATATTTTCGATTTTCAAATTAAAATGCTAAAATAGAGAAAAAAGAGATAAAATTTTAACAAAAATTTTCTGTTCAAAAGGTAAAATGCGATAAATCATAAAATAAAACTCCTTTTACGTTAAGTTGTTTAATAACTCAGTCAATTTTTATTTATTTCAAAAATACAAAAATATAAAAAATTCAAAAATATTTCTCAATTAATTTGTTAACAAAAAACAAAAACAAAGAAACTGATTCGACTCACAACTTTGTTTCAGTTAATTTAAAATTAGTTTTTTTTTCTAAAAGAATAGAAATCGTAGATTTTATAGTTAAAACATTCGGTTTTGAAAAAAAACTTTGGGGGCGTTTCTATTATAAAACGGAATGAAATGAAAAAAGAGAACTTTAGTAATTAGTTTTTTTTACTTAATTAATTGATTTATTTTTTCTAATTTGAATTCTAAAATCTAAATTAAAAATCAAAGAAAAAAATTTCAAGGTTTTTAATTTATGGCCGAGAATGAAATTGGTAACGGAAAAAAATGAACTAAATTCCAAAATCCAAAGTCATAGATAGAATTATGAAAACACCAGATTCATTATGTTTTGGCTAAAATTGTAAACAGTTATCTAGTTTACAGACTAGAAACTAGTCTATAAGAAAGACTAGAAACTAGTCTATAATATAGACTAGAAACTAGTCTATAATATAGACTAGAAACTAGTCTATAATATAGACTAGAAACTAGTCTATAATATAGACTAGAAACTAGTCTATAATATAGACTAGAAACTAGTCTATAATATAGATTACAGACTAGTCTATATTATAGACTAGTTTCTAGTCTCTCTTATAGACTAGTTTCTAGTCTATATTATAGACTAGTTTCTAGTCTATATTATAGACTAGTTTCTAGTCTATATTATAGACTAGTTTCTAGTCTATATTATAGACTAGTTTCTAGTCTATATTATAGACTAGTTTCTAGTCTATATTATAGACTAGTTTCTAGTCTATATTATAGACTAGTTTCTAGTCTATATTATAGACTAGTTTCTAGTCTATATTATAGACTAGTTTCTAGTCTATATTATAGACTAGTTTCTAGTCTATAATATAGACTAGAAACTAGTCTATAATATAGACTAGAAACTAGTCCATAATATAGACTAGAAACTAGTCTATAATATAGACTAGAAACTAGTCTATAATATAGACTAGAAACTAGTCTATAATATAGACTAGAAACTAGTCTATAATATAGACTAGAAACTAGTCTATAATATAGACTAGAAACTAGTCTATAATATAGACTAGAAACTAGTCTATAATATAGACTAGAAACTAGTCTATAATATAGACTAGAAACTAGTCTATAATATAGACTAGAAACTAGTCTATAAATATAGACTAGAAACTAGTCTATAATATAGACTAGAAACTAGTCTATAAGAGAGACTAGAAACTAGTCTATAATAGAGACTAGAACTAGTCTATATATAGACTAAGTTGTATCTATAATATAGACTAAACTAGTCTATAATATAGACTAGAAACTAGTCTATAATATAGACTAGAAACTAGTCTACAATATAGATTAGTAACTAGTCTACAATATAGACTAGAAACTAGTCTACAATATAGACTAGAAACTAGTCTACAATATAGACTAGAAACTAGTCTACAATATAGACTAGAAACTAGTCTAATAACTAAAGTTATAGACTAGAAACTAGTCCTATAATATAGACTAGAAACTAGTCTATAATATAGACTAGAAACTAGTCTATAATATAGACTAGAAAGTGTGAGTGTTACAAGAACAATAATGTGATATTTGTGACAAGAGAGTCAAAGCCTTCAAAATGCCCAGAGTCATAAAAATTATGTCGTGTTATAGTCTTGTCGAATAGTGAATTCTAAAGTCTAGTCAATTGACTTTATTTTAACATGTTTTGTCTTAAAGTCTGTAGTTGTTTAGCTCACATTATAATTTAGCAATTTTGGAAGAAAAAATTAATGGCTCAATTTAATATTAAATTAACCTTAAATTTTAACTCTTTTTTTTTTACTATTATTCGCTCTTAACTATCAAGTGCATAAATGTCTACAATAATATTAAGAAAATTTGCTGCATAACAAATTTTTTCCTTAATAATCATATTATCCTCTCCTCCCCGTCAATGTGAACAGCTAGACAAACGCTATAATAAAAATAAAATTTTATTACCTTTAAAAAATGCTAAAACCCTTTATTTTGGCTTAGAACAAAACAAAAAAGAGGGAAAATAACCTTTATCAAATAGCAGTTGCTTTTTAGGAAAACAATTTTAGGAAACGATTTTTCACAGAGAGGAAAACTTGACCACTGGTCTTCAATGGTGGTAGTTAAATATAAGTGGAATAAAGGATACAGAAGGACAAAATAGTAGCCATAATCTAAAGTAAAAAGACTATTACATTTTATGAGACTTTTTGAAAACTCAACAGGCTAAAAGCATATTATCTTAAGCAAAATATTAGATATTTGTTATTAGAGAAACGAACAGCTCTTTAGCGGTTAAGTGACTATAATCTAGGAATATAATAAAAAGAATAAAAAAAGAAAATATTAAGACTTTTAGGGTTATTTGAGTCTTTTTTTGCTGATTACCTTTAATAGCGGTTGTTTAGGGGCAAAATTGATGATTTACCTAAAAATATACAACAAAAAATAAAAAGGTTTTAATTAGGGATATTTGTAGGGGCTTATGAATAAAGCATAAATATAGGGGTTTAAAACTATAGCATACTTTTAGGTGTTTAAAAATACATCTAAAATTAACTTAAATAATTAAAAACTATTTTAAAACGTCATTATCTCCTAATCAATTTTGCTCTCCATAGAAAACGCTGTAAACTTACTCTTTTAAGTGCTCATTTAAACTTGTCCAATAAATCACTTTAACTAAAGTTTTAAATATTTCTAACAAATTTCCACCATTTAAAAACTCATATTTCTTAATTGTATTTCAAACACCTGCCGGCCAATCTCTGGTTGGTCTCTGCTTTTGTATGTGATATTCCATAGAAAATATCACTTAAAATATTTTTGTGTGATCACAAAATAGTGCGTAAATTACTTTAAGCCTACGGCCAGTTTTGTTGTACTCTTTTTTCCAGTTTATTTTAAGCTAAACGTTTATGCCGCATTAATTACAACAATTTGCCATAATTTACAAAAATTATTTTGTCGAGATAATTTTGTTGTTTGCAGCCATAAAAAGACACACTTGTCTGATGCAGAAACAGTTGTTGGAGGTAGTGATTTTTTTCCCTGAACGCACTTTATTCTTATTTAAATGGCGCCGCCATTTGTTGAAAATAACAAAAATTTAAGTTAAAAAATAATAAAACTACTTCAAGTGGGTGCCGTTTATGCAATTAATAGTGAAGAAAGGGGAAAAACGTTTGCAAAATGAATAAACATTTTTGAAATATGAGACAAGAAGGTGGGAGGTAATAATAAACAGAGGTTCCCTAATTATAATTAAAAATATTCATTTTCAAGGAATTGAAACTCTTTAAGAAAATATGCGAAAAAATGTGATTTTTTAGTGAAAATGTGATTTTTTAGTGAAAATTTGAATTTTTAGTGAAAATGTGATTTTTTAGTGAAAATTTGAATTTTCAGTGAAAATTTGAATTTTTAGTGAAAATTTTAATTTTTAGTAAAAATTTGAATTTTCAGTGAAAATTTGAATTTTTAGTGAAAATTTGAATTTTCAGTGAAAATTTGAATTTTTAGTGAAAATTTGAATTTTCAGTGAAAATTTGAATTTTTAGTGAAAATTTTAATTTTCAGTGAAAATTTGAATTTTTAGTGAAAATTTTAATTTTCAGTGAAAATTTGAATTTTTAGTGAAAATTTTAATTTTCAGTGAAAATTTGAATTTTTAGTGAAAATTTGAATTTTCAGTGAAAATTTGAATTTTTAGTGAAAATTTGAATTTTCAGTGAAAATTTGAATTTTTAGTGAAAATTTGAATTTTTAGTGAAAATTTGAATTTTTAGTGAAAATTTGAATTTTCAGTGAAAATTTGAATTTTCAGTGAAAATTTGAATTTTCAGTGAAAATTTGAATTTTCAGTGAAAATTTGAATTTTCAGTGAAAATTTGAATTTTCAGTGAAAATTTGAATTTTCAGTGAAAATTTGAATTTTCAGTGAAAATTTGAAATTTCAGTGAAAATTTGAAATTTCAGTGAAAATTTGAATTTTCAGTGAAAATTTGAATTTTCAGTGAAAATTTGAATTTTCAGTGAAAATTTGAATTTTCAGTGAAAATTTGAATTTTCAGTGAAAATTTGAATTTTAAGTGAAAAATTTTATAATTGAAAAAATTATTTTTGGTGAAAATTGTCCAGAATACAAAATATCAAAAATATCAAATATAGTCTAGGGTCATTGTCCAGACTATAGGTGGTATATAGTCGTGGTCTGGACTATAAACAGTAGTTCAGTAATTGTTTAGAATGTAAAATATTTTCTAGTGGCTGAATATTTTCCGTCCTATAAACTATAGTCTAGTCATGGTTTGGTTTATTATATTGTTATATTGCTAAAAAATTGACTATAATTATATTAATCTCACCATAATCTGGCCTATAATTTGATGCTTAAGCTATAGTCTATATTGTCTACCTCATTAAATAGAGTATAGCTTTTGCATACTATTTCAGTTAGTCATTATCTAGCCTAGACACTGTATACTAGAGAAGGTCTAGCATAAAGACTATAGTCCAGCCTGACTCTTATAATATGAAAATAGTCTTCATATCCGACTGCTACATTTAGCGATTTAAATTTCTTTAATCTCATTTTTAAATCTAATTTTTAAAATTTCCTCTTTAAATTTTTTTCTAAATATATTTTTAGTCTTTTTATTTAACGGCCTCCCCAGATGAAGAGAAAGACTAAATAAGAATCTCTTATATCTCACTTAATCTGTCAGAATATGAAAATTTGCTAACAAATCTTAATGTTTTATATTTCAGTTAAAATCAAAAAAACAAGTAATTTATCATTTTATTTAAATGAAAAGCACTTCAAATTGTGAATGAACAAAAAAAAAAAAAAAACAAAAACGAAAAGAAAAGAAAGCAGGAAAGAAGGAAAATAACTGAACAAGAAGAAGAAAAAGACAAAACTACTACCGAATGAAGGAAACTTTTACGTTTTTAGCTTCAAGAAATATGCAAAATATGAAAAAAAATTAAGAATAAAAGAATGAAGAGATGAAGAAAATGTGATTAACATAAATTAAAGTTAAAGTTTTTTTTTTTTTTTCACCAATAACAAAATGAAGAGAGAGAGAAAAGGGAGAGAGTAGAAGACTTTAGGAGGCATTTTAAAGCTGTCAAACAAAATACGGCGTCTATTTGAAAACGAAATCCAAAAAAAAAAGAGGGAATTAAAGTCTAAAAAATAAAAGACAATAATAAAAAAGTAAGAATCCTATATTCGGCTTTGCCGAATCTTCAATGCACTGCAGCTCAAATGCGTTTGAAGTAAATACATTATGTTGTAACAACGTTTAAAGTTAAACGTTTTAAAGTAATGATAACTTTTCCCCTCTGTATCATTCAATAAATTCATTCTTTTAATAGTCTGTATCCCTGTTATTACTGTTCATCATACATCAATAGTTTTGCATTTTAAACAAAACTAACAATTATAATTCTCATTCAGTTAATAATAATTTTTGAATAAGTACTCAAACTTAAATTCACTCAAGCTCTAAGTGAATTTGTCAACTAAGACAGCTAAGCTAACAAGATAAGTTAGTCACTGCATCTTTAAGACTTAGCATGTCCCCGACTATCAGAGAAGTACTTAAAATAGCAACTTCGGTGGACTGTTTCAGACACAGCGACTTTTTTCTGTCTGTTTTAACACGGCAACTTTAGTTGATAGTTTTGTTCTCTTGACTCGAATCTAGGTGGATTATTTTGGCACAGCGGCTTCGGCTGACTGTTTTAGTACAGCGGTTTCGGCTGACTGTTTTAACATAGCGGTTTCGACTGACTTTTTCGGTACAGCGGCTTCGGTTGATTGTTGCATTTACTAACCATGAATTCAGACCATTGTATTATTTAGAATTTATTAGACTTAAGTAATAAAATATTCAATGACCCAGAGAGCGCCGACACGTGAAAATCAACGATCTAGAGGGAACTAATGCGTGAAATTTTATCCAGCCAGTTTTGAAATCGATTCGCCTAACGTCATCGGGAATCGATTCCATAACCGTCACAAGTCAGTATTGAAACCTGAAGCAACCGACCGAATCTCAACGATCTAGTTAATCATTATTTATTTAAAACAAAAAATACCGTAAGTCGTCCCTCCCCTTCCAACGACCACTTTAAAATGTTCCGTACTTACAGACACACAAATACACCCACAGACGTATACAATAAATAAACGTTTTTCTTTAATATAACACAGGAACATTTAAGGACTCATAAAATTAGTTATAATTCTGGCTATAACTTTTTTTCTACTGAACCGATTTTCGGCATGGTAATGGAGTATATAGAGCTTTATATTATGGCAGAAGTTTACTTGAAATTTGACGATTAACAATTGACAATTTTACGAAAGTTATATTGCTTGAATTTAGTGATTGCCTCAAATATCGGTCTATATCTTTTAATAAACTAAAATGATTTTGCTAATTTTAAATAGGAAACTTCTCAGGACTATAGCAAATACTCAGGCAAAATTTCAAGGAGTTCTGTCAATTATTGTGGATGTAAGTGTGCCAACAACATACAGACGGACGGATAAAGCTAAATCGACTCATATTCTGATTTGATGGTCTTAGATGATTCCTTCTTAGCGTTATATTCGGAATGACAAAGTTAATATACCCTCTTCAACATTGTGGTAGTGGAGGGTATAAAAATGAATTAAATTCGATATTTTAGTGAAAATAGCGAAATTAAAAAAAATCATTTTCCAAATAATAAACTTAATTGACTTAATTCAAGAACATTTGTTTTTATTTAAAAAAACTGCTGTTTGTTTGTTTTTTATTTTCCCACCAAAAAGTTATTTCCAAAAAATTTTTGAATATAATTTTAATATATAATTTCAGCTATAAATCCAAAAAACAACTATAATATATTTTTTGGTTTAAAGACCAGTGTTGTGGTAAAACTCTCGTTAAAAATCACTTAAAATTCCATCATCATAAATTTGTCACAAAAAAAAAACCCCAGAACCAGAAATTGTGACAAAAATATTATTTGAACTGCAAAAAGAAAAAAAGAGAGATGAATGTTATGCAAAAGGAGTGAAATGAGTGAATATATTAAAAGCTGCTGCTGCCACCATCACCACACCACCTTCGCAGGTTTGTTAAAAAGGTGTTTTTTTTTTTGTTTTTGGTATTCAGTTTTTTTTCGGTTAAAAAATATTGCAACGCGTAGCAAAGAAAAAATCCAATTTTTATTAAGTTCCATGTTGTTTATATCTTTTGAGAGTTTAATAAAACAAAAACTACAAATATGTGTTGCAGGTAGTTAGATAGCAATCTTTGCATATATGTGTGTGAGCGACAATATGTTTGTGGGTGTAAATAAATGACTTTTTTATGATGAGCAAAATGTTAACAATTTGAAAAATTGCTATATAATTTAGCGTAACAAGGAATTGAATATAAATATTAGAGTCAAAAGATCAAGGTAATATTGTCTAGTCTAGTTCATATACAAAATAGTTAAGTGTATCCTTAAACCATATCCGAGACTAAATCCTATATAATAGACGCTGAATTATAGTCGAGATAAGATACTACGCAAAATTATATTCAAAATGAAACGAGTTTACCCTTTAAATATAGTAGAAAACCCTTGGAGGGCTCATCTCAGAATACAATCGAGTTATGACTCTATATTATCGTAAAATGAATTATAATAAAATAAAATTTTAATAAAGTCTTTCGTCATTCAGAGCACAGTTTATATCACAAAAGAAAGCTGACCTAAGACAGTGAGATATAATCGCATTTATTCTCAAACTTATTCAGATCGTAGTTAAGTTCTTATTCAGTTCTGGTTCAGATTTTTGTTCAGACTCTAATTCAGATTCTAATTTAGATTCAAGTTCAGATTTTAGTTCACTTCTAGTTAAGTTTTACTTTAGATTCTGGTTCAGTTCTAGTTCATATTCGTGTTGAGACTCCAGTTCAGATTCTTGTAAAATTCAAGTCATTTCTAGTCCAGATTCTAGTACAATACAAGTCAAGATTCTATTTCAGATTTTAGTTGAGATTATAGTTTAATTTTAGTACAGTTTTACTTTAAATCTAAGTTCAGCTTTAGTTCAACTTTCTAGTTAAGTTAGAGTTTATTTCTAGTTCAGTTCGAAATCAGTTCTAGTTGAGTTCTAGTTCAGTTGTGGTTCAGTTCTTATTCACTTCTGGTGTTAATTCAGTTCCAGGTTAGTTCAAGTTTAGTTCTAGTTAGTTCTAGTTTAGTTCTAGTTCAGTTCTAGTTAAGTTCTAGTTCAGTTCTACTTTAGTTCCAATTTAGTTCAAGTTCAGTTCTAATTCATTTCAAGTTTAGTTCTGGTTCAGTTCTAGTTCAGTTGTAATTCAGTTCTCGTTCAGTTCTTGTTTAGTTTTAGTTCACTTTTAGTTCAGTTCTCGTTCAGTTTTAGTTCAGTTGTAATTCAGTTCTCGTTTTTTTCTAGTTCACTTCTAGTTTAGTTGTAATTCTCTTCTAGTTCAGTTCAAGTTCATTTGTAGTTCAGTTGTGGTTCAGTTATAGTTCAGTTTCAGTTCAGTTCCAATTCAGTTCTAGTTCATTTCGAATTCAGTTCTAGTTTAGTTCTAGTTCAGTTCTACTTTAGTTCTAGTTTAGTTCTAGTTTAGTTCTAGTTTAGTTCTAGTTCAGTTCTACTTTAGTTCTAGTTCAGTTCTAGTTCGGTTCTACATCAGTTCTAGTTCAATTCTTTTTCACTTCTGGTTCTAGTTCAGTTCAAGTTCAGTTCTAATTCATTTCAAGTTCAGTTCTAGTTCAGTTGTAATTCAGTTCTCGTTCAGTTCTAGTTTAGTTGTAATTCAGTTCTCGTTTTGTTCTAGTTCACTTCTACTTTAGTTGTAATTCTCTTCTAGTTTAGTTCTAGTTCATTTGTAGTTCAGTTGTGGTTCAGTTATAGTTCAGTTTCAGTTCAGTTCCAATTCAGTTCTAGTTCATTTCGAATTCAGTTCTAGTTGAGTTCTAGTTCAGTTGTGGTTCAGTTCTTATTCACTTCTGGTGTTAATTCAGTTCTAGGTTAGTCAAAGTTTAGTTCTAGTTTAGTTCTAGTTCAGTTCTACTTTAGTTCTAGTTTAGTTCTAGTTTAATTCTAGTTCAGTTCTACTTTAGTTCTAGTTCAGTTCTAGTTCGGTTCTACATCAGTTCTAGTTCAATTCTTGTTCAGTTCTAGTTCAGTTCAAGTTCAGTTCTAATTCATTTCAAGTTCAGTTCTAGTTCAGTTGTAATTCAGTTCTCGTTCAGTTCTAGTTTTGTTGTAATTCAGTTCTCGTTTTGTTCTAGTTCACTTCTAGTTTAGTTCTAGTTCATTTGTAGTTCAGTTGTGGTTCAGTTATAGATCAGTTTCAGTTCAGTTCCAGTTCAGTTCTAGTTCATTTCGAATTCAGTTCTAGTTTAGTTCTAGTTTAGTTCGAATTCAGTTCTAATTGAGTTTCAGTTCAGTTCGAGTTCAGTTCTAGTTAATTTCGAATTCAGTTCTAGTTTAGATCTAGTTTAGTTCAATTCCAGTACGGTTCTAGATCAGTTCTAGTTTAGTTCGAATTCAGTTCTAATTGAGTTCTGGTTCAGTTGTGGTTTAGTTCTAGTTCAGTTCCAGTTCATTTCTGGTTCAGTTCTACTTTAGTGCTTATTCAGTGCATTTACGATTTATTTATTTACTATTTTCAATTAACGTTTTTCATTAACATTAAAGATCCCCTTTTTTAATTAAAATTTCTAAAATACGTCATACATTTACATTCAATTATTTCTTGTTTTATTACACTTTTATAACCTTCTCTGCAACAATAGTTGGACGATACCATAAAATCGACTAAAAATATTTATAGCTTTTTAGTTCATGTTATTATCAGGTACTAAATACTTAAAAGGTATTAAGAGGTAAAAGGAAGGTCTGATAAACAAACACTCGATACAAGACCATTAAATTGAGATAAATGAAATAACTAATTTTACTATAAAATGAAAAAATTGTTTACCATAAAATTTAAATGTTATAAAAAAAATTTAAATATATTTTTTTAATAAAAAATACTAAAATTTTAACATTGAAAATATAAATCTGAGAGAAAAACTTTTGTGCTCTAAAAAATATTAAAAAAAAATAAAACAAAATTTATCCAAAAAATTTGTTTGAATATTAAACTTTAAAGAATTAATAATAAATAAATATTTTTTTATATGTGAGTATATTTTATTATTTAACCCGGTGCGCTTTGCTGCAAAATAATTCTCCAGAGTTCGAAAACTCAAAAGAAATTTCACAAATCACAACAAAAAGTATTTGGGGCCAAATTTAAAAATTTCGCTGTTATAGTTCTTTAGATATTCGATAATCTATCTTTGATTTGTATGGGGGATACTCCTCTTGGTCCTATCCGTCCTATATTCTGTCCAGTAAAACATTTCCTTGAGAAAGTGATTGAGACCGAACTGCAAAACTATCGTTTGTATAATTTTTAAGATATTCAGTAATCGATATTTGTATGGAAGGACCCTCCCCCCCAGGTCTCATGTTACTTCTGGGTATATTGGAATCATTCTGTGAAAATACATACATACATACATATTAAGGATGGTAAATGGGACTAATTTTTTCAAATCCCGGTGTTCGGGATTTTAAAAATAAATCCAGAAAATTTTCGGGATCCCGGGATTTGATAAATTGAAAATGTTTATATTATTCAGAATTTCCCGGAAAATTTAGGATTAATGAGTTCCAAAAAATCCCAGGATTTACCTTTTTCAAATCCTGGAATTGGGGATTTTTTAATATCAAGAAATGCTGGGATTTTGGGATCGGGATTACTACATATACACATACAACCTATTTTATATTTTTTAGCTAAAACCTTTGAATAAATTTGTAATAAAAAAATCATATTTCATAGATACATTTTTATTACTTCACACACAAGAGTATTTAATTTCAAACATATTTTTAATTACAAAAAATGCAACAATTTCCAGCAGCAGAAGTTGTCAGATAAATTAATTGAATTTCTAGGAAAAAAACTGCTAAAATAGTTTTGTTTGTTAAAGCAACAAATTAGAGAACTTTTTTAAAGCTGAAAAATTTCTAGAATTTAAGTTTTAAAAAATTTTTCATAATTTCATCCAAAAATTGTATAACTAAAATATGCATTACATAATCTATTGTCTGTTGTAGTTACCCTAAATACTGTATTTAATTTAATTTAAATTTTATCATTTATAGGGTATCGTAAATGTAATAAAACATAAAAAAATGTAAAAGAGCAAAAGAAAAACTATTAAAAATGTATTGAAATACCAAATAGTTGTATTATGAACGTTTACATCGAACATCCAACATGTTCATTGACTCTGTTAAAGTTGTAAAAATATTTATACTTTTATGATGCTCGTCACAAATTTACGACTAAAGTGCGTTTTATATTCACAGCATTTTTAAGATACACTGCAAAAGACAAGAACAGCCAATAAGAACTGACAAAAAAGCTTTATAGTTATCAGACTATAGTCGTTCTACTATGGTCACTATAACCCATGGACTATAGTTACTATAGTCGCTGAACGAAAATCACAACAGTCGCTGGATTATAATCTTTGGAGCTGCTGTGCTGTAGTCACTATAATCGCTTGACTATAGTCACTATAACCCCAGGGCTAAATTCAATATAGTTGCTGGACTAAAGTCCCTATAGTTACTGCAATATAGTAATTATAATCGTGGACTATTGCTTTTAAAGTCGTTGTACTTTATTCAGAAATAGTCAGAATCTTAGTCAATATAATCTGGTCTATATAGCTGCTTGACTATAGCAGTTATAGTCTTAAACTCTATAGCCGCTAGAATCTGGATTACATCGATATTCAATAGAATTTATAATCGCTAGACTATAGTCCATATGATTGTTGGAATGTAGTCTATTTAGTGGCTAAACTCTAAAGTCGTGAAAGTATAATTTCTATAGTTTCTTAACTATAGTCCCTATAGTTATTAAACTTTAGACTACAGTCTCTATGTCGCTTTAGAAAAGTTTTTATAGCTGCAGCTTTATAATTGCTAGACTATGGTATCTTTATTCAGTAGACTACAGTGTCCTTAGTTAACATATTATAGTGACTATATTCAACAGATTTTATTCCCTAGTGCTGCTATAGTTAATAGGTTTTTCTATATTTAACAGGTCTACAGTCGCTTGACGACAAACTTGATTAAACTCGGCTTTAAAATCAGCCAATGCTTAGAATTAGTCCATATAATGGAAGTGATGACACCAGTCAAACTATTCTAATTTTTAGAATGGAAATGTTGACTATAAATATACCAGGATCTTGCCAAAATAATCCTTCCCGGTTAAGACTATAGATTTCATAAGCTATAACCGACAGACTAAAGACTCGACAATACTATAGTCATCAGGCTAAAATCACAACTAAATTATAGAGGACAGACTAAACCCTGGAATATACTTTAACCAAAAGATTAAAGTGTAGATCATACTACAGTCAACAGACTAATTTCTCGACAATATTGTAGTCACCATGCTAAAGTCTCAACTATATTATAGTTGACAGATTAAACTCATTAATATACTTTAAACGACATATTAAAGTCTAGATAATACTACAGTCAACAGACTTAAGTCTTGGCAATACTATAGTTAACAGAATAAAGTTTTAACTATACTATAGTTGATAGATTAAAGTCTCGACTTAATCACAGTCAATAGACAAACGTCTCGAGTATACTATAGTCGACAGACTAATGTCTCGACAAAACTATAGTCAACAGTCTAGAGTTTCAACTATACTATAGTCGACAGACTAAAGATATGATTGAACTCTAGTTGAGAGACTAATGTCTTTGTTATACTAAAATCGATATACTTAAGTGCTAACTATATTGGGGGCAACAGATTGAAGTTTTTTATAGTCGACAAGCAAAGTCTCGAATATAATATAGTTGACAGGCAAAAGTTCTGACTATACTATAGTACATAGAAACAAGTATTAATGAAATAATCATTTGCTTAAATTTATGTTTTCTATTCTGATTTAGTTCTTATTTTGGTCTTAGCCAGTTTCGGTTTGCTTTTAGGGTATTTGAAAAGTCCATATTGTCCATATGATTTCAGATTTTTTTGCTTTTTGCTTATAAATGACAAAAATAAAATTATATTTTATAACTGTGATGAAATTCAACGAAATGTAATCTCAAATGTGTTATAAATAAAAATAAAGAAAAAATGCGAAAGAATATGAAAAATATTCCGTTTTCTGGAGAGTGATTGGACTCATAAAAATACATATATTTTTGTTCTAAAACAAAAAAAAGATGAATAATGATTCAATGGTTGTTGGGGTCATAATGTAAAAATACGAAAATAATGGAAAAGCATTTTAAAGAGAGGGAGTGGAATGTGCAACAAGAGGAGGCTGTAAACCATATGATGCACGTTTAAGATATATAAGTGAAATAGATTCCTGAAATTCTGGAGTTTTAATAAGATGATGGGAAAATATATTTCCTGCTCCTGCTAGAATCAAGAGATAAAATTGCTTTTTAAATCTTTTGACTTCAGCTCTTTACACTTTATTTGGGGTTTAAATTATACTTAAATTCCCAGCGTCTGGTCTGGTCTGGTCTGGTCTAGTATTTGTAAATGATGTAAAACATGTGTTTTAAAATACAAAAAAAAAAAGACCATAAACTCAAGTTTTACGATCTTAACGTTAAACGAGAGTACAAAAGAACAGAATTGCACTTAAACCGATTCCTTTTTGTTTTCATTAAATACACACGATTTAAGTAAAAATGCTATAAAATGTTGTAAAAATTATCCCCTTTTACTTCTGTTTTAGTTGTGGTTAGTTTTAATTTTATGGCGGCTTTACATTACAAGAGTTGCAATAAAAATATAATCCCAAATAACTACAAATAGTTTTATAGTTTTAAGCTATAAACATTAATTCTGGGATATTTTATACCCTACACCATCAGAAGTGGTGAAGAGGTTATATTAATTTTATCATTCCGTGTGTAATGCTAAGAAGGAAGCAGTTAAGATCCCACAGATTTATATATATTCCTGTTTTACCTCAAAATCTGGGTCAATTTAGGTATGTCCGTCTGTCTGTCTATCTTTCTATCTGTTATTGGCACGCACACATCCACAATCATTTGCTGAACTCAATGAAATTCGGCCTAAGTATTTGCTGTAGTCCTCAGAAGTTTCGTACTTAAAATAAGAAATATCTGTTCAATACATTAAAAGATATAGACCGATAACTGAGGTAACCTCTTAGTTCTAATGAAGGACTTTCGTCCTTCATGATCTTTTCGAAAATTATCAAAAACCGGTTCAGTGGAAAAAAGTTATAAAACAGTTATTATAAAAGTTATAACTAATTTTATGACTCACTAATTGTTCCTTTGTTACATTAAAAAAATCCTTTTGTGAGTGTATGTATTAGTGTAATGCAGGATATTGAAAATTCGCCACAATTAAAGTAACTTTTAAAAAAGTTTTTATTTCTTTTAATAAAAAAAAAAAAAAATATATTAAAAAAATATTCAGTATTGAAAAAAATGTGTAATTTTTAATTTTTAATTCATCACCAACCACTTTCCACCTCAGAACAATATCTAATTATGTCAGAACTTAAATTTCACTGAAATTTGCAACAAGCAAAACATAAAAAAAGTTTAATTGAAATTTTCATTAAACTTTTTCCTCAGGAAGTTTTTAATTTAATATGAATAATTTTTTTTAATTTCATTTATTTCAATCAACTGCAAAAAAAAGTTGTTATATGTTGTTTGTGGGCACAATGTTTATAAGTAAATAAAAATTATATGAAATATGTTTATAGCAGTTTTTTTTTGTTTTTGTTTTGGAATAATGATGTAGTTAACAAAATTTTTATGTTGCAAAAAATCTCTTTGCAAAAAATTCATAGTCAGTTGCAAAAAAAAATTTAAATTAATTAAAAATCAAAAACACAATGCAACAAAATGAAGAGAGAGAGAAGCAGAACAGTGGAACGAAATGGAAAATTTATTTGTAAATATTAAATAAATTTAATAGACTTAAATCTTGACTATACTATAGTTGACAGTCTAAGGTCTCGACTATACTATGGTAAAGTTGAAAAATTAAAGTCTTGACTATACTATAGTATAGTTGACTATACTATAGTATAGTTGACTATACTATAGTATAGTTGACTATACTATAGTATAGTTGACTATACTATAGTATAGTTGACTATACTATAGTATAGTTGACTATACTATAGTATAGTTGACTATACTATAGTATAGTTGACTATACTATAGTATAGTTGACTATACTATAGTATAGTTGACTATACTATAGTATAGTTGACTATACTATAGTATAGTTGACTATACTATAGTATAGTTGACTATACTATAGTATAGTTGACTATACTATAGTATAGTTGACTATACTATAGTATAGTTGACTATACTATAGTATAGTTGACTATACTATAGTATAGTTGACTATACTATAGTATAGTTGACTATACTATAGTATAGTTGACTATACTATAGTATAGTTGACTATACTATAGTATAGTTGACTATACTATAGTATAGTTGACTACCTATAGTATAGTTGACTATACTAAAGTATAGTTGACTATACTATAGTATAGTTGACTATACTATAGTATAGTTGACTATACTATAGTATAGTTGACTATACTATAGTATGTTGACTATACTATAGTATAGTTGACTATACTATAGTATAGTTGACTATACTATAGTATAGTTGACTATACTATAGTATAGTTGACTATACTATAGTATAGTTGACTATACTATAGTATAGTTAACTATACTATAGTATAGTTAACTATATAGTTGAATATACTATAGTATAGTTGACTATACTACAGTCGACGGACTAATGATTTGATCGACAGACTGACATTGCGACCATACTACAGCAGACGTACTAAAGTCTCCACTATCTATAGTCAACAGACTGACGTTTCGACTATTCATTTTGTCTACATTTAGTCTATAGACTAACAGATTGAAGTTTCAATAGACGTAAGTTCTGACTATACTATAGTTAACAGAATTGTGTCTTGACATTTTCTTTCATTTTTCCTAAATTCTTCAAAATTAATATTCCAGATCAGTTCTCAGTTCAGATTCCATTTTGGCTTCTATATCAGATTACAGTTTGTATTCTCTTGAGTTTTGAGTAGAATCAAGGCTAAAGTTTTTACTGTACTATAGCCGACAGACTATGACTTTAGTAGAATCCTCATTATTCTATAGTCAATAGACTAAAGCCTCGACTATACTACAGTCGACTGGCTAAAGTCATGATAATATTATAGTCGACAAACTAAAGTCTTGAAAATACTATAGTCAATAGACTAGAGTCTTAACTATACTATAGTCAACTGTACTAAAGTTAACTGACTAAACTCTTCAACTTTGTATAGTAATCGAACCAAAGTTTCGACAATACTATAATCAACAGACTAACATCTCGACTATATAATATTCGAAGACTAAATTTTCGACTACACAGTAGTCGACAGATAAAAGTTTCAAATATACTATAGTCAATAGACTAAAGTCTTTATTTTACTATAGATGACAGAATAAAACTTTGACTAAAATATAGTCGACAGTGTAAAGTCTCGACTATACTATGGTCGACAAACCTCTTGTATTGTTACAGACTATAATGTAGATGACAGACTAAAGTCTCAACTATACAGACTGAGATCACAACTATCGATAGACGACAGATGAAAAACTCGATAGAATATAGTCGATAGACTAATGTTTTGAAAACTGTGGTCGATAAACTTAAGCCGATGCTTTTAAAGTCACTAGAATAAAATCATTTAGTTATGTTGTAGATGAGAATCTCGTTAAGATTTTAATTAAGATTCGGGTTCTAAATCTAGATTTTATTGAGGATTAAATCTTTAATAATGATTTCATAGCAAATTTCATTTCAGATGCAGTTTCAGTCTTTTGTTCAGTTTGTATTTCATATTTCAGTTAATATTGCTTTTTAGATTCTAGTACAAAATTAAATTCTTATACCAGATCAGATGTTACATCAGATTTTAGTTCTGATGATTATTTGAATTTAACTTTTCAATCTTGACCCGAATTCTAGTTCAGATTATTATTCAGAATCTTCTATATTTTGGATTGAATTCCTTTTTATATTCTACTTTAAATTCTATATCAGACTCTTGTTTTCTAACTTGTTCAGATTATTTTTTAGAATCTGATCTAGATTCCTGATCTGATTATTTTTTAGATTCTTGTTGAGTTCAGATTTTCAGTTCAAATTTGTGCTCAAAATATAGTTTAGATTTAAATAGTTTTAATTCTAGTTTCGACTGTAATCGAGATTCTTTATCAGATTCTAAATTAGAATCCTAATCAGTTTCGGTTGTTGATTCTTATTCGGAATCTAGTCTAGATCTTTTTTTATATTATATTTCAGATTTTAATTCAGATTCTCGATTCATTTCTAGTTCAGATTTGAGTTCAAACTTTCTTTCATTTTTTAAAGACTTTATTATGGATCCTTGTTCAGATTTTTATAAATACTGTAATTTAGATTGTAATACAGATTCTTGAACTGACTTTAGTTCAGATTCTTCTTTAGACTCTGATTTTTGTTCAGATTATTCTATTTAAGAATTTTATTCATATTCTGATCTTTAATTTGTTCAGATTAGAGTTCAGTATCTGTGACACTTTCATGTTTGGACGCTATTCTAGATTCAAGTCAGATTTTAGTTCTAGTTTAGGTTAAAATTGAGACTCTCGTTCTGATTAAAATTCAGATCTTTTTATGTTCTTTGTTTCAGATCAGGTATTTTTTGTATTCTGATTTATATTCCGATTCAGATTCTAGTCCAGGTTGCAGCTTAAGTATTTTTTTTTATTTTTTTTGTAACTTTCGTTACACTGTGCCGCGGCTTGTTTAAAACATATTTTGATATCACATTTTAAATTCCAACAACTGCATTTTGAAAAATAAAATGTAAACATTCAACCAAACTGTTAATTACAGTCTACACATTCTAGTCGATCTTTGCGTACTCAAGTTACACAAGATTTTTATTACATCAGAACAGAACAGATGAAAAACAAGAAAAAACTAAAATATTTTTCTCTAGCTTTTTTTGCGAAAGACACTTAAATAGCACGTGACAGCTGTCAATTGAGTTAAACTTTTGTTGTGTTTTTAGATTTTTTTCGCTGTCACTTTTAAAGCTAATGAAATTTACTAACAAAACTACAAAAATGGCATTAAAAAGTAAAGCGCTAAGTAGGGGAGAGGGAGAGAGAAGGATAGAGAAAGAGAAGCCGCTCTAAACACCAACGCCAAAACAATTAAAAACCAAAAAAAAAAAACGTATTTTTTTCTAATTTTAACGTTTAGAATTTAAGAACATAAAAACTTATGTGTCGTAAAGAAATAATGAAGAACAAGAATCGGCATTGCCGAATTTTTAATTCCCTCCACCATAAATTCGTATAAGGTAAATACGTTATGTTGCGTGCATACACACTCACACATACACTCATAAACTGATACAAACATTCAAAGGTTTTTCGGAAATAAAACACTGAAACACTTAATGACTCATAAAATTTGCTATAACTTTTTTGCTACTGAACCGATTTGATCATTTTTGGAATGCTAATGAAGTTCATATAACTTTATATTATGGCACTTCATTATAACTTATGGACTTATTATTGACAATCTTACGAATGGTTTTCGCTGGAACTTAGAAGTTGCCTCAGATATCGCTCTATATCTTTTAATATATTGAAGCGATTTTGCTCGTTTTAAATGGGAAACTTTTCAGGACCATGACAACTACTTAGACCGAAATTCATTGAGTTCTGTGAATTTTTGTGGATACGAACAGATAGACACACATGACTTAATCGACTCAGAATTTGATTTGATTATGGAGTCTAAGATGATTCCTTCTTAGGGTTACACACGTAATGACAAATTTAATTCACCCTCTTTAACACTTGTGATGGTGAAGGGTATAGAAAAATTCATTCCATCATATTTTACCATTAATTTTTTTTTGCTTTTTCTCTCCCATTTTGTCTTAATAAAAATGATTGATGAGAGTGTGTATGTGTGAGCGTATGTATGTGTTGAGGCCAATAAAAATCTTATCAAATATTTTGTAATGAATTGTTGAGAAAAAAAAATTTTATTTATTTCATTTATTAATGGGAAATCTTGGTGAATTTTTTTTATTTATTTCGCAATTGAATTGATGGGAAATTTTTATGACAATTTAAGAAGATTTAATTCAGGCGAAAAAAAGAAGGTCGTAAGGTTAAAATAATTTTAATTTAACATTTTTTTCTGGGGAAAAAATAATAATAATAAATTTTTTTTATTAAATGCTTTAATTTAATTTTAATGCGTTAAGAAGGTTTTTTTGTTTTTAATTATAAAATTTATTTGTTTGTTTGTTTCTGGCATTAAGTGTTTTTTGGTGTACAAATTTGCTATAAAATCTATAAAAATTAGAATATTTTGTTGGTAATAAAAAAATGGTTTATTATGTCTGGCATTTATTTGTCTGCATATTATAATTTAACAAAAAACTCTTTTTTTCATTCGGACAAGGTCGTTTTTATGTTTTCTAAACTATTTTTATATGAAGAAAATGTTTGGTATTAAGGGTATTCATAAGTCAAAGTAAAGAAACGTGATTGTGAATTAATGGCAGTTTTATATTAAGGTAACACTCATTATTCAAAGACTTTTTTTCACTTCAAAAAACTAAAAAAAGTCTCTTTTAGTTCAAAAGTTATTTACATTTTAATAAAAGAAGTGTACCAGAGCGTATGATTAATATTAATTCATATATTTTGTAATTTCATAAAAAAAAACTATGTAAACTTTGGATAACATAGTTAAGTTCCCGTTCTGATTCTATACCAGATTCTCTTTCTAATTTTAGTTCAGATTTAAACTCAAATTGTAAATCAGCTTCTATTACAGATTCTCTGTTAGATCACACTTTACAGTCTAATTTAGATTCTAACTCAGAAATTTCATTTCACATTCTAGTTTACATTAAAATTCACGAATAAAACTTTATATTAATAAGATACAAATTCAGATTTGAGTTCAGTTTTAAATTCTGATTCAGATTTCATTTAAGGCTTTCATTACTATTTAGATCACATACAAGTCCAGATTCCAGTTCAGTTCATAACCTACATTCTAACTTAGATTCAAGTCATGTTTATAGGTTCTAGTTTAAAAAGCATCTTACATATTATGGTTTTCATTCTGGATAAAATTCGAATACACATTCAAGAACAGATTCTATTTCAGGGTCTAGTATGCATTATTCTTTAGATTCTTGTTAAAATTGTAGTTCATATTCTAGCATGCCCTAGTTAAGTGACGATTCCAGTTCAGATTTTAATTCAGATTCTAGTGCAGTTCTAGATAAGTTCAGTTCCAGTTTGGTTCAAGTTCAGTTCCAGTTTAGTTCAAGTTCAAGTTCAGTTTTTATTTAGTTCAAGTTCAGTTTTTATTCAGTTCAATTTCAGTTATAGTTCGGTTCTTGTTCAGTTTTAGCTCAGTTCTAATTCATTTCTAATTCAGTTCTAGTTCAGTTCTAGTTCAGTTCTAAATCAGTTCTAGTTTAGTTCTAGTTCAGTTCTAGTTCAATTCTAGTTTAGTTCTAGTTCAGTATAGTTCTAGTTCTGTTCTAGTTTACTCTTACTTTAGCTCAAGTCCAGTTCTAGTTCAGTTCTAGATCAATTCTAGTTCACTTCTAGTTCAGTTCTAATTCAGTTCTAGTTTAGTTCTAGTTCACTTCTATTTTAGTTTTAGTTCAGTTCTAATTCAGTTTTAGTTCAGTTCTAGTTTAGTTCTAGTTCAGTTCTTTTTCAGTTTTAGTTCAATTCTAGTTTAGTTCTAGATCAGTTCTAGATCAATTCTAGTTCACTTCTAGTTCAGTTCTAATTCAGTTCTAGTTTAGTTCTAGTTCACTTCTATTTTAGTTCTAGTTCAGTTCTTTTTCAGTTTTAGTTCAATTCTAGTTCAGTTCTATTTCAGTTCTATTTCAGTTTTAGTTCAGTTCTAATTCAGTTCTAGATCAGTTCTAGATCAGTTCTAGTTTAGTTCTAGTTCAGTTCATTTTCAGTTTTAGTTCAGTTCTAGTTTAGTTCTAGTTCAGTTCTATTTCAGTTTTAGTTCAGTTCTAATTCAGTTCTAGATCAGTTCTAGATCAGTTCTAGTTCAGTTCTAATTCTGCTTTTGTTCAGTTCTAGTTTAGTTCTAGTTCAGTTCTAATTCTGTTTTTGTTCAGTTCTAGTTCAGTTCTAGTTTAGTTCTAGTTCAGTTCTATTTCAGTTTTAGTTCAGTTCTAATTCAGTTCTAGATCAGTTCTAGATCAGTTCTGGTTCAGTTTTAGTTCAGTGCTTCTCTAGTCCTTTTAGATTTAAGTTAATGTTAATAAAATATTTAAATAAAACTCCCTGTTTGCACATTCTGTATAAGTAGAAAAATATTTCGAGAGTATTGTTCAGTGTAGAAGTTATTTAGAATAACATTTTCTAGCACATGGTTGCGTATGATTAATATTAATTAATTCTATTGTAAAGATTCAAAATAGTGTATTCGTGGTAAAGAAAATTATTTAAATAAATGTTGAATTATAACTATTTAGTGATGTTAAAAGTACAATAAAATACTTTTAAATATAGAAAATTTATTTAAAGACATAAACTAAATTTAAATCTTATTCTGTGCATTAAAAGAAAATAAAATATATTTAATCCTTTTATTATAAAAACTTACATTTCTTAATATTTCACTTGAATATTTAACTTATTTTTTTTTCTTATATAAAATATATTTCCTTGGGCTCTATTTTAAGATGTCTATAATTAATATTTGCTTAAACTTCTCTTATAAAGATCCATAATAAAATTGTTCGATAATTGCTTTTATAATTAACTGGAAATATTTTCTACATATAAATTACGAACTAAATGAATTAATTCCAAGAAAAGAAAAAAATAAGAAAATCATTAAATTGAAAATGGCTACCAAAAGTTGATGAAATTAAAATATTTATTTTGTTAAAAAGCCTATTTAACATAAATTGTAGCAAAACCTGTCAGGACCATAACTACAAGGAGACAAACAACAAGTAGGAATGTTATATAAGACTATGTCGAATGTTTAGTACCCTTCACCACAAATATGTGTGAAGTAAATACACACACACTCACACATACACCCAGAGTATATAAAAAGTTTTCATAATATGTGAGTCATAATTAATGAGTTTTAACGTTTTTTGTTCTGAACCGATTTTGATAAGTTTTGGAATGATATTGAAGCACAATAAAACTTAATATTTATTCAATTTTGTCGATCTGACAATTTTACGAAATTGCTTCATTTGTATTTAGAGTTTGCCTCAGATATCGGTCTATATCTTTTGATATACTGAACCGACTTTGGTGATTTACAATTGGAAACTTCTCATGAATATGAAAAATACTCAGGCCAGAATTTTATTGAACTCCGTCAATTATTGAGGATGTGAGAGTGCCAACATCAGACACATGGTCAGACAGACAGACGGACAGACAGACTTAGCAATGTCTGCTCAGTTTTTGATATATACATTATGATTCCTTCTAAGCGTTACACACTGAGTGATAAAGTTAATATACCCTCTTCACCAGTTATGGTGGTGGGAGTTATAAAAAGGAATGAAATGAAAAAGAAAATTCAAATTAAGAGATAATTATAAACATCCAGACAAATGCAAACAGCAAGATATTATAAAGATACTAATATAAGGAGTAATAGAGCAAACTGGCTATTTAATTTAAATTCTAATTTAAATAAACCTTAAGACCAGCAACATACACACACACACACACACGAACATCTATATGTATTCGAAGTTATTTAGGCATTTAAAACCTTAAGACTTAATTGCAGATTCAAATGTATGATGTCGTAATGTATGTATGTATGTATGTATGTGATCAAATATCCTGCTGGTTTACTACAAACAATTTCCCTTTATAACCTTAACTCTACTCCTCTCTATAACGACAAAAATAACATTTAAAAGTGAGTTTTTTTCTATATTTTACTAAATATTGTGGTCTGGCCAAAAATAAACTCAATATTAAATGTAAATCCTTGAAGCATAAAGAAGTGCAGTATATCCTTACTGGATACAATTATATCTAGAGAATAGAGAAATAGTGTTAAATGGTAAATAGTAAATTGTAAGTAAAAGATATATAAGGCAGTATTCAAGTGCAAGCAGCCTAACTGAAATCCTTTAGATATTTAATTTTGTATATCTTTATATATAATTTGATTATATAAAACATAACATAACCGACCTGAAAACAAAATTCACCAAAAATAATTCTAAAATCTCGACTCCTTTAATATTTATTTCAAATTTAAGATTTTATGAGCAACTAAACGTATGATTAATATTACTTGGCAACCATTTTGAACAAAAGTCAGCATAACATCTTTATTTGTTAAAATAAAACAACAATTTAAATTACTTCCAGTAAAAAACATTCCCACCTATTTTGGCATATTATTACTTTTAAGGCACACTACTTCTTATAGCTTTAAATGGCCTTCAAATTGAAATTTCATTTATCTAAGTTGGTCCTATCATTACCTGCATTATTATTTATCTCTAACTAAAAGTAAATGTCCTTCATCTACGTTTAAACAATTTTCATTTCAAATTACTACAACAACTCATTCTTCCTGCGCCATCCACATATATAATGTTTACCCATACTTGTTAAAGTTTTATACACATACATATTTATAATATAAATTGTTGCCATTATTTAGTCTTCTTGCTTCAGTTCCTTGTTGTGTTATATAATTCATATGTAAAATATATTGCAAATGTATGACTTTTTTATAAATGTTTGTGTATGATTGCTTTTGTATTTATTTCCTGTTGCTTTCTGCAGGTTTTATATTACATCCTGGAAATTTTGAATATTGTTTAAATGGAGTCAACCGAGAAACGTTCGAAAGTTAACTGGACATAAAGGGCAGAAAGGTAGAGAGATACAGTGAAAGAAAAATACTAGAATTGAACTAGAACTGATCTACAATTGGGCTAGAACTCAACTAGGACTCAATTAGAGCTGAACTTGACTTATATAGAACTGAACTAGAAATAACTGGAACTCAACTAGAACTGAACTAGAAGTGAATTACAACTAAGCTAGAAATAAAAGAGAGTTTAACTTGAACTGATCTATAAGTGAATTAGAACTGAATTAGAACTGAACTAGAACTCAACTAGAACTGATCAAGAACTGAACTGGAACCGAACAAGAATCTGAACTAGAACCGAACTAGAACACAACTGGAACGGAACTAGAACTCAACCAGAACTGATCAAGAATTGAACTGGAACTGAACTAGAACACAATTGGAACGGAACTAGAACTCAAACAGAACTGATCAAGAACTGAACTGGAACTGATCAAGAACTAAACTGGAACCGAACTAGAATACAACTAGAACTCAACTAGAACTAAACACTAACTGAACTAGAATCTGAAACAGAAAAAGCTAGATTTTGAATCTATTTTTAAGTATAAATAGGAAGAATTCTGGAACCGGTATATGTGACGTATACTATCAACAAGGTTATTGAGTACAGTAGAGGATAGAATCTAAACTAGAATCTGGTTAGAAGGTAACTAAAATCTGATTTAATACTGGTCCAGATCGGAAGTATAATTTAAAGAAGAATCTGAAACGGAATGTGAATTATAACAGAATAGACAGTAACGGTAACGGTAATCTGAATCAACATTTAAACTTCAGTTATGAATTGGAATCTGAACCAGAACTTGAGCAGAAATCGAAATTAAAATCTCAATTTAATCTAGAAGTTTAATCAGAATCTGAATAAGGTTCTGAAATAAAATCTGATCTAGAATTTGAATAACATCGGAACTGAAATTGATCTTGTATCAAAAAGTCGAATAGTTCAGATTTTTAAATAAAAATAAAATCTGAAATACAAACTGAACTAGATTCTGTTCTAGGATCTGAATTTAAATCATAACTAAAATATGGTTATAAATAAAAATGGGAACTAATATCTGATGTGGAACCTAAACTAGAAGCTTCTATGAAGAGAACTTTTGAATAGAAACTGAACTAGAGCGAAATTTAAGATCTGTTCTGGTAGTCTAAACTAAATTCTGGTTAAGAATCTAAACTGAGCTCAAATGTGAACTAAAAGCTTAATTTCATTTGAAAAAAAAATGTGAACCTGAAATGGAATATGAATCTGGATTACGGTTTGAACATAAATCTGAACTAGAATCTTTAACAGAATCTTTATGTGTATAACTGTATATTTCGTTAAGGGTGTAATAGACTTTTCCATGTGCAAATGTATGTTTGTGTGTTGCTTATATGAGTGTATTTTACGATAAGGACATTTTCATGTAATCATCAGATGAATAATTGGATTTCGAAACAGTTTTCTATATATATTTTTTTGGACATTTTCTTGCCAACAATGGATGGAAAAAATATTACCACATTTCAACTGAATTTACCTTAAATCATGTATTTTAAGAGATCAATAATTTTACTGAGAAATATTTTTAAAAATATCAATAATGATAACGATACATATTTTGTTTCTGCAAAAAAGGAAAACTGAAAAAATATGTCCTTTAATTGATTTAAACGTTAAAATTTATTCCGGTTTTCAAAAAAAAAAAAATAATTTGGTCTATTTGCCGCTTTAATTAAAAAATAATTAAATTAAAACAGAAAATTTAATTTATGTCCTTTATTTGCATTTGGGCTTTTAAACCCCAATAATGTGGAAACAGTTTTCAGAATATTTAATTTTGATTTGCAAACTCTTTCCACTTTCAAAATATTGAATGAGATTCAACAAATTTATATTGAAAAAGCTGTGACAAAATGTTCAATTATTTGAGGATATTTTTTTTGTTGGTTATAGAAATCCTTTTATACCCTCCACCATCAGAAGTGGTGCAGAGGGTTTATTCACTTTGTCATTCCATGTGTAATGCTAAGAAGGAATCAGCGCAGATCTCATAATGTATATAAAGTTTTACTCCAAGTAAAAATCTGAGAAGATTTTCAGATCAGTCTCTCTGTTGTTGGTACGCTCACTTCCAGATTATTTGACAGAGCTCAATGAAATTTGGCCTGAACATTTACTACAGCCCTGAGAAGTTGTCTGTTTAAAACTAGTGAAAATTGTTCTATATATTACACCACACAGACCGATATCTGAGACAACTTCAAAGTTCAAGCAGAAAACTTGCATCAAAATTGTCAATTATAAATCGAAAATTTAGAATGAAATTCTTTCATAATATCAAACTATATGTTCTGCATTACCGTTCCAGAAAAAGATCAATATCGGTTTATTATAGTCAAGAATATAACCAACTTTATGTCACATTAAATGTTCCGTGTTACATTTAAGAAAATATTTTATATGATTGTATATGTATTTGTATTAATGTATCTACTTCACACGCATTTGTGGTGAAGGGTATTTAAGATTCGGCATAAGCTTTACAGAATTTCTATATAAATTCTAGAAAATCTATTGAAATTAAACATTTTTTTGATGCATTTTTCAAACTTCCGTCCAATTTAGTATTCAAGGAAATTCAATTGAAAATCAATGTCTCTGCTTTAATTTAAAATCAAACTCATACAAACAAAACAAAAAAAACACAGACACTCACACATACACATGCACAAATAGCCATTGAACACGAACATGTTAACACACACACACATACATTTACATATACATGAATAAATAAATAAAACATTTAAAATTGTAAATGTTTGTTCGAACAAAAGGACATAAAAAACGGGAAGCAAGAGAGCGAGAGAGAGGATATTGAAAAAGAGCGAGAATTAAATGTTTGGTCAATGTGATTTCTGTTTATAAGCCTTTCTATGCATCTCCTCATAAGTGTTAGTATGAGTATGTTTAAATTCCGTGAGGTGGGGGTGTGGCCCAAGTTCGTGAGTGTTGTAAAACATTCAAACAGAGTAAATGAAATTATTTTCTTGTTTAATGGAATATCGTGTTATTTCCATTTTTTACGATATATCACTTGTTTTCTTTCTGTTGTTTTTATTTTTATATTTTATTTTTAGTATTTTATATATAAAATGTGTATGTGTGTGTGTGTGTGTGTGTGTGTGCACGTTTGAAGAGCCTTTAAATTCAATTAGCTTTGGACAAGTGGACATTCAAAATTCAGTATCATCTGATGTTTTGTCATGTGCATGTAAGCGAAAGTGTACACTGATTGCAAGTTTATGTAATATTTGAAATAAAAACAACAACAACAACAACACCACCATCAACTACATTTTATTTGTTTGTATTTGTTTTTATTGTTATTGCTGTTGCTGTTGCTGGCGAGAGTATTCTGGAGTGGCAACAACATTAAATGAAATCATTGATTTTATGCACTCGTTTGCCTAAAAGCAAAAACAAGTGTGAAAATTACTAAAAAAAATAGAAAAAAAAAGAAAATAAATCAAGTTATTGAAATGAAAAAGAAACATAATAGCTTTTCGTTTATGGTTCAGAGCGAATGCCTAATTTTGCTAACAGACTCCAGCTCAGTTTTTGAATCTGATTCCAGATTAATAATCCAGTTAAGTTCTCGATTCAGATTCTAATTAAAATTCCAGTTCAGATTCCTTTTCTGATTCTCATTCAGATTCTAGTTCAGATTCAAATCAGATTCTAGTTCAGATTTTATTTTAATTTTTAGTTCAGTTTTCATTTTAGACTTCAACTAGATAAATTGCGGATCAAATTCTAATTCAGATTCCAAATCAGGTCTTAGTTCCGATTTTAGCTTAAAATCATATGGATTAGAAACATTCCGGTCAAGTTAGCAGTTCAGATTCAACTATAGATTTTAATTCAGTTCCGATTTCGGGTAGTTACAGAGGTTATCTCTATTTAGCTCTAGTTCAGTTCTAGTTCAGTTCAAGTTCAGTTCTACTTCAATTCTAGTACAGTTCTAGTTCAGTTCTAGTTCAGTTCCAGTACAGTTCTAGTTCAGTTCTAGTTCAGTTCTAGTTCAGTTCTAGTTCAGTTCTAGTTCAGTTCTAGTTCAGTTCTAGTTCAGTTCTAGTTCAGTTCTACTTCAGTTCTAGTTCAGTTTTAGTTCAGTTCTACTTCAGTTCTAGTTCAGTTCAAGTTCAGTTCCAGTTCACAGTTCTACTTCAGTTCTAGTACAATTCCACTTCAGTTCTACTACAGTTCTAGTTCAGTTCTAGCTCAGTTCTAATTCGGTTTTAGTTTTGTTCTACTTCAGTTCTAGTTGAGTTCCAGTTCAGTTCTAGTTGTTCTACATTAGTTCTAGTTCAGTTTTACTTTAGTTCTAGTTCAGTTCTAGTTCAGTTCTAGTTCAGTTCTACTTCAGTTCTAGATCTAGCTCAGTTCTAGTTCAGTTTTAGTTCAGTTCTAGTTCTAGATCTAGCTCAGTTCTAGTTCAGTTCTAGTTCAGTTCTAGTTCAGTTTTACTTCAGTTCTAGTACAGTTCTAGTTCAGTTTTAGTACAGTTCTACTTTAGTTGTAGTTCAGTTCTAGTTCAGTTCCAGTTCAGTTCTAGTTCAGTTCTAATTCAGTTCTAGTTCAGTTCTCGTTCAGTTTTAGTTCATTTCTAGTTCAGCTCTAGTTCAGTTATACTTCAGTTCCAATTCAGTTTAATTTCTGTTCTAGTTCAGTTCCAGTTCATTTCTAGATCTGATTTTAGTTCAGTCTTAAGTCAGTTTTAGTACAACAATGTCTTCTTGTAAACAATTTTATATATTTCATATGTTTCTTTGTTTGTGTGCATGTTACTAACACAATTGTATTAAATTATAATGATCATAAATTATCTTTGAAAATTGCTTATATTAAGGAAAAAGAATAAAAGTAAATATCAACTTTTTTAAACATTTTCATTTGTATTCGAAAAAATAGAAATTTAAAAGTTAAAATGTTGATTCTGTATATAAATTTACATAAGTGTGAGTGAGAAAGGATACGATAAAATTAAGATAAATAAGAAACCACAAGTAAGAACATGTTATGAATTTTATTTAAAATTTTTTTAAATCTACATAAATACTATTACTAACACAGACACATATTCATACAAATGTGTGTTTAGTTTAGACTTTTAAATATTTACAGAATCCTGGTGCAGGATACACTGAGATGTTGTATAGTCGTATAGATGTTCAATTCATTAAATTAAATTTTGATTTTGAATTTAATTTTAGTCTTTTGGCACTAAAAATTTCAGTTTAATTAAGTTTTTAATAAAATGTTGAAAACTTTCTCTTTTAGTTTTCTGAAAGTGTAGATGATTTCCTTTTGTCTCTTTATTCTTCCTTTGTCATGACCATATTAAGTTACAAAATGTCTATATTTTTCCATTTTCTTTAATAAGAAAACATGAATTTGCATTTTCTTTGTATGCAAAATATTGCATTCGAGGTATTTGGAGAAAATTGTTGTTGCTATAAAACTGAAAGTTTCAATTGGAGGCTGGTCTATTCCATTATGCAGCATATGAGAAGAGGAAAAAAGGGAGAAAGAAAAAAGTAATATAAACAAAGTTAGAAAAACACAAAAGTAATCTAGATTTTATAGACATTTTCTTATTAGCTTCCTTTTGCAACTGAATATAAACTCCCATTCTTAAGCAACAAACCCCACAAGGAGCTCAAGTGAGTCCATTGTTTATGATATTGTGACAGACATTTGTTGCCAATTGGCACAGAAGGATAAAAAACCAAAAAAAAAAAAAAAAAGTATTTTTTAAATAAATTCCTTAAAATTATCCATTTTAACCATTCTGTGTTAAAGAAGCCAGAGCTGCTTCCTTTTGCTCCACAACCAGCAGCATTTTATACAACTTCATATAATTTTTTTGTGCTAACTTTGCATTTTTATTTTATTCTTCTTCCCCAGAAGTAATTTTTAGTATTTTTTGTTTTCATTCCTTTTTCTAAATTTTATGCATTTTCTCTATGATATTTTTACGATTTCATTTTGCAAATGTCTGCATGTGTTGCCTGGCTGCCTTTTCAACATTCGAGTTCTATTGCAACTTGAAGGAAAACGAGAAAAATTTTTGTTGCAACATAAAAGTAAATGAAATATAAAGTGGGTGTTTGCTGCATAAATAAAATAAAAATATATTTTTTAAGTGTCTCATATTTAAACTAAATGAAAATAATAAAATATATTAAAGTATGTGGTGAAAGAAATGGTTATAATCAAATTTTTATGAGAAATAAGAAGATAAAACAAGCAAAAAGTTGTGAAATGCTGAGAAACAAAGGAAAAAATAATTAAACATATAAAAAGATCTTAATTCCTAATATCCTAAAAAACGTTTAATTAATAAGAGAAGTTAAAATTTAAATTGTCAGTGAAAACGTGAATTTTTAGTGAAAATTTGAATATTTAGTGAAAATTTGAATTTTTAGTGAAAATTTGAATTTTAAATGAAAATTTGAATTTTTAGTGAAAATTTGAATTTTTAGTGAAAATTTGAATTTTTAGTGAAAATTTGAATTTTTAGTGAAAACTTGAATTTTTAATGATAACTTGAATTTTTAGTAAAAATGCGAATTTTTAGTGAAAATTTGAATTTTTAGTGAAAATTTGAATTTTTAGTGAAAATTTGAATTTTTAGTAAAAATTTGAATTTTTAGTGAAAATTTGAATTTTTAGTGAAAATTTGAATTTTTAGTGAAAATTTGAATTTTTAGTAAAAATTTGAATTTTTAGTGAAAATTTGAATTTTCAGTGAAAATTTGAATTTTTAGTGAAAATTTGAATTTCCAGTGAAAATTTGAATTTTTAGTGAAAATTTGAATTTTCAGTGAAAATTTGAATTTTCAGTGAAAATTTGAATTTTTAGTGAAAATTTGAATTTTCAGTGAAAATTTGAATTTTCAGTGAAAATTTGAATTTTCAGTGAAAATTTGAATTTTTAGTGAAAATTTCAATTTTTAGTGAAAATTTGAATTTTTAGTGAAAATTTCAATTTTTAGTGAAAATTTGAATTTTTAGTGAAAATTTCAATTTTTAGTGAAAATTTGAATTTTTAGTGAGAATTTGAATTTTTAGTGAAAATTTGAATTTTTAGTGAAAATTTCAATTTTTAGTGAAAATTTGAATTTTTAGTGAAAATTTCAATTTTTAGTGAAAATTTCAATTTTTAGTGAAAATTTCAATTTTTAGTGAAAATTTCAATTTTTAGTGAAAATTTGAATTTTTAGTGAAAATTTCAATTTTTAGTGAAAATTTGAATTTTTAGTAAAAATGCGAATTTTTAGTAAAAATTTGAATTTTTAGTAAAAATGCGAATTTTTAGTAAAAATTTGAATTTTTAGTAAAAATGCGAATTTTTAGTAAAAATTTGAATTTTTAGTAAAAATGCGAATTTTTAGTAAAAATTTGAATTTTTAGTAAAAATGCGAATTTTTAGTAAAAATTTGAATTTTTAGTAAAAATGCGAATTTTTAGTAAAAATTTGAATTTTTAGTAAAAATGCGAATTTTAGTAAAAATTTGAATTTTTAGTAAAAATGCGAATTTTTAGTAAAAATTTGAATTTTTAGTAAAAATGCGAATTTTTAGTAAAAATTTGAATTTTTAGTGAAAATTTGAATTTTTAGTGAAAATTTGAATTTTTAGTGAAAATTTGAATTTTTAGTGAAAATTTGAATTTTCAGTGAAAATTTGAATTTTCAGTGAAAATTTGAATTTTCAGTGAAAATTTGAATTTTTAGTGAAAATTTCAATTTTTAGTGAAAATTTGAATTTTAAGTGAAAATTTCAATTTTTAGTGAAAATTTGAATTTTAAGTGAAAATTTGAATTTTTAGTGAAAATTTGAATTTTTAGTGAAAATTTGAATTTTTAGTGCAAAATTTGAATTTTTAGTGAAAATTTGAATTTTTAGTGAAAATTTGAATTTTTAGTGAAAATTTGAATTTTTAGTGAAAATTTGAATTTTTAGTGAAAATTTGAATTTTTAGTGAAAATTTGAATTTTTAGTGAAAATTTGAATTTTTAGTGAAAATTTGAATTTTTAGTGAAAATTTGAATTTTTAGTGAAAATTTGAATTTTTAGTGAAAATTTGAATTTTTAGTGAAAATTTGAATTTTTAGTGAAAATTTGAATTTTTAGTGAAAATTTGAATTTTTAGTGAAAATTTGAATTTTTAGTGAAAATTTGAATTTTTAGTGAAAATTTGAATTTTTAGTGAAAATTTGAATTTTTAGTGAAAATTTGAATTTTTAGTGAAAATATGATTTTTTAGTGAAAATTTGATTTTTTTAGTGAAAATTTGAATTTTTTAGTGAAAATTTGAATTTTTTAGTGAAAATTTGAATTTTTAGTGAAAATTTGAATTTTTAGTGAAAATTTGAATTTTTAGTGAAAATTTGAATTTTTAGTGCAAAATTTGAATTTTTAGTGAAAATTTGAATTTTTAGTGAAAATTTGAATTTTTAGTGAAAATTTGAATTTTTAGTGAAAATTTGAATTTTTAGTGAAAATTTGAATTTTTAGTGAAAATTTGAATTTTTAGTGAAAATTTGAATTTTTAGTGAAAATTTGAATTTTTAGTGAAAATATGATTTTTTTAGTGAAAATTTGAATTTTTTAGTGAAAATTTGAATTTTTTAGTGAAAATTTGAATTTTTAGTGAAAATTTGAATTTTTTAGTGAAAATTTGAATTTTTAGTGAAAATTTGAATTTTTAATGAATATTTGAGAAACAGTTAGAGTATGAAGTAGTCTCTGGTCTATGATCGTTAGTCAAAAGTTCGTGGTCCGTAGCCTACTATACAATGTAGTTCAGTAATGTTGTCCACATTACACAGTTGTCTATATTTTAGACTATAAAGAAGTCCATGGTGTAGTCATATGTCCATTGTCTAAACTATAAAATAGGCCAAATATTCTTAGTAGAAATAAAAGGAAATGTTTGTAATAGTTTGGTCCAATATATAAACTTTTACTTGTTCGCAATTCTAGGCTATAACGTAGTTTATAGCGTACATCATAAAGCATCTCAAAGTATACACTACCAAAGTCTCTAGATCATAGCGTACTACAGAAGGTGATTCAATCTTGATATTTGCAAATTTTCCAAAGTGTAGACTATAACGTTGTCCATTGTTTATACGTTAAAATAGTTCAAAGTGTACATTACGATAAATGTTTTTAGTTAAACTACAAAGAAGTATCGTAATAATGTATTCAAAAAGATATACCCTTTATTTATCCTAATGCTGGACTATAGTTCACAATACCAAAGCTTTTAGGTCATAGCATAGTTTAAGGTTTATATTTACAAGTTATCTATATTATAAACTATAACGTAGACCATAAACTATAACGTAGATTATAAACTATAATGTAGACCATAGTGTAGGCTATAACGTCTACTATTCTAATATAATAATGTAGTCCATGTTAACAGGTTGTGTCCATATTAAAGATTATAACGTAAGGACAACTTAGTCTATCAGTTTGACTGTAACGTAGTCAAAACTATTTCTTTCATTTCTGTGTAATTCAAAATTGTAGTAGAGGTTTAATTTTGACCTTGAAACTTATACACCCAAAGGCTTGTTGGTCCACAGGATCCATCTCATTTTACATTTCAAACTCTATCCCTGTGGTTCACTATCAGAAATCGACCCAAATTTCTGTGTTTAATTTGAATAAATCTTTTAATTAATTTAAACTTCAGAATATTAATAAAATTATCAAAAATATTAATAATAATTTTTTTATAACAAACAATAAAATAGTCTTTAATAAAAATCCCAATTAAAACTATTTTATTGACATTTGCATATAAATGCTGTCTGCCATGTGATTATAACTAAGAAAAAAACTATAATTTCTATATAGAGAAATAAATAAATCAATTGTAGCAATAGACAAAGAGGGAGAGGGTGGGGGAGATAAAGTCATAAATGAATATATTTCGAGTATTTTAATATTTATAGTCTTTTTTAGATTTATCACCCCATATTAAAACAATTAATCCATTTATGTGTATTTCAATTCTATTATATTTCAATACAAATAACACCTGTGTATTGTCAAATTGTTATAATGATGATGACGACGATGACTATAATAAATAGCAATAAAAATAACTACAAATATTATAGTTAAAAAGACCGACAGACGGGAGGACGGACAAGAAAAAAAATTATTTAAATAAATGAAAAACTAAACTGTTCAAACACTTTCTCAATATTGGCAATGGGAATATTGACAATAAATTTAATTGTTTTGCGAAAAAAAAAAAACAATTAAAATTTTTATATACGGCTATGACGAATCTTTAATACCCTACATACATATACGCTCACACATACACTCACAGACGTATACGATATATGACAGGTTTTTTAATACAATTTTTGTCGATTTATAAATTGCAAGTTTACAAAATTTCATCGATTTAACTTAGATATTGTCTCAGATATCGGTCTATATCTTTTAATATACTCAACCGATTTGACTGGTTTCAAATAGGAAACTTTTGAGGACTATAAAAATGATTAAGGCCAAACTTAATTGAGCTCTGTTAATTATTAAGTGTGTCAACAACAGATAGACGGTCAGACAGGCAAAGCTAAGTCGATACAGATATTGACCTGATGCATGAATATATAATTATTAAGAGGTCTGAGACGATTTTTTCTTAGCGTTACATACGAAGTGACAGAGTTAATATACGATACATTACAATTTTTCTTAAGGACCAGGAATATTTAGTGAGTCATAAAATTTTTTATATCTTTGGATATAAGGTTTTTTTGTACTGAACCGATGTTGATAAATTTTGGAGTGAGAATGAAGTACACAAAGATTAATACTTTGGGAAAATTTTATTTGAATTTGTTGATTAATGATTGATAATTTTACGAAAGTTCTTCGCTTGAACTAAGAGGTAATCTCAGATATCGGCCTATAACTTTTAACAAACTGAACCGACTTTGCTGGTTTTAAATGTGAAACTTTTCAGGACTATCAGGATGTGAACGTGCCAACAACAGACTGATAGACGTACAAACAGACAGACACACAGATAGAGAGGTAGAAAAAGCTAAATCGATTAAGATTTCGATTTGATGCAAGAATATATACATTATGGTGTCTGAAATAATTCCTTCTTAGCATCACACACGGAATGACAAATTTAATATGCCCTCTTCACCATTTGTGGTGGTGAAGGGTATAAAAAACGAAAAAAAGTCATAGACTGACTCACTGCAAAAACACATTAATTAAACACTTAAAAACACCTGTGATATTTTTAGAAACATTTCAATTATTCTCGTAAAATTTTTTTCAATTTATTTCACAACAACAAATCTGTTTTTCATCGAAATATTGAAAAAAAGTGACAATTTAAATAGATTTGGCTTAATTTGCCAACATATGTTTTATTTTGTAGTGAATCGGCGGAATTTTCAATTTAAATTTAAATTGTGAAAATAAAAATTTGAAAATTTTTCAATTTCAATTCTCTTGTCAAGATTAACCCGGAAATATGTTTTTTTGTTTTTTGTTTTATCAAATAATCTTCATTTCCTTAACTCAATTCATTCTCTTTTTAGATCCTGATTAAACTTAACAACTATTGTCCACGCAATTAATTCCCTAAACTTTCTCATACTCCCAACTTTTCTCATACAATCAACTTCCTGTTTCTCTCTTTGGTTTGACTGTGTAGATGTCTCTAGTGCATTTCCTCATCCGGTTTAATGCGTGACACACGCATTTTCCGTTTTAAACTATAACTTATAGAATTTTGTTTTAAACTCTTTAGTTTTTTTTTTAATACGAACAAAGAACAATATTTTATACTTAACGTTCAGTTTACTTTAGAGTTCATTTAGCTATTTTGCCCTTAATATGTTCAGGTTAAATAGCTGGAAAAATTATGTGCGTAAATAATGAAAAGCACGCAAAATTATAATTTTTATATAAAAAAATCAATAATTTCTTAAAGGATAAAATTGTCACAAATTAAATGGTTCATGGAACTGAATTTGAACTGCAGCTAAGTTGACTTGAACTAAGCAAGCACTGAGCAAGAACTTAGCAAAGACGGAACTGGAACCGAAAAAGAACAAGAACTGAACTAGAACCGGAATTAGAACCTGAACTGAAACGGAACTAAAATAAAACCGAACTGAAATAAAACCGAACTGAACTAGAACTGAACCAGAATTGAACTAAAACAGAACTAGAACTGAATTTAAACAAAACTACAACTGAACTTGAACTGAACTAGAACTGAACTAGAACTGAACTAGAACTGAATTAGAACTGAACTAGAACTGAACTAGAACTGAACTAGAATTGAACTAGAACTGAATTAGAACTGAACTAGAACTGAACTAGAATTGAACTAGAATTGAACTAGAACTGAACTAGAACTGAACTAGAACTGAACTAGAACTGAACTAGAACTGAGCTAGAACTGAACTAGAACTGAATTAGAACTGAACTAGAACTGAACTAGAACTGAACTAGAACTGAACTATAACTGAACTAGAACTGAACTATAACTGAACTAGAACTGAACTAGAATTGAATTAGAACTGAATTAGAACTGATTTAGAACTGAACTAGAACTGAACTAGAACTGAGTTAGAACTGAATTAGAACTGAACTAGAACTGAACTAGAACTAAACTTTAACTTAACTTGACCTAGAACTGAACTAGAACTGAACCAAAACTGAACTACAAGTAAACTAGAACTAAAATACAACTAAATTAGAACCTGAACTATATCGTGAACTAGAACCTGAACTAGAACCTGAACTAGAACCTAAACTAGAATTCAACTTAATTTTTTGATTTTTATTTTTTCATGATTTTTCTTATTTGAAAAACGAAAAGGAAAAACAAAAACTTTCATTTAGTAAACATTTTTAGTTCAACAATGACAAAATTGGATTTTGTTTCCACATTCGCAGTCTCAAATAATTCTCCTTTTAAATATTTCTATTTTCGCTACTTTCACAAGTTATTAGCAGTGAAATGCCAGAGCCATTTTGATGATAATTAATCGCATTTTATAGTATTATGCTATAAAATTCTATTTGACTGATAATGCGTATTGACAGTTCGAAAGACACATTGAGTAGCTGATATTTTAGAACATATAGTTGTACTTAAAAAATATGCATCTCATAGATAATTGATAAATAAAAGTGAAAAAGAGAAAAGAGAAATATTAAAAAAATGAGGAAATTAAAAATTTTTTTACTACAGTTTTGTTCCGGTTTTAATGGTACTTTAATTGGCATCTTATGGAAAATTTTAAGCTGCATATGTACTGGGAAGGGGTTAGTTTTGTGGCAAATATAAGTTGGAGGAAAAATGGACTGAATAATGTTAGTGTGAGGAGTAAGAGATTAAAAAGTGGAGGAGTTAAAGTGTGAGAAAGATTTTTCAGAAAGATTTGTTTTGGATTTTTCATTCAAAATTTAATACTGAATGATATATAAATTAAATAGAATCTGGAATTTGTTTAACTGTGCGGTTGGAGGTGAAATTTTAACAAAAAGTAGTTTTGTAAGGAACAGAGTTATGAAATGAAATGTTTTTTTTGTAACTACTGTACGTATGATTGATATTAATTATGGACTTATTTGAGGAAATATTATAGAACATAATGGTTTCTTAGGGGTTTTAATTGAAAATAATTTTTATAAAAGCTTACATTTAGGTCCATTTATTAAAGGTTAAAATTCTTTAAAAATTTTTCTTTGTAATGGTGAATTTTTTCTTTACATAAATTGTTTCTGGACTTTTTCCTGAACTTCATTAGAAAATAATCAACATTTTTTATTAATCCAAATTTAATAAATAAATTAATTTTACTTAAATTAAATTTAATAAATTCTTAAGTATTTATTTGTTTGGCACTTTAATAAAATCCCTTAAGATTTAATATGTATTAGGCCTCTTGGGCGTATGATTGATATTAATCACAATTTGAATTATTAATTTGAGTGCATGAGGAAAGGATACAATGATTGACTGCATGCCTGCCTATATTTGAATGAATGCATGTGATTGATTGTTTATTAAATTATAACAAAATCACCAGCATTTGGCTTAAGAAGAATACAAATAAAGATTAAAATCTTTTGATTTTGATTGAAACTAAACAAATAAAATTAAATATTTAGGATTTAAGTGAATTTAATTTTAATTTTCTTTTACTAAATTTCCTTTTTTCTTCAATAAAGCTTTTCAAATGCTAAATTTATTATCGAAACTAAAACTGTCAATCTATTAAAAACCTTAATTAAAGTATTTATCTGAAAAAATCCTCTCAAAAATATATTCCGAATCAAATATAACAGAAATAGATAAAATAGTAAATAGAAGAAATAATCACAATAAAAATTCTTAAATCATTCATATCAAAAGTCATTAGAGATTTAAATAATCCTTTGATTTGTTGCAACCAGACATATGTAAATTAAAATACAAAATTTTCTATACAGACGCAATACAACTGCCAAACAAAAGCTTTGCTTCAGGAGAATAATATTTGCATATCTGTATGTGTATGTGTGTGTGAGTGTCTAGTGCGTATCCTTGTATATTATATATTCTATATACTTTTCCATACGTAGTCAAATAAGTATGTTCGTAGTGCATATAATATTGTTGTTAATATGCTAAAATATCATGTGTCAATTATATAACCAAGTTTCTACTCTCTACATATTCTCCTCTCTCCCTCTCTTTTGTACTCCTATAGAGATAGAATAAAATAGAAACATATCATTTATGTTTAAAATATTTTACAAAAAAAATATATAATGACAGGAATAAATGCTGATGACTATAATGGAAATGATATACAGAGAAAAATGCAAATTTAATATACATTTACATTATTTTTTTTAAGGATGTTATATATTTTGGAAAATTATTATAATGAGCTAAAAGTTTAATATCAAAAATTTAAAAAAATATCAAGATTTTTAATCAAACAAATTTAAAGGAAATTAAGCAGAATTTAAAATATTACTGAAATGTATAATTTTAGAAAACATTTTACGTAAATTTCAAATTTTAGTGAATATTTCAAATTTTTTGTGAAAATTTCATATTTTAATGAAAATTTCCAATTTTAGTGAAAATTTAAAATTTTAGTGAAAATTTCAAATTTTTGCTGAAAATTTCAAATTTTTGCTGAAAGTTTCAAATTTTTGCTGAAAGTTTCAAATTTTAGTGAAAATTTCAAATTTTTAGTGAAAATTTCAAATTTTAGTGAAAATTTTAAATTTTAGTGAAAATTTAAAATTTTTAGTAAAAATTTAAATTTTAGTGAAAATTTCAAATTTTTAGTAAAAATTTAAATTTTAGTGAAAATTTAAAATTTTGGTAATTTTCAAATTATTAGTGAAAATTTGAAATTTTGGTGAAAATTTCAAATTTTAGTGAAAATTTCCAAATTTTAGTGAAAATTTCAAATTTTAGTGAAAATTTCAAATTTTGTGAAAATTTCAAATTTTTGTGAAAATTTCAAATTTTAGTGAAAATTTAAATTTTGTTAAAATTTCCAAATTTTAGCGAAAATTTCAAATTTTAAAAATTTCAAATTTTAGTGAAAATTTCAAATTTTAGTGAAATTTCAAATTTTAGTGAAAATTTCAAATTTTGGTGAAAATTTCAAATTTTAGTGAAAATTTCAAATTTTAGTGAAAATTTCAAATTTTAGTAAAAATTTCAAATTTTAGTGAAAATTTCAAATTTTTAGTGAAAATTTCAAATTTTAGTGAAAATTTCAATTTTTGTGAAAATTTCAAATTTTAGTGAAAATTTCAAATTTTTAGTGAAAATTTCAAATTTTAGTGAAAATTTCAAATTTTAGTGAAAATTTCAAATTTTAGTGAAAATTTCAAATTTTAGTGAAAATTTCAAATTTTAGTGAAAATTTCAAATTTTAGTGAAAATTTCAAATTTTAGTGAAAATTTAAAATTTTAGTGAAAATTTAAAATTTTTAGTGAAAATTTAAAATTTTTAGTGAAAATTTAAAATTTTAGTGAAAATTTCAAATTTTAGTGAAATTTTCAAATTTTAGTGAAATTTCAAATTTTATGAAAATTTCAAATTTTAGTGAAAATTTCAAATTTTTGTGAAAATTTCAAATTTTTTTGAAAATTTCAAATTTTAGTGAAAATTTCAAATTTTAGTGAAAATTTCAAATTTTTAGTGAAAATTTCAAATTTTTGTGAAAATTTCAAATTTTAGTGAAAATTTCAAATTTTAGTAAAAATTTCAAATTTTGAAAATTTCAAATTTTAGTGAAAATTTCAATTTTGTGAAAATTTCAAATTTTAGTGAAAATTTCAATTTTAGTGAAAATTTCAATTTTGTGAAAATTTCAAATTTTAGTGAAAATTTCAAATTAGTGAAAATTTCAAATTTTAGTGAAAATTTCAAATTTTAGTGAAAATTTCAAATTTAGTGAAAATTTCAAATTTTAGTGAAAATTTCAAATTTTAGTGAAAATTTCAAATTTTAGTGAAAATTTCAAATTTTAGTGAAATTTCAAATTAGTGAAAATTTAAAATCAGTGTTTCAATTGTATTTCAACGTTTTATAAATTCAATTTTAGTGATTTAATTCATTAATTTTCTAGTTAATTTTAATTTAGCATATAATTAAGTTTTTTTGATTTCAGATTCTCAAATTCAGATTAGATTTAATGCTGATTAAAGTTCAAATTTAAGTGAAAATGTTAGTTAGACTTTAGTTCGAGATCTTATTCATTTCTAGTTCAGATTTCTGTTTAAATTCTATTACAGACTTTAGTTTAGAATTTGATCTAAATTCTGAATGAGATTTTTGTTTAGATTTTTGTTCAGAATCTGGTTCTATTAGTTCAGATTATTTTCTAAATATTAATTCAAGTTCTAATTGAGATTCTAGACCAGATCCTAATTCTGATTTTAATATAAATTTTTGTTTTGACTTTGGTTCAACTAGAAGTTCGAGGCTTCTTCAGATGCAACTTTGAAGTCTAAATTTATGCTCAAATTTGCTTCAGATTCTATTTAAGGCTGCAGCTACGATTCTTATCCTGACGAATGGTTTACATATATATTTTTATTGGAAAAGCTTAAGGACCTAAAATGTTTTCCTTTTTCAGTATTATAAACTTGTTATTATTTTTATCAGCCACCAAAAATAAAGTTTAAAAAATTATCCACGAAAAAAAGTTGATATTGTGAACAAACACTAACACATGTGCATTTGTAATGTAAAAACTTTATTGATGAAACTTTTTCGATTTAGGTCTTTTTCTCGTTTTTTGTTTAGTGATGACGACAGTTTATTATAAAAATATGAAAAAAAGAAAAAAAAATAGTTATGAAAACAGGGTGTAACGAATATTATTTCCTATTTTATTTAAATGGAAGACACTATTGCGGATCCAATGATACCATTTTCTACCTAACACATCGTTTATGAAAAACCCGTTTTCCGAGTATTTAATGAAAAGGGTCCATTATAAAAGTAAAGATGGTCATACAAAAATACATTTTCCTCTCTTTTTTCGTTAGTAAATACATATGCATGCACAAAATTTAATTAAAATGCAAATATGATGCAGTAACAGGATAATACTCACACACAAACACTTTCCCATACAAATGCTACTAACACCAACAAGCAGCCTCTTTGCACACATACACATACATATTTCTGTTCTCTCACGCACATGATATTCGAAAAAAAGCATTTAAGGTTTTTCATGTATGAGAGAGTGAAAAAAACATATTTTATGTCAGTCATTCTGACTAACTGTCAGTTAACTTTATGTCGGATGTAGTTAAGCCAATTTAACATACCAACATCGTCGCTGTTGTTTCTGCTGCTGCTGTCGATTACAGGGATGACGTTGACGATAACCATAACGTTGATGATGGCGTCTGTTGTTTCCGTTTGTAATATTACAACAATTTTTATGTTCCATATTGTACTTTCTGGTTGAATACATTTTTTTTGTTGTAAATTTAAAAGTTTATTGTTTTACGTCAAATGACAGTAAATTTTTAAAGGAGTTAATCAAATGTTAAATTTCTATTTATATAAAAATCAGTTAAAGATTGTAATATAGATTCTGATCCTGAAATTGATTCCAATTCAGATCTAGTTTAGATTCCAGTTTAGATTCCAGTTCAGATTCCAGTTCAGATTCAAGTTCAGATTCAAGTTCAGATTCTAATTCAGATTCTACTTCAGATTCTACTCAGATTCTATTCAGATTCTAGTTCAGATTCCAGTTAAGATTCCAGTTCAGATTCCAGTTTAGATTCTAGTTCAGATTCCAGTTAAGATTTCAGTTCAGATTCTAGTTCAGATTCTAGTTCAGATTCCAGTTCAGATTCCAGTTCAGATTCCAGTTCAGATTCCAGTTAAGATTCCAGTTTAGATTCAAGTTCAGATTCCATTTCAAATTCCAGTTCAGATTCCAGTTCAGATTCCAGTTCAGATTCAAGTTCAGATTCCATTTCAAATTCTAGTTCAAATTCCCATTTAGATTAAAGTTCGGATTCTAATTCAAGTTCTGATTTCATTCCGGTTCTAGTCCGAATTCAAGTTAAGATTCCAGTTCAGATTCCAGTTCAGATTCCAGTTCAGATTCCAGTTCAGATTCCAGTTCAGATTCAAGTTCAGATTCCAATTCAGATTCTAATTCAGATTCTAGTTTAGATTCTAGTTTAGATTCTAGTTCGGCTTCAGTTTAGGTTCTAGTTCTGATTCTAATTCATCTTCTTATTCAGGTTCTAATTCAGTTTAAGTTTGGATTATGGTTTAATTCTAGATCAGATTCTGGTTGAACTTCTAGTCTTAATAGTGCAGATTTAGATATCGGCTCAGATTATAATTCAAGTTCTAGTTTAGCTTCGAGTTCCGGTTCTAGTTCAGATAAATAAATTCTATCACAAAATCAGATATATTTCGGTTAGATTATAGTTTAATTCTAGCTCAGATTCTGATATCTGTTCAGATTGTTATTCAGATAATAGTTTAGCTTCTAATTTAGCTTCGAGTTCAGGTTCTAGTTTAGATTCTAGTCGACATAATAGTTCAGATTCTAATTTAAAATCTAGTTCAGGGTCTTGTGGAGATTTAAGTTTAGATTCTAAGTCAAATCGCGATTCAGATTCTATTGCACATTAATTTAACTTCTTCAGACTTTTGTTCAGAATAAAATTTTGGTCTCGATCAGATTCTGGTTCAAATTATAGTTGAACTTCTAATTTAAGTTCTCATTCAAATTGTTAGTAAAATTTTTTGTTCAACATTTAATTCGGAATGGATTCTACTTCAATTCTATTTCAGGTTTCACTTTAGATTGTATTTTAGTTAGTCTTATTATAGTGAATCAATTTATAATTAAGATTGTAATAAGGGATCTAGTTCAGATGCATGATTCAAATATTTCTAGACAAAAAAAGCAGATTATAATTATGACTATAATATAAGATCTATTTCAGATTTTAATTCGTAAACCTCGTCATATTCTGCTTTAGAGAATTTTTTAAGTGCGGATTTTGGTTTGGTATTTATTTCCATCATGATTCAGGTTTTAATACAAAATGTAGTTCAAATTCTAAATTAAATTTTATTTGATATGTTACATAAAATCTGGTTTAGAATCTGCTCCCAATACATAGGTACCAGTCTAGAACCTAATTCCAATTTTTGTTCATAGTTTTTTTAAGATTCTAGCTCAGATTTTATCACAGACTGTTATCCATATTCAGATGTTGTTTAGACCATTTTTCGAATTCTAGTTGAGGTTGTGGTTTAGGTTCTTAAGTGGATGCTGGTTCACGATGAGTTGACATCGAAATCAAATTTTAGTTTTTACATAGAGTTTTAATAGAGTTTATTTCAGTAATTATTTTTCGAAACCTCATGGCGTATGATTGATATTAATTATGATACACTTTAAGAAAAACTCTTGCAATTTATTAGTTGGTCATCAAATTTCACATTCAAGGTCCTAAATGAAAGGTATGGACTACTTAAAATAAATTTTGCAGGAATTAATTATTATTAAAATAAATTTCTGTAGAAATTTTTATTTACTTTAAATCTCAATTTAAATATTTAATTAAAGATTTGATAGAAATAATGAAATATTTAATTAAGAATACATTTCTTTTTAATATTTTAGTACAAAGTGTTAAAGGAAAAAGGACAGCAGACATAAAAATAGAGAAATTTATAGTTAACCTAAATTGTCCTTATACCACAACTGTCAGTATGACATATTTATTTTAAACATGTTAAATCCTGTTACTTAACATTTTTTTTATATTCCTGCATTGTAATAAAGCAAGAAAATGGAATGAAAAAATGACTACTAAATATTGCCTTCATTTTTTTCATTTCACTTAACTACTTTTAGTTCTATTTTTACTACTTTTTTTTTGCATATTTGCTAGAACTGATTCTAGCAAATTGAAAAACTTATTCATTACTGTTTAAAGCTACTTAAAATGTCTTTTTCATATCTTTGTACTTCAAACTTTATGAGACGATGACTACCAACCAACATGTTTCAGGCTGAACTTCTATATAAAATGACTGGAAGGAATATAGAAAACCAAACCAAATACTACTTTTAGTCCAAAAAATGTATGTAAAATATAAGTATTTTATATGTAGTTGTATAAGTGTATTTGTGTGTGTGTGTCTGTGTTGGTGTTAGTATCTGTCGGTTTGTATATAAGTGTATGTCATATTTTATTAAATCTGCATTTGGTTCAGAATATAACATCAACCTGTCAACATTTTCATACAACTTAAGTAAAATTGATGCTGCATACTTTTGGGCGAGATCTTTTTTATTTTCTCTCTTCTCTGGCTCTTTTTTTGTGTTTTATACTACAGTTGTTTGCATATTGTAGGACTACTAACACTACCACAACTTCATTTATTTATTTTTTTTGCTTTTTTTTACAATTTGTGTCCTGTGTATTGTATGAAGTTATGACACTTATTCCTTCACCCATACACTCACTCATTTATAGTTTTCTTTTGGTAGAGTGTCTTGGTGTGCAAATGATGCGTTCGTTGAGTTTCTGTTGTATATTTTTATTCCTTTTTTTGGATTCAGTCTTGTGTTATTTATCTCAAGTTTGGCTGTATATTATGGTCTACACAGCCGTCTTTGTCCTTCAGTGTCACGTAAGTGGTATTATAAACGGATTGTTATTTGTGAAAAGGATGTAGACTTTTAAACAAATATTTATTATGAACTTAAAGGAAAGACTGACAGTTTTATGCTCCAAAGAAAAAAAAAAACATAAATTGTTCAACTCTTTGGCCATAAAGAAACGGGTCAAAGTTTAAGAACGAAATTTTTTTTAAAAATTAAAAGTTCAGTAAAAAATATCTATTACTTAACAAAAAGTTAAGAATCGAGGTAAAGTCTATTAGCAAAACAATTTTGTTGGCTTTAATTTGCCTCAAGAATCGAGAAATTATATTCAGAAATTTTCTATTTGCACTTAATTTTCTTAAAAATTCCCTTATTTATATTAATCATACGCACCTTTATGTTAAAAAAACTTTAATTAATTTGAAAACTTTTAAACCAATTTAAAAGTAATTTTTTAACAAAATTAATAAACCACATAATGAAATTTTCATTCTTAATAACTCTAAAAATCTCGTTTCACAAAAGTGTCTTTAGAGCCTAAATAAATCCTTTTTCAAAAAAAAAGTACTTTAATTTTCTTTTAGAGAAAAATAATCTCTAAAGTCTCGTTTACTTGCAAAATATAATATTTCTATTAAAACAAAAATCCTCAAAAATATTAAAACTAAAATTTTACCCCCAAAAATATCATAAATTTTCTAAAATCCTTTGAACAAAAAATCTTTCCATAAAGAAAAAAAAACTCTAAATAAATTGTCATTTGCTTTTAAACTCTTCCTTCTTTTCTTTTTCTCTTTCATTCAAATATTGATAAGCAAAAACGGCAAAAGTTTTTCTTTCAAACAAATTTGAACAATCTTTTGTATTTTTAAGAGCCAAATAATAACGATTCCCTGGAAGGTTGTAGATTTACACAATATGCTACATGGCTTTCAAATCCATTCAGAATTGTTCCCATAGAAATATATAACACTTTTTCTTTTACTTCGATTATATATTTCTTTCATCATTTTGGTCTTTTTTGAAATCTTTACAAAAAAAATCTATACTTTTAACTGCCTTTTGCCTGTGTTGAGGGACACTAAAAATATATACATGTACATAAATACATGTATATGTACACAAATACACTTGTATTAAATTTGTCGAAATTGAAGTTGAGAGTTTGAATATGCTGATACATGCAGTAAAAGGCATATGCACACTCGAATTTATGCATAAAATATATGCGGGAGCATTTACAGTGAATAACAAAAAAATGTTAAATCAAAAGATTTCTTGGGTTGAATTAGTTGAAATGAAGTTGAAATGAATTAGAATTGGACTAGAGCTGAACTAGAACTGAACTATAATTGAACTAGAATCGAACTAAAACTGAACTAGAACAGAACTTGAACTGAAGTAGAACTAAACTTGAACTGAATTAGAACTGAACTAAAACAGAACTTGAACTGAACTAAAAATGAACTAGAACTGAACTAAAACTGAACTAGAGCAGAACTAGATCTAAACTAGAACTGAATTAGAACAGAACTTGAAATGAAGTAGAACTGAACTTGAATTGAATTAAAACTGAAGTAGAACTAAACTCGAACTGAATTAGAACTGAACTAGAACTGAACTAGAACTGAACTAGAGCAGAACTAGATCTAAACTAGAACTGAATTAGAACAGAACTTGAACTTAACTAGAACTGAACCAGAACTGAACCAGAACTGAACCAGAACTGAACCAGAACTGAACCAAAACTGAACGAGAACTGAAGAGAACTGAACTAGATTTAATCAACAATTTAATTTACTACCAGAGGTTCATTCCAAATGTGAACTAGAATCCGAACTATAATATGAAGTGGGATCGAAATTAGAATATAAAGAAGAACTTGAAATGAAATCAAAAATAAAATGTGAAATGGGACATGGAATAGAGTTTTGACTAGAATATTTAACTGGAATCCGTTTGATGTGGAATCTGAAATAGAATTTGAACTGGAATTTTAACTTGATTCTGAAATAAAATTTAGTTTTGAATCTGAACAAGAATGTGCAGTAGAGATTGAATTGAATTAAGAATCTGAAATCTCCAGTAAAATATGATATAGAATCATAACCACAATCTGTAGTAGAATATGGGCTGGAATTTGAGTTATAATCTGAAATATAATCTGAACTAGAATCGGGTATAGAGTAAAAACTGAACTCTGAAGTGGATTATAAATTAGAATCTGAAAAGAAATATAGACTTGAATTCGCATTGGAATCTAAGTTAGCATCTTTAATAGAATTAAATTTGAACTTGATATGAACTATTATCAAAGTGGATTTCAAGGCGAACTGCAATGGAATCAGAACTTGAAAACTGAAACAGAACAAAAACTTTGTTATGAACTGGTAAAGAACTTGGTTGAGATGTGGATTTTAAGATACAGTTAGAATCAAACCAAGTATCTGAACTGCAATCTGTAGTTCTGAATTGGAATCTGAAAGTTTAACTCAATCCAATTTTAACTCTCTACTATATTCTGGAGATAACATCTTAATCAGATTATAAATTGGATCCTTAATTTCTATTTGAACTGGATTTTGATATGAAAAGAAAGTTGGAATGAAAGCAAACATCTAAGGTAGAAGTTCTTGAGTTCTGGAATGTTATCATATATGGAATTGAACTGGATGAGACCGAACTGAATAATATGAAGTAAACTATATACTTGGACTTTATTGGACTTTATTTTATAATTAATTTGAATCTGAATTCGTGTCTAAACCAGAATCCGAGCTATTGCAATTTTAGCCATAATTTTAGTATCGTTATAAGATCTGATCTGGCATTTTAATTAAAATCTGAATTAAAATTTGGACTTTATTTCAGCTACAAATAAAGTAGATACTGAGTAACAATCTGAACTAGAATTTCAATATGAGCAATAATTTCAAGTATAATCAGTATCTGAACCAGACTTGGACTGGAATGTGAATAAGAATGTGAGCCACAATTTGATCTGTTATATGATTTCAAATTTGCGTTAATGTCTGTACAATGACTAAAACTTGAACTGAACTTGAACTAAACTTGAACTAAACTACATTTAAAATTTCTTTTCTACCATGTTTTGCTTCCTACTGTTTTATTTATTTTATATATTTTTTGTGTTTTTGCATTTATTGCAAATTTTTTAAGTATTTTTTATATATGTATTGTGTGTATATATATATGTTTTTATAGGTAGAGTAGCAGCATCAGCAACATCATTTTCTTCATCAGCATCAGCAGCATCATTGGAGTGCAGTTCAAATATCACACCTACACTTTAAAGTGTTTGCGTTTGCAAACATTCACATGCACTCACAAACACTTTAACAAATATATATGGAGTATTTTGTATACATATGTAGATTCACACATATTTCTTGCTATTGCTGCTGTTGCTTTTTCTTATTTTATATTATTAATATTATATACACACACACACATGCATACATAGATAAACATTTATATAAAATTTGTTTATATCTTTATATGTGAGAATGAATTTAATACTAAAGACTAAATATTAAGTAGAGAGCAAAAGAAAACCTGTTTTTTTTTCAATACAAAAGATATTGAATTTTATGCATTTCTGTATGTGTGTGAGTGTGTGTGTGTAAAATATTATATAAAAATATGAAAGGATAATAGGAGTTGTATGTGTTTATGAAAATATTCTTATGTATCTGAATATACTCATATTTATTTGTATAAGTGTCTTTCTATCTTTGTGTTTGTTTGTTGCTGTTGTTGATGTGATTGTTTTTTATGGAACATCTGTACATTATTATTATTGTTGTTGTTGTTGCTTCTGCTGCTGCTGCTGTTGTTGCATTTGTATTGAATTATGGAAATATTTTGTTCTTTAGTGTTTGAAATTAAGTTGCTGCTTTCATTTCATTTTATTTTATTCTTTTTTCTCTTATTTGTGAAATTTTTTAAATATTTCATTTATTTATGTTTAGTTTCATTTGTGCTCCATTCTGAATCTCTTCTCTTATCTTAAATAATTTATAAGTCAAAAATGATTTAATTCATAAATAAAAATTTTTAATATAAAAATACACAAAAAAGAATATTCAATAGTTTTTGCTTAACATTTAAGAAAATTTTCAAATTTAAAATGAATTTTGATATCTGAAATGCATATGAACTTTCATATAAGGAGTGAGATCGAAAAATTCTTAACATACATATTTATTAATCACCTGTTGCAACGTTATAGTCAGTAAAGCACGAATATATTATAGTCTACACCACATTGTTTGTTGTAAATGGCAGCTGCGAAAAATTTATGAGCGACCCTCGTTAAATTTGCTTTTCTGATATATGATAAAGTGTGGAGTACATTAATATGATACTAACATTTATGTAAGATGTATGCTTTTAAAAAGTTTGTTTTCTGGGTGGTTATATCCAAGCTAAAAGTAATGATGGACCAACCCTCGTATAAATTTGAACATCAATTTTAAATCATATTTATCTTAATTTGACCAGTTGTTATTACAATACCAACGTATATGTGAGATTTATGCTCTTCAGCGTAATGCTTGGAAGGGCGCTTACATGACACCTATGGGGAGTAATGGACCCTCGCATTTATGATTAAGTGTGAAGTACAATAATATGTTACTAACATATATGTAAAATGTATGTTTTTAAAAAAGAATTTTTTGTGGGTGGTTATATCAAAGCTTAAAGTAATGATGGACCAACCCTCGTATAATTTGGAACATCAATTTTAAATCATATTTATCTTAATTTGACCTGTTGTTATTACAATACCAACGAATTTATAAGATTTGAAAAAGGGGCTTATATGTGACCTATGAGAAGTAATGGACCGTCCCTCGTATAATTTGTTACATCAATTAGGAATAATATAACTGTTTTTGTTAAGAATTTCATTGAAATCGCTTTATATTTAGGACTTTTATGACATTAAACCGGGGGGACATTTGTACGGAAACTACCTAAATATATTGGACCGAATTGGTCGAATGGTATATATAATGGTTATTATACATAATACCCCAACTACCTACGGTGATTAATTTATTGAAATTATTATGAAAATTTATATAAAATTAAATAAATAATTTTATAGTTTTAAGTGAGAAATTTTGAACCATTTTCGGAAAACCTTCAATTAACGATTTTTCACTTTGGTCCAACAGATAGACCATGGAATCTACCACACTTTTAGACACAATTTTTACGCTCTTTAATTCTATTTTAACAAGAACCCAATATCTCTTCACTGGCCTTAGCTGAAGGCAATTTGGAGGAACTGCCACTCTTATGTACTTAAACCTGCATTAGCTTTAACTTTTCTTACCAGACAGTCCGACCACTGTTCTAAACGGGCTGATTTTCTACCTGATGCGTAGAAAACTGATTTGAAAATGCTTTGTACTTTTTCTTTAGAAACATCATGTGGACTATTGATTCTACCTGCAGCAGGTTTTCTATCAACGGATAAGTTCTCCAGGTACTGGTAAATTGCAATGGAAAGAAACATATTCTAGAACCAAGTTGGTTTTTGAAGAAAGTATTTAATAAAATTTTTGGTCACTCACTAAAAAATAAAATAAAGTTTTAAGTTTTAATGAAAAATGTATGTTAAATATTTTTCAATCTCACTTCTTATTATGAAAATTTTAATCCATTTCAATATAATGAAAATTCTTATTTTTCATATGATTTCAAATTTAATTCAATTTCAAAATTAATTAAGGATTTAAAGAGGAATTTCTAAAATAATTTCAAATTAATATTAATCATACGTACAGTATGTTAAATATTTATTTAATCAGAAGTAAAACTATATTAAATTAACGTTATTAGATAAAAGAACATTAATACACAATTTTAGTTTTTCTGTCCATAACTATAAATGATTTCATTAATTTATTTGCAAATTGCGTTATTTATAACTTAATTTGCATGTGGATTTGTTAATTGTCATATTAGCGAAATCGATTATGGGTTTGGCAGAGTACCAGACATACAAAAATAATGTACAACTGATGTGGAATTAACTAAACCACAACTGAAAATTAATCTGAATAAAATCTGAACTTAACACTAAACTTGAATCGTAACTCACTAAAGTCTGAATAAGAATTTTGAGTAGAATTTGAACTGTAACCCGAAACAGAAACTGAAATTATAATCAAAATTAGTATCTCAACTAGAATTTTATCTCTAATATGGACCACAGTCTAAACACAAGAGTTTAAAAAAAATTAAACTCAAATCTGATCAAAAATTTTAACTGGATTAGGAAGTAACAAGAATGAGAGCATGTTTAAAAGTAAACCAAAATCTAAACGAGGAACTGTTCTAAATCCGAACCTAAATCTGAGAAATCTAAATTGGAATATAAACAAGAGTTTAAAATAAAACTGAAAATTAAAACTGAACTGATTTATTTTAAGCAAAAATCTATATTGAAGTAGGAATCGGAATATTATCTTGATCCAAAACAAGAATCAGAAAAAACGTCGGAACTAAAACTTAAACCTGAACTTGAAACCAGAATCATGAATTAAAATCTTTTCAAGAATCTAGCAAAATGTGAACTAGAACTTGACAGAGAATCTGATTCAGAACCCGAATCTGAACTGGAGTGTTTGCTAGAATCTGGACTAGGATGAGACACTGGATTAGAACTATTATCTGAACTAAGAAACGTCCTTTAATCTGAATTAGAACCAGAACAAATTATGCATCAAAATCTGAACTAAAATCAGTACGACTTTTTTTTAATTGAAATTTTCACAAAAAATTGAAATTTTCACAAAAAATTGAAATTTTCACAAAAAATTGAAATTTTCACAAAAAATTGAAATTTTCATAAAAAATTGAAATTTTCATAAAAAATTGAAATTTTCATAAAAAATTGAAATTTTCATAAAAAATTGAAATTTTCATAAAAAATTGAAATTTTCATAAAAAATTGAAATTTTCATAAAAATTGAAATTTTCATAAAAAATTGAAATTTTCATAAAAAATTGAAATTTTCATAAAAATTGAAATTTTCACAAAAATTGAAATTTTCACTAAAAATTGAAATTTTCACTAAAAATTGAAATTTTCACTAAAAATTGAAATTTTCACTAAAAATTGAAATTTTCACTAAAATTGAAATTTTCACTAAAAATTGAAATTTTCACTAAAAATTGAAATTTTCACTAAAAATTGAAATTTTCACTAAAAATTGAAATTTTCACTAAAAATTGAAATTTTCACTAAAAATTGAAATTTTCACTAAAAATTGAAATTTTCACTAAAAATTGAAATTTTCACTAAAAATTGAAATTTTCACTAAAAATTGAAATTTTCACTAAAAATTGAAATTTTCACTAAAAATTGAAATTTTCACTAAAAATTGAAATTTTCACTAAAAATTGAAATTTTCACTAAAAATTGAAATTTTCACTAAAAATTGAAATTTTCACTAAAAATTGAAATTTTCACTAAAAATTGAAATTTTCACTAAAAATTGAAATTTTCACTAAAAATTGAAATTTTCACTAAAAGTTGAAATTTTCATTAGAAATTGCAATTTTCCTCTTAAGCTATTTTTTAAATCCCCTTTTTCAATCGATTTTAAAATATTTTCCCAGTGATCATGTGGAAGACTAATTTTAGTTTTTTGTTTAAAATTATTATATATATTTTAATATTGTTAATATTAGTTTCGACAAAATTAGGTGAAATGGCTAAAACAAATTAAATAGAATTTTAGTGAATTATTACAAATTACAGCGAATAGATGTGGAGACTATTAATTTTCTACACAATTTTTGTGAAATTATCGGTGGCGTTGGCTGTACTGTAAGACGTCATCAGGACAATATCACTCAAAAAAAAAATGGAATTTTCGAGATATAAAATGAGGCCATTCAAATTTTTGGATTTAAAAGCCAATGGTTTTTAAAGGCGGTGCACAAAAAAGAATTGTAAATATTTTTAAACAACAGTTGGAGAAAGCTTTAAATGTTCTACCTTTCAAGTGTACTGTTTTTGAGCTATAAAGGAAAAGCTTTTCAAATTAGCTAAATGCCGAATAGCTTCCCCTCCACAAATTTTCGTGCTTCATTTTTTTACTTTTATGAAAAACTTCTTAGCGATTATTTCAACGGGAATAATAATAATAAATTTATCACAAATTTAAGTCACTTATCTCCCATCAAGTGTTTTAGGGTAAATGTTCAAATATTAATTTATGAAAACACCTGCTTTGGAATAAAAACCTTGATAATTAAGTGATTTTCTGTTTTAAATGTCTAGTGAATAAATAAATAAATAAATTTTGTTAAATTAAAATAAAAAAATTGATTATTTATTAAAAACGCTTTTAAATTATTTCAACTTTAATAATTGAGTCATTTTATTGAAAACAAATGTAAAATATTTACTCTTTTTATATTTTATTCATTAGATCAGCGGGTTTTAAATATTTAATGAATTTTAATTATTTTTTCGCTGACATGAACAAAAAATTGACAATATTCTATGAAGTATTTAATTGATGATACATTCATTTTTAGCATTGTCTGATTATAAATCAAAAGACTGCATTTTATTAATATTATTTGTAATTTGTAAAATTATATAATTAAAAATGTATTATTACCTTTTTCACATGTATGTACCAAAATTGTTTATACTACAGTGTTTTAGGCATTAATTACTATAATTAACAATAAGAGGAGAAATTACCTGAAATAAGAGAAAAGAGAAAAATTTTACTGTTATTAATGAAGTTTTTAAAGCTGTATATTGAAATGATTATAAGTTAATGATTATAATTCTAAAATATTCGACACAATAGTTTATGATGACTTTTATTCAAAAGACAATAATATAGACTTTTAGTAATTTAGATTGATACAGCGATAACTTTGATCATCCTTTAGTCCGCCTTTCTGAATTTTAATCCAAACTTAATTCTGAAACAAAATCTGAGGTAGAAACTAAACTAGAATCTCAGTTATAATCTAAAACAGAAAATTCTGAACTTAAAACAAATTGAAAGTCTAAACAAACACCGGAACTGGGATCTCAACAATATATTGAAACAAAAACTGAACTAGGACTCAACTAAATTCTGATGAAAAATTTGAGTTATTACCTCAAACTGAAGATTGTGAACTAGAATTTGAACTAAAATATGAACTGGGATATGAACTACAACTGAACTAAAATTTATTTAGAATCTCAACTAAAATATGACTTAAATCTTAACCTTAATCTGAGATAGAATTCGAACTAGAATTCGAACTGGAATCTAAACCATAATCTGAATTGGAATGGGAACTAGAATGTAAAACAGAATCTGAACTATAAAATGAAATAAAATATAAAGTAGAATTTGAAATAGAATCTGATCTATAATCTAAACTAGAACTGAAACTTAAGTTCCCACTATGATGACACTAAAGTCTCAACTAAAGTGAGACTAAAGTCTCGACTATAGTGAGACTAAAGTGTAGACTATAGTGAGACTAAAGTCTCGACTATAGTGAGACTAAAGTCTCGACTATAGTGAGACTAAAGTCTCGACTATAGTGAGACTAAAGTCTCGACTATAGTGAGACTAAAGTCTCGACTATAGTGAGACTAAAGTCTCGACTATAGTGAGACTAAAGTCTCGACTATAGTGAGACTAAGTCTCGACTATAGTGAGACTTAAAGTCTCGACTATAGTGAGACTTAATTCTCGACTATAGTGAGACTTAAATTCTCGACTATAGTGAGACTAAAGTCTCGACTATAGTGAGACTTAATTCTCGACTATAGTGAGACTAAAGTCTCGACTATAGTGAGACTTAATTCTCGACTATAGTGGGACTAAAGTCTCGACTATAGTGAGACTTAATTCTCGACTATAGTGGGACTAAAGTCTCGACTATAGTGAGACTAAAGTCTCGACTATAGTGGGACTAAAGTCTCGACTATAGTGGGACTAAAGTCTCGACTATAGTGGGACTAAAGTCTCGACTATAGTGAGACTAAAGTCTCGACTATAGTGAGACTAAAGTCTCGACTATAGTGAGACTAAAGTCTCGACTATAGTGAGACTAAAGTCTCGACTATAGTGAGACTAAAGTCTCGACTATAGTGAGACTAAAGTCTCGACTATAGTGAGACTAAAGTCTCGACTATAGTGAGACTAAAGTCTCGACTATAGTGAGACTAAAGTCTCGACTATAGTGAGACTAAAGTCTCGACTATAGTGAGACTAAAGTCTCGACTATAGTGAGACTAAAGTCTCGACTATAGTGAGACTAAAGTCTCGACTATAGTGAGACTAAAGTCTCGACTATAGTGAGACTAAAGTCTCGACTATAGTGAGACTAAAGTCTCGACTATAGTGAGACTAAAGTCTCGACTATAGTGAGACTAAAGTCTCGACTATAGTGAGACTAAAGTCTCGACTATAGTGAGACTAAAGTCTCGACTATAGTGAGACTAAAGTCTCGACTATAGTGAGACTAAAGTCTCGACTATAGTGAGACTAAGTCTCGACTATAGTGAGACTACAGTCTCGACTATAGTGAGACTACAGTCTCGACTATAGTGAGACTAAAGTCTCGACTATAGTGAGACTAAAGTCTCGACTATAGTGAGACTAAAGTCGACTAGGACTAAATCTCGACTAGTGAGACTAAAGTCTGACTATAGTGAGACTAAAGTCTCGACTATAGTGAGACTAAAGTCTCGACTATAGTGAGACTAAAGTCTCGACTATAGTGAGACTTAAGTCTCGACTATAGTGAGACTAAAGTCTCGACTATAGTGAGACTAAAGTCTCGACTATAGTGAGACTTAAGTCTCGACTATAGTGAGACTAAAGTCTCGACTATAGTGAGACTAAAGTCTCGACTATAGTGAGACTAAAGTCTCGACTATAGTGAGACTAAAGTCTCGACTATAGTGAGACTAAAGTCTCGACTATAGTGAGACTAAAGTCTCGACTATAGTGAGACTAAAGTCTCGACTATAGTGAGACTAAAGTCTCGACTATAGTGAGACTAAAGTCTCGACTATAGTGAGACTAAAGTCTCGACTATAGTGAGACTAAAGTATCGACTATAGTGAGACTAAAGTCTCGACTATAGTGAGACTAAAGTATCGACTATAGTGAGACTAAAGTCTCGACTATAGTGAGACTAAAGTCTCGACTATAGTGAGACTAAAGTATCGACTATAGTGAGACTAAAGTATCGACTATAGTGAGACTAAAGTCTCGACTATAGTGAGACTAAAGTCTCGACTATAGTGAGACTAAAGTCTCGACTATAGTGAGACTAAAGTCTCGACTATAGTGAGACTAAAGTCTCGACTATAGTGAGACTAAAGTCTCGACTATAGTGAGACTAAAGTCTCGACTATAGTGAGACTAAAGTCTCGACTATAGTGAGACTAAAGTCTCGACTATAGTGAGACTAAAGTCTCGACTATAGTGAGACTAAAGTCTCGACTATAGTGAGACTAAAGTCTCGACTATAGTGAGACTAAAGTCTCGACTATAGTGAGACTAAAGTCTCGACTATAGTGAGACTAAAGTCTCGACTATAGTGAGACTAAAGTCTCGACTATAGTGAGACTAAAGTCTCGACTATAGTGAGACTAAAGTCTCGACTATAGTGAGACTAAAGTCTCGACTATAGTGAGACTAAAGTCTCATTTATATACTAGAGCCTCATTCGTTTTAAAGTTTTGACTAAACTGAGTTTATAGCATCTTCTGTAGATAAACAAAAGTCTCGACTTTTGGGAGATAAATTCTTTGTAATGTAACTAGTTTCTTTTCTTTCTACAATAGTAAGACTGAGGTTTCGATTTTGGTTACTCTAAAGTCGCAACTATAAAGAGACTAAAGTCTTGATTATAATAAAATTAAAATTTGTTTGTAGAGATATTAAGTTCTTAACTATAGAGAGTATAAGGTCGACTATAGTGAGTCCGTAGAGTCGGCTATAGAGAAACAGCGAAACAGTGGGGAAACTTTAGTATTTTAATAATATTCCATATTCTTTTTTCTCTTTTATTTACAACATTTTTATTTTTATAACATCATAACTTCATTTCTCTGTTGGAAATATACAAAAAAAAAAATAGTTCTTTTGATCTTTAGCAAACCGTCCGATTCATGTCTGCTGTCATGTTCAAAACATCTGCTGTCAAATTAGTAACTTTAGAATGATTATTATTTTATGTTCATATTTTTTTAGTTTTATAATTTTTGCTGTTAATTTTATATTCATATAAAGAATTATTATTGTGTAAAAAGTTGTTGTTTTTTTTGCGGTTTTCATAACAATTACATTGAATAATACAAATTTATGAATATATGAATATGAATTATTTTCATTTCATGATAATGTAATTTAAACATTTATTTATGATGGATCGTTAGCAGGAAAAGTGTTTTAAATTGAAAATCTGAAAAATGAGATTAAAAAAAGTTATACGAAGGAAAAAAGTTGATTTAGAACTTTTTAGCTAAGAAAGGCTTTTTTGTTCTCTTAGTTTTAGTGAGAGAGATGCAAGGTAGGAGGGTACTCGAATTTGCTGGAAATATAATAATTATTGATACTTTCTTTTTTCCTTAATTTCTGGCTAAAAAAAAATGATTCAGTTTGTAGAATTTTTTGTAACTCCTGCCAGTTTTGTTGGTCACTGTTATAACTGATAAAAAGTTTTTGTTATATTTTTAATTTAATCAAATATTAAAATGTTGTCAACATTTTTTTAAAACTTAATTAACAATAAAAAACCGCAAAACATATAATTTTTCTCTTCTCCTCCATTTAAAAAAAGAGGAAATTAAAAATATTTTTTTTTAGAATTTAATAACTGTACTTTAGCCCTTTTTATTATCGTAATATTTCACCACACCCCTAACAGTGATAGAACCTAATAATTTCTTTTGTGATATGACATCCAGGATGCCCACATATTCACCTGCTGGAACATAAGTAGGAAACTTACTTTCATCATATTTAAAACCGGTCACCGTATAATTGAAATCCTTTGAAGAGAAACGAAAAATCAGAACTTTAAATAAAAATGATTTGCTTCCACAATTTACCTTCTTCAAAGGACACTTAAAATTATCTACATTCAAATATGTTTTTATTGTTTCCACAAAGACACGAAACACTTTATGTCGTTGTAAATTGCCAAAAAATTCACAGCCATTCGTTCGTATATTTAACAGGGTCCAACGTCTCATATTTTTAGGATAACAATTTACAGCTACATTGATATCGAAGGAGTTTAAAACCTCAGCAAGTATCATATAACAATCTATACCGTTTCGGGTTTGATTTGGGCCTTGGGACCGTAAGAGACAATTAAGTTCCTTAATGAAAGATGAGGCATTGTGAGAAGCCGACGTGTGTATTAGTTCTATACGATAATTTCGCTGTAAAATAACACAAATTCATTGTAATACATTTGAAAAAAATATAACTTGTCAAATACCTTTTCCTGAGCCTTAAGCTCGCCCAGAATAACAGCCAAGAATATTAGCTGGATTTTAATGTACATTCTGCTTTGTAGATATAAATGAATAAAAATAATTTTCTAAAAATATTTTTTGGTTTTTGCTGAAATAAAATTTTTCCAAAAATTGATATAAACTAAAAGCATTTAAGCCAATTATTAATATATATTTTAATTAATTATAATTAATTATTTTAATTAATTTTGTAGAACTAATTTCAAGTACATTTGTTTCGATGATCTATAAAAACACTTTGTGGTATTTAACAAAGGTTGATAATACCCTATCAAAGGCACACTATAGTGTAGAATATGGTCTCTTAACAGACTAAAGTTTAATCTCTTTACAGTCAGTATGGTATATATTGGGTCAGAATAGTCTGAATTATAGAGTTACTTCTGTTGGGACAAAGTATAAAAAAAAAAAATTGGAAATAGAACTAAAAAAGAACTTAAACAGAACCGAAACTGAACTAAACTGCAACTGAATTATAATTGAACTTTAACTGAATAATAACGGAACTATAAGTGAGCAATAACTGAACTAGAGCTGAAGTAGAACTGAACTAGAACTAAAGTAGAACTGAGCTAGAACTGAATTAGAACTGAACTGGAACAGAATTAGAACTGAACGAGAATTGAACTGGAAGTGAATTAGAACTAAAGTAGAAATGAGCTAGAACTGAATTAAAACTGAACTAGAATGAACTAGAACTAAACTAAAACTAAACTAGAACTGATGTAGAACTGAAGTAGAGCTGAACTAAAACTGAACTAGAAGTGAACTAGAACTGAACTTGAACTGAACTAGAACTGAACTTGAACTGAACTAGAACTGAACTAGAACTGAACTAGAACTAAACTAGAACTGAGCTAGAACTGGACTAGAACTGAACTGGAACAGAATTAGAACTGAACTAGAACTGAACTGGAACTGAATTAGAACTGAACTAAAACTGAGCTGGAACTGAACTAGAACTAAACTAGAACAGAACTAGAAATAAAGTAGAACTGAACTAAAACTAAATTGGAACCGAATTAGAACTGAACTAGAATTGAACATGAACTGAACTAGAAATGACATAGAGCTAAACTAGAATTGAACTAGAACTGACAACTAAACTGGAATACGTATGAACTCTTGACTACAGATAGACTAAGCACCAACTCCGCAAAGACTATAGTGTTGAATATACTTAGATTTTTATATCTACAAGACTAATAAGATCCAGGTTATGAATATAATAACCATAATATGTATATAATGTAACTTTAATGTGTACTGAGGACCATAATATGGAATAAGGGTATACAACAAGCCGTGTTTTAGATGCACAAACTATAGTCGGGCCTGTGACCACACTACCGTGTGGACCATTGACCGACTTAAGTCTTAGATGTAGTTACACTATGGTGATTCTATAGTCTTAATTGAGTAGACTATAGAATCACCATAATATAATTATATTATAGAGTAACTTCAATCTAGATAACAGAACCGCTAGTGTCTGAAATATCCTTTCGCTATAATCTGGGTAATAGAGTCTATATAATATAGTTTTTAAACTTACGATTGTCTGTATTATTGAGTGATATAATGTGGTATATAGTACCACCATTATCTGGGACTAAAGAGGCAATATAGTTTGGATATTATAGTCGTTTATCTCTGGACTATAAATACAATAAACTCATATTCTGGACAATATAAACACTACTTTCTTGACTATAGGTGTACTCTTAGTTATAGATTTGCTGTAGTTCAGGATATATGGAACCACAAAAGTCTGGAATAAGATCAATTAAAATCTCGATCTACTTTATACTGGAATATTGAGGCATTAAATTGTGGACTACATATTCTTTACTATATAGCCATTAGGGTCACTACAATTTTTACTGTATAACTACTATATTTTAAAATGTGCACAATAGAAACACCTACAATCTGAACTATATTGTCTGAACTTTAGACCTAATGTTGTATAGACTATAGAACTACTATAGTATTACCCAATTACATACTAAAGTCCGAGCTATATTGTTACTATTCCGTGGATTATTAAAGCACTATAATATGGATTATAGAGGCAACAGTGTTTGGACTATAGAGATACTACATTTTGAACTACAGAGTCTCTAATATAGAACTGCTATCGTCTGTACTATAGTTGCACTACTATAAAATCTGCACTATACAATTAATATGGTATGCGGAATAGACCTAGTATTCGCTGGATTATAGAGCTTCTGTTGTCTGTATTTTATGATATCTATAATAAGCTATAGAGTTACTATTCCCTAAATTATAAAAACATATTAGTTTGTAGTAAAGAGTCAATAAAATTTAGATCATATGGATAATATATTTTTAAAAATAAAGTCACTTTAGTATAAACTAAAGTTTCACTATAATTTGAACTTTGGTTAATTATAATCTGAACTTTAAAGTCATTATAACTGACACTCTATACTATATAGTTTTGGCAATGATATGGATTTACTGATACTAATGGAAAATTACAGTATTAACGTAATGCTCACAATTCCATTTTCTTGACTAAATTCATTATTGCAGAATATATTAATTAAATTTTCCTTTCCATTTAAATAAATCATTCCATAGTTTAATTCTTGTATATCGTTTCTAATTGTATGTTCAATGACAAGATATATTTAATTATACATTTGCATATCTACATATATTTTTTTTAATTATATATTTATAGAGGTGGTTGGCTAAACAAATCTAGCCCCCCTACACACACACACACACACATGTTTGTATTGTAAAAATAATTAAAAATTAATAAATTATAAATGACACATTGAAAATGACATCATAAACGGGGTAAAAGAAAAATTTAAATAAAAAATATGGAATTATGAAGTTGAAAAAGCTTTGGGCTGGGAATTATATTTAAATATTTTTATCCAATAAATTTAACTTTGTTTATGAGATCTTTAAATATTTATATCCTTTTAGCAAATATTTCTATATTAAATTTAAAATTTTTCTATTTCCCTCCTGTTTTTTTCCAAATAAGTGCTAAAGTAATAATAATTATATTTTATTAAGCCTGAAAGCGCTCATTTAAAATATTCAATTAATTAAAGCCTTAAGGTAGGTAACACAAATACACGCATCTTTTTTTGTTTGTTGTCTAAAACGAAATATTATTATAATCCCCAAAGTATGCAATATAAAACCACAAAAGAACAACATTAATTAGTCAGTATTAGCAAATATTTAAATTATAAATTTAAAACTGATAAAATGTGTGTTTATGAAAATTAAATAAATATTAATTTAAAGGGAAACCGATTTTAAAAGATGAATAAAAAAGGTTTAGGAAGGAGACAGATTGTGGTCATAATCAATTTAAATTAAATTATATAAAAAGAATTCCGGTTGTAAAATATTTTAGAATAAAAGTATTTTTACAAAATAAACACCTCCGTAAAGTAGGCTATAAAATACTTAGAAGAAAAATATAAATAAAAATTATTCTAAATTTCGAAAATAATGCCTTCTTTAAATTAAAAAAATACAAAGAACTTTTTTCCTAAAAGTACGCTAAGCATCACTTCCGAATCAAATTTGTCCCAAAAGTAGGCTGCGAAATATTTTTAAGAATTGCTCCTAAAATTAATTCTAATTTTTCCATTTAGATTACAAAACACAATTAAAACAAAATTTCCCAGCAGTCGCCCGAAAAAATTTAACCATAAAATTGCTGCTAAACTTCAACAACAAATTACCAGCTGAAAACAAATGGACTTCCATAAAATTTATTTATTACAAAAATGGAGAAGAATAAACAAATGGAAGATTAAAAATATTTCAAAAAAGCAGGTGGATACAACAGAAAAACATGTTTTTCCACATTAATTATAATTAAGAAGAAGAAGAAAATAAGAAGTGCATGAAAACCAGGAGTCATAAAAGAAAAATGTGCAATTTTTTTGTACACAAATTTCGGTTGTTTTTTAGTGTGTTTAATTGTATGGCGGGACAAACAACAATTCGTGTTACCCAAAAAATAGCAAAAAGAGAAAAAATTTGTTTAAGAATAATTTCTGGAAATAATGTGTTTTTTCAGTTCACATATGAGTTGTTTTTTTTCATAAATAATTGTTGGTAAAATTTGTAGCAATTTTTGTTTTTCTGAACACAGTCTTGCAGCAACGTAAGGTTGGTTGAGTTTATTGTTCCACTCGTAAAATCAGAAAAATTTACCTTCTTGTAAAAATGAAAACAACCAGTTTCAAGTTTTGTTCAGATTCTAGTTCAGACTGTGGCGCAAACTCTTCTTCAGATTTCATTACAGTCCATATTCAAATTAAAGTTTATAATAATTTTAAATCCAATAACAAAAGAGATTTCACTAAGTTAAAATTAAGACCTAAAGAAGTTCTAGTTCAGATCTCTGTTCAAATTCTATTTCAGATTCATATTCACATACCAACTCATGTAGTAGTTCACATTCTAGTTCAAATTCTAATACAGATTCTAGTTTAAATCCTGTTCCAAATTTTAGTAAGATTTTAGTTCAGTTTATAGCTCAGTTCTAGATCAGTTCTAATTCAGTTCTAGTTCAGTTCTAGATTAGTTTTAGTTCAGTTCTATTTCAGTTCTATTTCAGTTCTAGTTCAGTTCTATATCAGTTCTATTTCAGTTCTATTTCAGTTCTAGTTCAGTTCTAGTTCAGTTCTAGATCAGTTCTATCTCAGTTCTAGTTCAGTTCTAGTTCAGTTCTAGTTCAGTTCTAGATCAGTTCTATCTCAGTTCTATTTCAGTTCTAGTTCAGTTCTAGTTCAGTTCTAGTTCAGTTCTAGTTCAGTTCTAGATCAGTTCTATCTCAGTTCTATTTCAATTCTAGTTCAGTTCTAGTTCAGTTCTATTTCAGTTCTAGTTCAGTTCTAGATCAGTTCTATCTCAGTTCTATTTCAATTCTAGTTCAGTTCTAGTTCAGTTCTAGTTCAGTTCTAGATCAGTTCTATCTCAGTTCTATTTCAGTTCTAGTTCAGTTCTAGTTCAGTTCTATTTAAGTTCTAGTTCAGTTCTATTTCAGTTCTAGTTCAGTTCTATTCAAGTTCTAGTTCAGTTTTAGTTCAGTTCTAGATCACTTCTTGTTCAGTTCTATTTTGGTTCTAGTTCACTTCCAGTTTTAGTTCTAATTCAGAAATAGTCCATTTGATATTCGCTAATATTCATATAGTTTTCTGTTGATTTCTTTTCTCGTGTTTAAAATGTTTTCCAGTTTAAAACTGCAGAACCTTTTTTGTAGTTGAACTGTAACTAAGTTATCGTTTCTTCTTTTTTTTTTTTTTGGTGACCAAAAATATGTTTTATTTACGCTTTACTAATTACTTCAATTTTAATAGCCTACATTTAGGCTAAAGCATACTTTGAGGCGAACATAACATTTTCTCTGAAGAAATTATTTAAAATAACAAAGGAAATTTCAATTTTAGAAATGTAACTTTTTAATAAAATCTTTTCTCTGTTATTAGACTTTATATTTAAAAATTATTAGCCGAAAATATCGTGCATACTTTTGGGCTTTATTCACTAGGTTTGCTTGCAATAGTGATATTATCAGGAAATTTGAAAATTGTAATTACTAATTGTAAATATGTAATCTTAAAAATCGTCTATTGTAGCTGGAAATTATATGAGCTTTGTAATCTAAGAGTGTTGTAAATAACCCCAAATTAAAAGTAATGAATTATATTATTTAATTGTTTGCATAGCATAACATCAGGCGGTTATAAGTTTTTAATTTATTGCTTTAAAATAATTTTAAAAACTTGTTAAAGTAATAAATTTTAAAGCATAGTTTTAAGGATTTTAATATAAAATATACAATAGCATACCTTAAGGTATTAGAAATTAATTAAAAATATTTGTCACTATCAAAAAATATTTTATATTAATTTAAGTGAAAATTTCTTAAATTAATATTTCTTTCTTTAAAAAAAAAAACATTTATTTCAATCTGGTTAAGTTTATTGTCTCTTCTAAAAAAATCTCATATTTCATTTATCCATATTGACATCAGAAAAAGGAATTGATTATCATGTAAAAAGCTATAAATTACATAATATTTTATTATAAACTCATCAAACGTTATAATAAATTGAGTTCGATTACCTGTGAATATATGTAATTTTTCTATTACAGTGATTCTCTCATATTCTCAGTAATATAATATTATATAATAAGTCATTATTATCATCGTCATCCTTATTGCTTTCACATATGGTGATAACAGCTTTTATAAGGGAAAAACGAAAAATACGGAAAGTGTATTGAAAAAATAATGAGAAAAAGTGATTACAGATTTAATATAAAATCACAAAGATAAAATAATCATGAAATAATTAAAGTTTTTTTTTTCTCTGAAATAATAAATTCTCTAATCAGGGCTGCAAATTTGAGATAAAAATATTATGAAATAATAAATGAGATATAAGAATTAAATTATAACGCCTTTAAATATGCAGTATTATTAAGAGAGTTATTTAAGCTTTTTTATAGGCAAAAGTTATGGAGGAACTTCTTTATATTTAATTTCTATAGATTTTTAATTTTTTTCGTTATTTTTTAGCACAAGTTTTTTATTTTATTTTTTTATTTTATAGGAAAAATTTCTATGGACCTTTTTTTACTTATAAAAAAATTTATGGATTTTTTCTTATAAAAAATTTCTATGGATTTTTTTCTTATAGAATTCTCATAAAAAATCTTTTGATCTTTTTTTAATTAAAAACTTTGTATTGATTGAAGCTATTTCCTACAGAAAAAATTTTGTTGATTTTTTCTCATAGAAAAACTTTTTTTGATTTTTTTTCTTATAGAAAATATTTCTATGGGTTGTTTTCTTACAAAAAAAGTTGCTATGGAATATTTTTCTTACAGAAAGAATTTTTTATAATAGATAAAATGTTTATAGAATTTAGTTTAATTAGAAAATTTTTATATTGATTTTTTATAGAAAAAATTTTAATTGAAAAATTTTAATAGCAAAAAATTTAGATTGATTCTTTTTGTCATAGAAAATATATCTATAGATCTTTTTCTTATAGAAAACCCTTCTTGCAGAAAAAATTCTATAAATTTATTTTTACTGAAAAAAGTTCTATAGATTTTTTCTTTTTATTTATAATTTCCTTGGAATTATATCCTTTAGAAAGATGTTTTTTTCTCATTTTTTAAGAATTTTTTCCAAACATTTTTCTCAGGAAAAAATTTCTTTAGAACAAATTCTTATTTTTTTTTTATTTTATATTTATATTTTTTTATAAAACATTTTTTCTATACAAATTTTTCAGAAAGTGAAATTACTTTTTGAAAATTTTCAGGAAGTGAAATTGTCTGTATAAATTTTTTTTCTAGAAATTATTTGTATAGATAACTTTCAGTAAATGCAATTTTGTGTAGAGAACATTTTCTGTTAGAAAAAAATTTTTTTTAGAGACTATTTCCGGAAATGAAATTTTACCATAGAAATTCTTTGGAAAATATAATTTTCATATAGAAGGTTTACGGAGAATGAAATTTTTCTGAAAAAAATTTACGGCGAATGTAATTTTTCTATAGAAAATTTATGGAAAATAAAATTTTTCTATAGAAAATTTACGGAAAATTAAATGTTTCGGTAGAAAATGCTCTAAAAGTGAAATGTTAGTATTTTTTCCTACATAAATATTTTAGAATAATTTTCTCTAACGACTTTTATTTCAATTTCAAAATTGAAATAAAAGTCGTTTCAAAAGTAAATCAGTTTCGATTAAATTCTCCTTGTGAACACAAACACATTTTTTGGTTTTTCCCAATTTTGCGTTAATGACTTTTTAGGAAAATAAGTGAAATAAAACAACACAACGTTACACTTTAGGTGAGTGGTTAGGAAAAGTCTGCTTAATACCCATTAAATCCTTTAGATTTATAGTCTTTGCAGCAATTATTTCCTAATTACAGATGAAAAAAAAAAAAAAAATACAGAAAAAGAAAAAACAAAAGACGTAAATCGAGAAAAACCACATAACCTTTACTGTTGTGTTAAGCACACACACATGAAAAGAAAACAGTTACATCAAAATGTTTTAAGGCGAAGATTTTTTTTTTTTTGAAAAATCCAGAAATAGTTGAAAACCAAAATAAAGAAGTTTTTAAAAGGAAAATGAGGAAAATATCTGTTGATAGAATAGAAAAAATTATTAAGTATAATTTTTTCTTCACAAAATTTTTTCGATAATTTCGTCAATTGAAAAATTTATTTTTGATAATTTCTTCCATTCAAAGATTTACTTTTGAAAAATTTTTAATAAAAACTAAAATATATTTGGTAATTTTTTTTGAAAGTTGTTTTTTTTGATAATTTTTGATTATTTTTATTTCCTGAAAATTTCCTATAGAAAAATTTCACTTCCGGAAAATTTCCTATAGAAAAATTTCATTTCCGGAAAATTTCCTGCAGAAAAATTTCATTTCCGGAAAATTTTACTTCCGGAAAATTTCCTATAGAACAATTTCATTTCCGGAAAATTCCTATAGAAAAATTTCACTTCCGGAAATTTTTCTATAGAAAAATATCACTTCCGGAAAATTTTCTATAGAAAAATTTCACTTCCGGAAAATTTCCTATAGAAAAATTTCACTTCCGGAAAATTTCCTATAGAAAAATTTCACTTCCGGAAAATTTCCTATAGAAAAATTTCACTTCCGGAAAATTTCCTATAGAAAAATTTCACTTCCGGAAAATTTCCTATAGAAAAATTTCACTTCCGGAAAATTTCCTATAGAAAAATTTCACTTCCGGAAAATTTCCTACAGAAAAATTTCACTTCCGGAAAATTTTCTTTAGAAAAATTTCACTTCTGGAAAATTTCCTATAGAACAATTTCATTTCCGGAAAATTCCTACAGAAAAATTTTACTTCCGAAAATTTTTCGGAAGTAAAAAAGAAAAATTTTTCTACAGAATAACTTTTTTCCGGAAAGTTTTCTACAGAATTCTATATGAAAATTTCATTTCCGGAAAAATTTTTTTAGAAAAAATTCATTTTAGAAAAATTTTCTATAGAAAATTTTCCGGAAAAATTATAGAAAAATTTCATCTTTCCATTTTCTGGAAAATTCTCTTTAGAAAATTTTAATTTTTTTAATTTTCTATAGAAAAGCTTCATGTTCTGAAAATTTTCTACAGAAAAGTTTCAAGTTCTGAAAATTTTGAAAATTTTCTATAGAAAAGTTTCAAGTTCTAAAAATTTTCTATATAAAAGTTTCAAGTTCTGAAAATTTTCTATAGAAAAGTTTCAAGTTCTGAAGATTTTCTATAGAAAAGTTTCAAGTTCTGAAAATTTTCTATAGAAAAGTTTCAAGTTCTGAAAATTTTCTATAGAAAAGTTTCAAGTTCTGAAAATTTTCTATAGAAAAGTTTCAAGTTCTGAAAATTTTCTATAGAAAAGTTTCAAGTTCTGAAAATTTTCTATAGAAAAGTTTCAAGTTCTGAAAATTTTCTATAGAAAAGTTTCAAGTTCTGAAAATTTTCTATAGAAAAGTTTCAAGTTCTGAAAATTTTCTATAGAAAAGTTTCAAGTTCTGAAAATTTTCTATAGAAAAAATTCATTTCTATGAAATGTGCTGCATAAGTTACAATTTTAAATAGTTTTCTTCAGAGAAGTTATGTTTATAGAGGAAATTTCTTATGTTTCCTTTATTTCCTGTCTCCCTGTTCATTTAATTTACTTGATTTTTTTTTTTTTTTTGCATTTCTCTCATTTAATTCACACACAAATGCTATTTTAATAATTAAAACCACACATTTTGCAATAACAACCACAACAACTCGAATGGCCTACAGTTGAGGATAAAGAGGTGAGAGAAAGCGAGAGACAGTTGGCTGTTGGTTGGCAACCAAAAACCGATATTCATATTAAAATTCATTATCATTTGCACTAAAGAGCAAAAAAGAAAAAAAAACTGTAACAACAACGAAAAACAAACAAGAGCAAAAAATAACAACAAATAAACGCTTAAACTATTTACAACAAATTAAAAAAAGAAACATGTAAAATCGGTTAAAAGGAAAGAGTATCAAGTTGCAACAAATAATAATAACAAAAAAAAATATTGTAAAACCAACAAAAGCAACAACAACTTAACAACAAAAATTATGCAAAAAAAAGAGTATTTGAATAGATAAAATAAATTTTTCGAAATCCATATAAATTAATTTACATATTTCCTATATTGTGACAATACTAATTGGAAATATAGAGAGGGAGAAGTAGAGATAAAGAGAGAGATAAAAAATCTAAAAAAAATCTAAAACCACTAACGCTGCTTTAGCGACAACAGCAACAACAAAAATACTAAGTGCACTAAACCAGTGTAGCTGCTTTTAGACAGGATATCATATACTCGCACATACACACGTAGTACGTGTGTGTGTATACTACTCACACATTTCTGTAAAATGTATTACATTATTGTCAACCACATACAAATGCAAATACAACTGGTTAAATAACAACAAAATAACAATTACCAACTGTAAATGTATTTGTTAATACATATATGTATTTGCATATATATACTGCGAGATAGTGTGAGTGTGTGTGTGTGTATTTGTTATTTGTATGTATGTGTGTACTTATGAAATAACAACAACCAAACACCAATACCGCAACCAAAAGCCATTTTTATTCATTCATGTATTAAAATGTTTATGAATCCTTGAAATTTATGTTTTTTGATTTTACTTTATTTATATCGGATAAAGGTAGCGACCAAATTAGAAGTTTAAACGAAATCGATAGTTTGCACCCATTGCGAGATAATTAGCCTTAACGTTATTCCCCTAATTGATTCATCTACTTCAGGAACTGAGGTTGCAACAAAACTTCCAATTGAATAAGGAAAACAACTGATAATTGACTAGGAATCCGAAAAAAACATGATAAAGTATCTGAATAAAAACAGGATAAAATAATTTGAATCTGAAGTATAATCTAAATTAAAAACTAAGTTAGAATCTAGAACATATACCGAAAAAGTATTAGAACTAGAACTAAAATTTATTATTTAATCTGAATACTAAAAACTGAAAAAGAATTATAATCTAGATTAAACTAAAATCTGAAAAAATTAGGACTGAACTGGAAAAGTGACTGAAATCTAAGCAAAATTCAGAACCAGAATCTGAACAAGAATCCATACTGAAATTTTATCCAAAGACTGAACCAAAATCTGAAATAAAGAATGATTTATATACTAAATTGGAATATTAATAATATCCTGAATTAGAGTCTAAAATAAAATCTGAATAAGATTCCAAATGAGAACCACACTTAAGGTGTGAACTGGAATCTAAATGATGATCTGAATAAAAATCTAAATTGGAATTTGAACTTAATACTGTTCTAAACTGGAATTAGGGTTATAACTTGATCAATAATGTGATCTAGAATCTAAAGTGAAATTTGAATTAATGTCTGAGTTGGAATCATAAGATATAAAGTAGAAACTAAATAATAATCTCAATTGGATTCTTAACTACATTCTGAAGCATGATTTGAATTAGAATTTTAAGTACAGTCTGAAATGGAAACTAGAATCCAAACAAGGATTTGAATCAGAGTCTGAATTTGTATTTGAAATAGATTTAGAAGTAGAATTTGAAACATAATCTGAACATCGAAATCATGGTATGAATATGAGTTAAAGATAAAATCTGTATTGAGATCTGAATAAAATCTGATCTAGTATATAAACTAGAATCTGAGTTAAAACCTGGATTTAGTTGGAACTGAATATGAATTGGAAAATCTTGAAATAAAATCTGATTTAGTATTTCAAAAAGAATCTAAACTATAATCTGAATTTGAACCAGAATCTGAATTGAAATTTGTTCAATAATCTGAACTTGAATCTGAATTAAAATCTGAACACGAAGCTGAATTAGAATCTGAACTAGAATCTAGAATATATCCTGAATTAGAACTGTAACTTTAATCTCGACTAGAATTTGAATTATAATCGGAAAACTCTTAAGTATGAATTGAAATGAAATCAAAAGTTGTGTTGAGAACTAGAAACTGAACTTAAATCTTAATTGGTATTGGAATAATAATCTGATGCAGGATCTAAGAAACAATATGCAGGGTAAGAAGACTGGAATGCAAACTTGAATCTAGACGGGAATCTAAAATGGTATTTAAAGTAGAAGCTGAACTAGAAATTAAACTTAAAACTGAAAAATTAACTGAAATCGAATCTGAATTAGTTTTTGAATCTGTATTAAAATCTAAACATTAAATTCGGGTACAATAATGCTAATAATTTAATATGAAATAGAAATCTGGACAAAAATCTAAAACAGAATATAGAACGAAATCTGAACTTGTATCTTGATTGGTAATCAAAATAAAATTAAAACAGAAACTAAACAATAAAATAAGTAGAATTCTATCTAAAATTTTATTTGTCCTTGAATTGTTGTTCACACCCTGTTTTGTCCACTCTTTAGCTTGACAGTTCTGTATTATGCAATCAAATCGGTCACTTAGTAATAAAAACATTTTGAAATGCAAATAAACATTAAATTTATACTCATGAATAATTTTATTTAATTTAATACAAAAATTATTAGTTCAATACAAAGATGCGGAAATGTGGATGAAATATCGACAGACATATAAAAATGGACATTAAATAAATGGAAAATATAAGGGAATGAAAATTATTAAGTACGGTACGATTCGATGTCAAACCAGGGAAACAGAATGTAGACAATCTGAATGTCTTCTTAACTTTATCTTGAAAAATATTTTTTTTAATTTCTTTATTAAATAATAATTTTAAAAAGTGAAATCGAAAAATTATTAACATTCATTTATGTTCTTGTGGTTCTTTCTCTCACTTTGCTTGAACAGGAAGTCCATAATCGCTTAAAATCTATCACACTTTTAGACACCTTTCAATTCTCTTTTAACAAGAGCCCAACATCTCATCACTGGCCTGAGCTTCAGGCAGTTTGGAGCATTTGCCTCTTTTGTTAAAAATACCACTTTATTGTTCTTTTACTAATGAAAGCAACGTTCTTCGTATACATTCTATGAAGTAAATTTCGGAATTTATAGAGCCTGTTGTAGCAAATGATTGGCTTCTATTGCTGCAACTGTGTTTTCCACATCAAGAACTTTTTTGAAAATTTTGACTGTTTTTGGGTCCCTAACTTTACTCAAATATTCTGAAGAGCATCAGCAACAAGAAGTTGTGAAGTTTCAAAGTTGCGAGAACAAACGTTTCGTTATCCATTATGCAGCATTTATCCATTTTTTTTAGAAAACTCGTCTTCAATTTCCGTGCTCCGATTTGGCATCAGCGTAGTTGGCGGGAACTTCATGATTCTTATATGATTTTAAACCTGCATTCGCTTAACATTTCGTACCAAATAGTCCAAACATTGTGCTAACCGTGCTGCGTTCCCACGGAATGTGTTGGGACCATTTTTTAAAATGATTTCTATTTGTATACCCTACACCATCACAACCTCTGGAAAGAGAGGGTATATTAACTTTGTCATTCCGTGTGTAACGCTAAGAAAGAATCATCTTAAACTCCATAACGGATATATATTCTTACATTAAATCAAAATCAGAGTCATTCCAGCTGTCTGTCTTTCTAGCTCTCTGCTGTCTGTGGTTGGCACACTCACATCCGTAATAATAAACAGAGCTCAATGATATTTGCCGAGAAAGTCCTGAGAAGTTCTTTATTTAAAATTAGAAAAATCGGTTTAGTACATAAAAAGCAATATACCGATATCTGAGACAACCTATAAGTTCAAGGCAAAAACTTTCGTAAAGTTTTCAATTATAAATCGACAAATTAGAAGAAAGTTTTGCCAAAAATTATCAAAATCGGTTCAATAGCATTTAAGAAAAACATTTATATGACTGTATTAGTTTGTAAGTGTATGTTAGAGTGTGTATGTACCAAAAATAACGTATCCATTTCATAGCATTTGTGATGAAGGTAATAAAGCATTCTTACATGTTGGTTTGAGAAACACCATGTGAACCATATCATCTTTCTGAACCAAGTTTTCTTTCAATGGAAAAACATTCTTAGTACCGTTAAATAACATAAGATTCAGTTCGAAGGCAGACGTTTGAATTCTTGATCACTTTTTTGGTCCTACAAAGTTGGATTCTGTTGAAAATATTTAATAATTTTTGAATGAACTTTTTTCTGGTCACTCATTTTAATCAGTTTATCAATATATTCATTTATTTCACATCAAACATAATAACTGACATGATCTACAAAAGTAACTTGAACAAAGAAAATCCAATGATTTTTGGGTTAAAAGTTTTAAGAAAAAACATGCGTTAAGAATTTTTCAATCTCAGTCGTTATTTTCCAAATACGATTCTTGATTGGATTCTTTGTGGATTTTTATTATTTTTAGATTTCTTTTTTCATTTCTATTTTTATCCTTTTTTGATAAATAATAAAAAGGATAAAATTTATTATATTTTTCTAATAAAATAAAGAAAATTTAAAAAATTATTTATTTAAAGAAAAAATTAAAACCATAAAATTTATTAGGCATTTTTCATGGGAAATTAAATTGGAAATTCCAACAAGAAAGAAATGCTATATTCGGCTGTGCCGAAACTTCAATGCCCTACACAATACCACAAATTTGTGTAAAAGAAATATTTTATGTTTCGTACATACACACTCTGACATACGGCCACAAACATATACATTATATAAACGTTTTCTTTATATTTATAACACGTGTACAGTTCATGAGTTATGAAAGGAGTTCTATTTTTTGCTATAACTTTTTCCTACTGAACCGATTTTGATAAGTATGTAAATCATAAAATCATTCTAATTGATTTATAATTGAAAATTTTCCAAAAGTTGTTTGCTTGAACTTATAGGTTGCATCAGTTATCGGCCTATATCTTTCAACAAACTGAACTGATTTTGTTGGTTTTCAAAAAGGAATTTCTCACGATCATGACAATCACTCAGGTCAAATTTTGATGAGCTCTGTCAGTTATTGATGATGTGAGCGTGCCAATAACAGACTCACAAACAAAAAGGAAGAAAGAAAGACAGACAGGTAGACAGAGGGAATGACGTAGCTAAATCAAATCTGAGATGATTCCCTCTTAGCGTTACACATGGAATGACAAAGTTAATATACACAGTTCACCACTTGTGCTGGTGTAGGGTATAATAAAACTAAAATTTTCCTAGAATTTATTTTATCAATTTTTCTATAAAAAATTTTGCATAAGAAACCACAAAAATCTCTTTTTACTATTTTATATTTTTATTTGTTTTCCTTTTTTGTTGTTTTTGTCCAAAAAATATTTAATTATATGAATGTAATTAAAAAGGATTTTTCCTTTCTCCTTTTTATAGTTTTTCATATTAAAAAAAATAAATTTCTGTTTTAGTTGTTCATTTATTTTTGGCCTCTAGGAAAAATGTCTTGTGTGTTTGTTTCAATAAAAATGGAAATTTTTTACTTCTGAAAGAAAAGAAATTCTGTCTGGTTGTATTTTTGTGTGTCTGTGTGTATGTATGTATGTATATGTGGTTGCAATTGTATGAGTATATTTTTAATTAGAAGTCTTACAAATAAAATAGTAAAAGAAATAATTTGGTAAGTTTTATGTTTCTTTTCCTTTTGACTGCTTTTGAGGGGGGGGGGAGGGGGTGTTGTGTGCGAAAGAGCAGTTGAGGAGCATATTTCCAACTTTATATAATAAAAACTCTTTTATTTATAGTATTTAAAACAAATAACTTAAAATATAATAAAAATATTATAAAGAAATATTTCTAAGAAAATAAAATATACATTTCAATATAAAACGTATGAGTTATAAATCCTGAAAGTCTTTATGAAAATATGTTATACGTCCTGGTATCCAAAAATTAATATAGAAAATAAATTTTACAATAGAAATGAATTTAAAGCTAAAAATATTATGATTTTTAGCATTAAAAATTATTTCAATATATATAAAACTGAATTTTTAGAATAAAAAAAACTTTTTAGTATAAAAATGATGAATAAGATTTCAGTATAAAAATTTATACCAAGTGATGCAATGCAAAAATGAATTTTAAGTATGAATATGAATTTTTAGTATAAAATGAATTTTAAGTATAAAAATGAATTTTTTGTATAAAATGAAATTTTTAGAGCAAAAACTAAATTTAAAATACAAAACTTAATTTTTAATATAAAATTACATTTTAGTATAAGTATAAACTTTTAGTATAAAATTAATTTTCTGTGCAAAATTGAATTTTTGGTACGAAAATGAATTTTTAATATAAAAATGAATTTTTATTAGAAAAATTTAAATTTTTGTAGAAAAATGAATTTTTAGTATAAAAATTAGTTTTTAGTATAAAATGAAGTTTTAGAATAAAATTGAATTTTTTGTAACTGAGCTGGAACCGAACTAGAACTGAAATAGAACTGAACTGGAACTGGAGTAGAAATGAAATAGAACTGAACTGGAACTGAACTAGAACTGAACTAGAACTGAAATAGAACTGAAGTAGGATTGAAGTAGAACTGAAATAGAACTGAACTAGAACTGAACTTAAACTGAACTAGAACTGAAGTAGAACTGAACTGGAATTGAACTAAAAATGAATTAGAACTGAAGTAGTATTGAAGTACAATTGAGGTAGAACTGATATAGAACTGAACTGGAACTGAACTTAAACTGAACTAGAACTGAAGTAGAACTAAATTGGAACTGAACTAGAACAGAACTGGAACTGAATTTGAACTGAAACTGAAGTAGAACTGGAACTGAACTAGAACAGAACTGGAACTGAAGTAGAACTGAACTGGAGTTGAACTAAAACTGAACTAGAACAGAACTGGAACTGTACTGAACTTGAACTGGAACTGAACTAGAACCGAACTAGAACTGAACTAGAACTGAAATAGAACTGAAGTAGAACTGAAGTAGAACTGAAATAGAACTGAACGAGAACTGAAGTAGAACTGAACTGGAATTGAACTAGAACTGAACTAGAACTGAACTAGAACTGAACTAGAACTGAACTAGAACTGAACTAGAACTGAACTAGAACTGCACTGGAACTTAACAAGAACTGAATTGGAACTGAACTAAAACTGAACTAGAACTGAACTAAAACTGAAGTAAAACTGAAGTAGAACTGAACTAAATTTAATATTTAATTTATTTTTTTAATTTCAAGATTTATTGTTTTGTTCATGTTTTTGTTTGTTTTGTAAATTAAAATTCCGTGTTTTTGCCAAAAAGCCACTAATTTAGTAACAAAACAATTTTAATTGATAACTATAGCTTTTAGTGATGATAATAACTAAATAACCTAAAACCACAAAACATATTGATTAAATATTTCAAACAAAAAAGAAAAAAATATTTGAAAAATTATCTCTGCATTAAACAAAATTAATTTAGTAGCTGAATTAAAAAAAAAAAAAAGATACAACAATGACAACTATTTATTACTTGTTTCAAAAAATATCATTTTCATATTATAGAAAACTATTTACATATTTACAATTCTATATAAATTCATAATAATAGCAAAAATTAAATCTGACTCCCATTTAAGAGCCTTTTAGTCTCACCTCGTTTAATGTGCTAAAACATTGATATTTTAATGATCAATCATTTAAAAACCAACTCAATACAATAACAACAATTTACATGTAAATAAATAAATGAAGAAAAAAATTACATAAAATAAAAACAAATAATAAGGGAATACAACAGCAACAACAACAACAACAACAACAACAACAACGAAATAAATAAAATGACCACATAAAGCCATTATTTAATGAAGAATAACATAAACGGGTTTTTATACAACAATTCAGAAGAGAATAGAGAAAAAAAAACAAAACATTACACAAACACCTACTTGCACATACACACCCACTCATTATCATATTAATAAAAGAGCAGAAGAGGGAGTGGGAGAGTGTCTGTGTGAGAGTATAAAAAAGACAACAAAAATTTAAAACATCATTCATTTAAAGCTCAACTTCAAACATAAAATAAATTATAACAATAATTATTTGCATACAAATACATATGCAAGGACAAACGCACTCACACACAAGCACTCTTAATATATGTAAGTTGTTTTTTTTTTTTTGTCATATAGAGACACGTATGTGACCAACAGAGCCAAACCAAATATAATTATTTGCAACCAATGACCACAAATAAAACATAACATGAATACAAAAATACATAAATGCACTGGGAATATACGAGGGTAGATTTAGAAGTTAGATCATGTAATTAAAACACAAATTATTTATCAAAATTATTTTAATTTTTAACTAAAATTTATTTTTATACTAAAAATTTATTTTTATACTAAAATTAATTTTTATACTGAAAATTAATTTTTATACTAAAAATTTATGTTTATACTAAAAATTAATTTTTATACTAAAAATTAATTTTTATACTAAAAATTAATTTTTATACTAAAAATTCATTTTTATACTAAAATAAACTTTTATACTAAAAATTCATTTTTATACTAAAATAAACTTTTATACTAAAAATTCATTTTTATACTAAAAATAAACTTTTATACTAAAAATTCATTTTTATACTAAAAATTCATTTTTATACTAAAAATAAATTTTTATACTAAAAATTCATTTTTATACTAAAAATAAATTTTTATACTTAAAATTCATTTTATACTAAAAATAAATTTTTATACTAAAAATAAATTTTTATACTAAAAATTCATTTTTATACTAAAAATAAATTTTTATACTAAAAATTCATTTTTATACTAAAAATAAATTTTATACTAAAAATTCATTTTTATACTAAAAATAAATTTTTATACTAAAAATTCATTTTTATACTAAAAATAAATTTTATACTAAAAATTCATTTTTATACTAAAAATAAATTTTTATACTAAAAATTCATTTTTGTACTAAAAATTCATTTTTATACTAAAAATTTATTTTTATACTAAAAATTCATTTTTATACTAAAAATTTATTTTTATACTAAAAATTCATTTTTATACTAAAAATTCATTTTTATACTAAAATTCATTTTATACTAAAAATTCATTTTTATACTAAAATTCATTTTTATACTAAAAATTCATTTTTATACTAAAAATTCATCTTTATACTAAAAATTCATTTTTATACTAAAAATTCACTTTTATACTAAAAATTCACTTTTATACTAAAAATTCATTTTTATACTAAAAATTCATTTTTATACTAAAATTAATTTTATACTAAAAATTCATTTTTATACTAAAAATTCATCTTTATACTATAAATTCATTTTTATACTAAAAATTCACTTTTATAATAAAAATTCACTTTTATACTAAAAATTCATTTTTATACTAAAATTAATTTTTATACTAAAAATTCATTTTTATACTAAAAATTCATCTTTATACTAAAAATTCATTTTTATACTAAAAATTCATCTTTATACTAAAAATTCATTTTTATACTAAAAATTCATCTTTATACAAAAAATTCATTTTTATACTAAAAATTCACTTTTATACTAAAAATTCACTTTTATACTAAAAATTCATTTTATATTAAAAATTCATTTTTATACTACAAATCCATTTTTATACTAAAAATTCATTTTTATACTAAAAATTCATTTTTATACTAAAAATTCATTTTTATACTAAAAATTCATCTTTATACTAAAAATTCATTTTTATACTAAAAATTCATCTTTATACTAAAAATTCATTTTTTTACTGAAAATTCATTTTTTTACTGAAAATTCATTTTTATACTAAAAATTCATTTTTATACTAAAAATTCATTTTTATACTAAAAATTTATTTTATACTAAAAACTCATTTTTTACATTTTAAAACTCATTTTTACTAAAAAGTCGTTTTTATACTAAAAATTCCTTTGTATACTAAAAAGTCGTTTTTATACTAAAAATTCCTTTGTATACTAAAAAGTCATTTTTATACTAAAACTTATTTTTATGCTAAAAATTTATTTTTATACTAAAAAATAATTTTTATACTAAGAATTAATTTTTATACTAAAAAGTATTTTTTATACTAAAAATTCACTTTTATACTAAAAATTCATTTTTATACTAAAACTTATTTTTATGCTAAAAGATCATTTTTATACTAAAAATTCACTTTTATACTAAAAATTCATTTTTATACTAAAACTTATTTTTATGCTAAAAGATCATTTTTATACTTAAAAATCATTTATATACTAAAAATTAATGTTTATTCTAGAAATTAGTTTTTATACTAAAAATTCATTTTTATATTAAAAACTCATTTTTTACTAAAAACTTATTTTTATAAAAAAAAGTTCATTTTTATACTAAAAATTAATTTTTATACTAAAACTTCATTTTTATGCTAAAATTTTTTTTGTATCTAAAATTCATGTTATATGCTGAAAATTCATTATTAAGCTAAAAATTACTTTTTATGCTATAAATTCATTCAACTATAGACCGATAGTAGTCGTTATGCTGTAAATTAAATTATATCAATATACTAAACTTTAGTCTAGTTTATAGAATAAATTATAGTCTATCGTATAATCTAAACTATAGTCTGACTATACTACTAGAAACTAATGGACTAAACTACTAACTTAACATTAGTCCTTCCTATAGATAAAAACTAAACTGTCGTATAGCCTGTTGACGAATGTCTAGCCTATAAAGTATTTTTCTTTATGTTTTCTAAATTTTAATGCAATATGTAGAATAAACTTAGTTCAGACTTTACACTAAACTATAGTTCAATCTATTGACCATATATAGTCTTAAACATAAAATTAACTAAACACACTGTACTATAATTGAATTGAACTGCAATATTGGTTGGTCTTTAATTTATTCTATAGATTTAATTACAGTTCAGTCTATAGACTAGACTATAGTTTAGCCAAAAATTTAGTCTTAACGTTATTCTATAGTATAGTTTATAGGCTAGACTACTGTCCAGTCTGCACACTGGAATATAATCTGATCTTTTGATTACACTTAGTTTAGTCTATAACATTGTCTCTTGAATAGACTATAGTCCCGCCGACAGACTAAATTATAATGGAGTCTGTAGACTAGTCTATAGTCGAGATTATAGTCTTAACTATAGTCCGGCCTATATACTAAACTATAGTCCAATATATATATTAAAATGTAATCAAGTTTGTGAACTAAACTCATATCTATTATCTGAAAGTTAATAAAGTTTAGTCTCCAATAAATTTGGTTTTTAAGTTTTATACTTCAATTTGACTTTTCACCCTCGTACTCTCTCTCTTTCGCTGGTCTTTACATTGAACAACTCATTTATTTCTCATACTCCTTATTAAAATTCTGATAATCACGCACACACACACACATACAAAGTAAAACTTTTGTGTTTTTTATTTTAATTTTACATTTACAACTCACAGCATGTGTAAGTATTTATGAATGTGTAATGAGAATGCACGTGTATTAAACTCATCTATACGTATATCCATGTTTACATGTGCGTCAGTGTGTGTTTATATAATGTATGTGTAATAAGTAATTCATTCAAACTGCTATAGTTGTTTTTGTTTATAAAGAGAATGCCTGACTGGCTAAATGATGGACCTGAATGTAAACGAATGAATAGATAGAATGTCAGTTGTGTCCTGGCATGAGTAAGAGATGGAGAGGGAGAGAGGGTTATAGAGCGAGAGGATCGGGCTATAATTTGCCAGGCCTCTGTACATGACAACAATAGTAAGTTGACAATATAATGTTGATGTTTGAGAATGATGACGATAACATTGACGAAGAGTTTGTGTAAAGGTTTGTTTACTCATAAGCAATAGCATTTGTAAATGTCTGCCTGACAGGCCTAAAAGCCAAACTGACTGAATGACGTACAACCTGCCTGCATGTGTGCATAAGTAAATGTGCGTGTGGCAATATTTGTTTGTTTGTTTCATGTCATACATTTACATTGTTGTATAATCGTTCGAATATTCATTTTATTACAACGAAAACAACAAAAGCAACAACTTGAAAACTCATCATTATTATCAACGTCGTCATGTGTACACTGGCTAATATCAGCAATATATTGTTGTTGATTTTGTAGCTGCTGCTGCTGTTATTATAGTCCCTATGAGCTCTTGCATTAAAAACAGAGTTTTGAAAGCTTTTCGGTTTGAAAATTTATTAAAAATATTTGCAATTTAGTCTAAAGTGTACAAAACAATAATTAATGAATTCATTCTTTTAAATTTTTTAACTTTTATGTTACTTCTATATTATGCTGCTGTCACAAGTTGCAAAATTTTAATGCTGGTCATATATTTAAATGAAAATTGCGTTAATTCAAAAGGATTCTTAAACATACATTTATCAATCAATATTTAATGAAAACAAATCTCTTTCTATTCATTACATCAGCTTTCTTTGTACATTTTTAAATAAAAAGCAAAATATGAAACAGCATACATTTATAAAAATAATATTTTCACAAAAAAGGATTTCTTTTTCAACGCTTATGGTATTTAAAATTAAAGTATAACATTTTCTTTAAATAAATTTCAAATTCTAAGGAAATTTTTGTGAAAATTTTATTCAAATATAAAAATAGTTTTAATGCCATAGTAAAGCCTAAAATCTTAGCTTTCCACAATATCAAAGCATTTTTTCATACCTCAAGTATCAGAGGAGCTATTAGCATTTCTATCAAATATGCCATAATTAATATCAATCATACGTCTCCTAATGCAATATTTATATTTGCTTAATATTTCCTTAATTTTTTTAAACATATAATATTATAAAATATTTTAGTAAAACATAGCAGATAAAAGAAATTTTGAAACTATAAAATGAGTTAAAGCAATTGCTATAAAAATATTTTCAATACAAAAACCCAACAATTATTAGAGTTTATATTGTTCATTAATCACAATGTTTTTTTAAACGTATTTTTCAAATAAATAAAATCTTTTACTTGTGGTTTTGAACTATTTTTTTTCTTAAAATATTTTGCTGCTTAACATAAAACCACAACTAAATGATAATTACTGGGAAATTGTAGTTTGTTTTCAAAGCAAAGAATAGCAAGTGTATTAGGGAGTAACACTCCAAACAGATTAAAAAATTATTAAGCGAATATATTATAGTTTATTTTAAGCACTAAAGTACAAGCAATGCTATTAGGTAGTTGACAGAGTGGACTATTTTGCAAGTCAAAGAATAATCAAGTTTAACTAGACATTATGCAGTGCACAGAATTTACTGCAGTCGAGCCCATGGACTACGTTTTTAGTCTTTCAAGTATACTATAATTTAGTTTATAGTTTAGTCTATCTACTATACTATAGTTCTGTCTCTCTACTATACAAATACTTAATCTATATACTTCATATATAGTTCATTCTAAGAACTATACTATAATTTAGTTCATCGACTAGTTTAGTTTAGTACAAAAACTTAAAAAGCTTTGTTTTAGTTTTTTATACATCCCTAATCACTTTTCATATGCATGTGAGTATGTATCTGTGTGGGTATGCTAGTGCATTAGTACTTAGTTTGTATTTGTTGTATATTTGTTTGTATATGTTTCTAGTAAAGAGTTGTGTATAAAAGATTATGGCAAAAAAGAACGTAAATGAAACATGTGCTTGCGGTTAAACTCTCTACTGATTACTATGCTGCACTTAAACTTATAAAACATATACGCACTTACATGGTCACACACACATATACACACTCTTATAGAAACCACAATTATACATATGCAAATATATAAGTTTTCTCATTTGTTTTTTAAACTTAAATTTTATTTTTTGAACAAAAAAATGAGAAAATAAAAGCAAAAGCGTCTAAATGTTAAAATACACCCTCATAACATAAAAGTGCCAACTGCAACTTAATGATACTTTACACAAACAACAACAAAAAGTGGAAATAAAATTTTTTTCGTAACAACAAATTGCTGTGAAATTTATTTTAAATAAAGTACAACAAAAAAAAAAATAATAATAATACTTCCACCAAGTAGTTTAAAATGTTTTGTGAAATTCCAGAAAAAGGGAAAAATTCAGAAAAAACTTTTGTAGAGAACGTATGAAAAAGAAAGCAAGTAAGAGTGCTTTATTCGGTTATGTCGAATCTTCAATACCCTCTACCACAAATGCATGTGAAGTAAATACGTTTTGTTTTTAACATACACACTCACACATACACTCACATACGTATAAAATGTAGACAAATTTTCTTAAATACAAGACGAAACAAAATATTTATCATAAAATTAGTCATATTTTTGGCTATAACTTCCTTTTTTACTGAACCGATTTTGACAATTTTTGGTATCGTAATGAAGTACATGAAGTAAATGAAGTAAAGTTGTGGCATTGTTTCTCTTAAATACAGAGGTTGCCTTAGATATCGGTCTATATCTTTATTATGCTGAACCAATTTTGAAACTTTGGCCAAATTTCATTAATTTCTGTCAATTGTTATGGATGTGAACGTGCCAGCAACAGACAGACAGACGGACACAGCTCAATCGTCTCAGATTTTGATTATATATATATTCACTATGAAGTCTCAGATAATTTCATCTTAGCGTTACACACGGAATGTCTTGGTAAATATACCCTCTTCACCACCTGTGGTGGTGTAGGGTATAATAATATGTGAATGAAATTTTAAAACTTAAGTGTCCTGTTTAGTTGTTGCTCTTGTAATTGTAGTTGTTTGTAGCATTTAATAAGTTTGTGGTGTTGCAAGTTATGTTTTTTGTTTTAGTAAAACAATTTAAAATAAATTAAGAGAAAAATTATAACATTTGACACAAATATAATGAAAATGAAATCAAAAGGTTTTGAAAAGAGGGGAGAAGCTGAAAAGTGGGTAATGGAAACGGCAAAAGGAACACAATTTAGAGGAAAAGAAACTTAAGTCTGGACTATGGGCTTAACAATGTTTTAAATTTAATTTTTTAACATGATTCGTTGTTTTGGTTTAAATGGAAGTCTAATATTTGGGATCATTTAAAGCTAAAACTTTTGAATAAATTATATTTTTCATTAAAACTTTAAACTCAATTATCATTTGTTGTTATTAAATCACGTTACCTTTGTAAAACATGTCAGCTATTATGTTTCTTAATCTGATTAAAATAAGTGATTAATAAAAATGTTCAACAAAATCCTGCTTGGTCCTTCAAAAAATTGGACAAGTATTCAATTGTCTGCCTTCAAATTGTTTACAATGTTATTAGACAGTACCAGGAGAACCATTGATGGAAAGGTAGATGTAATGATCCATATAAAGCCAAAATATAGAGGAACTTAAGTTTGGTGAAAAGCTCAAGTCAAAGTTAAAGATTTCAAATTAAGAAGGTTAAAAAGGTTTTTGACAGAAACGCTGCTAAAAATTTTGAGGCCAAGACAGAGCATGGATATTTAATGTTTGCAAAAAGAAAGCTTCATTCATAATGTGTCCACCAATTTTTGGATTAATTTGCCATTTGTTCTATGGTAACAAGCCCTTGAGTGGGATAAGAACAATAAAGAGGCAAATTCTCTAAAATGCCTGGAGCTACAGCCAGTGGAGTGGTAATTGGGCTCTCATTAAAAAAGAATTAAAGAGCACAAAAAAGGTATTCAAAAGTGTAGTGAATTTTTAACGGAGATGAGCTACCTGTTCGAGTAAAGTGATAAGTAGGACCATAAAATCATTATGGAAGGGTTTCCGAAAAAAGTTAGATAAGTGTTTTCGTTTTTTACATATATGTATGTTAACATTTTTTTCGATCTCACTTCTTAGTTACATTTTTATTAAAAAAAATCCTTCACTATTTTAATATCTTTCTTCTTGTGGCGTATGATTAATATTATTTATATTATTTTTCACAGAAGCTTGAATAGAGAAAGATTCTGATGTTTTGAAAAGCTACTGAGTCCGGTAAAACTTGTCAACTTAGTTGAAAACAAATCTGTGAATAAAGAACGAAATTTCAGAAAAAGTATTAGGTATATGTTGGACTAAATTATGACGTGTTATAAATTAATAATTAAAAAAAGGATATTCTTAGACGGAGACTGTACTTTCTAATTGCGTGCTTACGCTTTACAAATATCGATTCAGATTTTCTGTTTTAAAAACCTTAATTTACAAAGGAACTTTCCTTTAAAAGTTTGGGTACCAAAGAAGGTATAATAAACATTATAATATATAAAAAGGATATTATTACTGTATCCGGAACTAAAAAGGATATAATTTCCACACAATAAATGAATTCAGAATCTTTTTGAAAATGATTTATTTCATAACTACCTGCAGTCGTTTGTAATAATTCTTTTGTGTTTTTTATTATATATTTTTATTCTTTATTACCCGGGATTATGCAAACACATATGAGTGAATATAATTATTACATGTTACCTTAAAGTATGCTGTGATTAATGAGTATTTATTATTACAGTTGCATAAATTCATAATGAAAAACTACATCAACTATAACGCACAGTAAATAAATTTTTCGAGAGTTTATCGGTATCATTGAAGGGAGGTGAAGTCGTGAAAAATAGATCTTGAATTTTGTGCTACTAGAATAATTGTCCCTCCTAATTCTAGGCTATAGAAAACATGAATTAAGGTCTTTACCAACATCTCCAATGCTGCTTGTATTTTGAATTTGCGGGGTTTATATTCTTATTCGTAAATTATTTATACAGTTTTTAAAGTTATTATAAATCTGCTGTATTATTTTGTTGTAAATTTGTATTTTTAGTACCGTTTTTTTAAACAACAATACTACATTATAATCAGTAGCTAAGGGTTACATATTTTATGAAAAAAAAACTACTGAAATATGTAGTCATTTAAATATGAGAAATTTTTCCAAAAAATAAATAAAAATAACAATAATTATACAGTAATGTAATATTCATGATTTTTTTTTGTTGGAAAATGTTGCATAATTTAGGGAGCAAAATATTACTGCATATTTTAAGGGGGAAATTTTTAAATTTCACATTTTTGAAATGAAACAAAAAAAGAAATAAAAATAAACAAATAACGAAATATTTTATTTACATTTAAGAGAAAATAAAACTAAAATGTTATTTGATATCTAAACAATGTATTCATTCATTTAAAGCAGAAAATTTTAAAGCAAAAAATATTGTATACAACTTTAGAGAATTCTTCATAAATAAAAATTATAACTATAGTTTATATGGAGTGAATATAGCTAAAATTAAAGATGATTCTTTATTTTAGACCTGAGATTAAGACAGTCAGAAACTAAACATAAACTTGGTACAAGTCTAGGATTTACAGCCAAAGTTAGTCAATAGTGTAATTCTGAAAGTTTAGTACACTTTAGAACTACAATTAGAACCATAATTAACTTTAAGGAATAATGTAGACTATAACATATATCGGAATTTATTCAAGCTTTCTCTGTGTCCAATAAACTAGAGTTCACTCCCAAAACTAGCTCTCTGAACTATGCTTTAGACCAATAACTAGTGTACAATAACATAATTATACTTTTTATTATAAACCGAACAACAGTTGCATTCAGTTTAAGGAACTGTATTTTAAAGCAATAAATTGTCAATAACTTACTCCAGAAAGTAGGCTACAGTTTTGTAGATAAACCATTAGTTAGTTCACAAACTAAATTATTTACTTCGAAAGTCATTTATATTTAGAAAGCAGACTTTCTTTTCCAAAAAAAAAAAAAATAGTTCACTTCCAAAACTAATAAATAGTTTAGTTCAGAGAGAGTCCACAATACTTTAGTGTATTAACAATTCTATAACCTTTTCAATAGAGTATAATACATTTTTGTATAGAAATCATACTATAAATGTATCAACATAATATACATTGTTGAAAGATATCAGAATTCCATCTGATCCAAAAACTAAAGATTTTACCTAAAATTAATAAAAAGTTTTAATCCGAGAGTTTATTATACTTTAGAGCAATAAATATAATATAATTTACTCCAGAGTGTATGCTACAGTTCGTATATAGATTAGACTCTAAGCATGTTTACAAGATACATTTTATATAATTTATATTATTTGGATTTATAATCTATTATTTACTTCCAAAACTTTTAAGCTCGTAATTCGGAAAATTAAATTCTCTTTTTTGCAAAAATTATATAAAATTTACACAAAAAGTAGGCTGCAGTTTAGTATATAGACTAGACTTTAAGCTAGTTCACAACTATAATTTTTATACAGATTGACATATAGTTTAGTTGGGACACCAGTTGAGAAATTACCTAAGTGTGATCCAAAAATTGGACGATCGGGAGATCAAGCTCCCAACACATCCGCTGGGAAAGCAGCCCGGTTAGGTCAGTGCTCGGACTACGAAAGGTTAAACTAATACTGGTTTAAAACATATAAGATTCAAAAAGTTTCTAACACGAATGCTGCTAATAATGTAGAAACCACAAACAGTGCTCGAAATTGAAGTCAAGTTTTCTTTAAAAAATATTCTTGCTGCCTTCCAGATGACGAAACGTATGTTCTGACAGATGTCTCACAACTTCTTTGTCAAAAATTTTATGTTACTGATATTTTAGGTAATGTTGTGGGCCAAAAAGCAGTCAAAATTTCCTAAAAAGTTCTTGGCATGGCAAGCATTATTTGGTCACGACAAAAGCAGCAAAACATTTGTTACAAGTGGGTCTATAAATACCACCAAGCTGTCCACTTATTTTGGCCTAATATGGTATATAAAACATTGCCTAAAGTCTTAGCCTTCATTCTCATTTAAATTGAAACCACTTTTAGTTAGAACGTTTGAAGTTTTTTTTAATAAAAATAGTCATAATTAATATTAATCATACGTCACCAAAGAGCAATTTTATTTTGTTAAATTTCATAAAATTCAAAGGAAAATTTTAACTTTTTTCTTTTGTAAAATGATAAACAAATGTGTAAAATTTAATATCTTTTTAACCAGAAAAGAGAGTTAATTTTATTTATATTTTCATAATTTTTGAAATCCTTTTTAAAAGATTTTTCATAATTATTTTTGTGAGCTTGACTAAAGCAGACCACTTCAGGCTAATTTGTTTTATATTAAAACGTACAAAAACTTGAGTTTACTTTTTTATAAAATTTTAATTATTTTTATGATAAAATCCTTTCACAAAAAATCATTGAAAGCACTAACCTTTTTTTCTGACTTCCGTTTCCTGTTTTGTGTTATGAACAAATTACAGCTGTTTAATGTTGTTTAAAGTTAATTGTATTTGTTAATAAAATACTTCTTTTTTTTGGTGTTTTCAGTTAAAAAATTGTTATTAAAAGATTTGTGCGTTTTATAAATTGCTTTGAATTAAAAATGATTTTTTAAATCCACTTTTTACGATGCTGCTTTTTTAAATTTTTTGCAAGTACTCAAGAGCCAAATTGAAAGTTGTAGTTATTACTCTTAAGCAGCAGTAGCAAACAGCAGCTGTAGTATTTGATTGCTTTTGTAGTCATAAAATAGTAAAAGTAGCTCTTTCTATTAGTAGCTGTAGTAGTAAATTTCAATTGCTTTAATTTTTTTGGGGGGATTTTAAGTTGTATAAATTGCTTTTTGTAGTTTTTGTGGGCAACTTCTGGTGTTGAAAATGTTTCGTTTTATTTTAAAAAATTCCATTTCGATTTAGTTGTTAATTTTAAGCATTTCTCTTTACTTCTACTCTCTGTCTTTTTTTGAAAGGTTGTAAAAAAACTCCTAAAGAAATAACAAGAAATGTATATTAAATTGCATACTTTTAGGAGGTTTCCTGTTTGTTTTGCAGTTTACTTTGAGCAGATCTGAAAGGTATTAAGAAAGAAAATATTGTTAAAAAGAGAATTTTAAAATCATATTTTATGTTTATGATAAAAGAAAAAGGAAACTAAATTAATTGCATATTTCAAGGGGTAAGAAAGGTAATTGAAAAGAATGTATACTTTAAGCAGCAATTTTACTTTTTTCTCTCTCAAAAGTTATTAAACTAAACTTGAGGTTCATTTATGGCAAATAAACTATATAATGAAAGCAAAATACCTCCATCATACAAAAAGGATTGAATTATTTTAAAATTTTCTTACTTAAATTCTAATTGAAAAAATTTTATTATTTTTATTTTTCCAACAAAATTTCATACAATTCCATTTCAAATTGCTTAAACTTCTCCAAATGTTAATACATAAATTTTTATGTTCTTGTTTTTTTGGTCATTTAAACTTTATGACCTCAATGAAATGTTACCAAATTATTTTCAACTCAAGCTGTAAATGAACCAGTATAAAATTCAAACCAAAAATTAAAAAAATTTTCATATTAAAGATTTAAAAAGGAAACTATAAAGATAGTGGAAAAAGCATAAAAAAGGCAGAGATAAAAAATACACAAAAGGAGGGAAATAAAGAATAAAGCATTGCATATATATAGGAGTTAAATGCGGAAAATTTTTCCTGTCTGGTCTTTGAAAATTTCCAAATAATATTTTCCAATATACATAGACAAGTATCAGATCTCATATCTGAATCAGAATTTAAAGCACAATCGTAACTATGATCTGATGCAAAAGGTGATAAAAAAAATTGTAAAATAATCTAAAATATGAATTAACGTAATTCGAATTATATTGACTTTGAATTAGGATCCACAGATATGGAACTAAAACCTGAAAACGAATACGACATAAAATCTTAATAAGAATCTTTTCTACAATATGGTTGAACAAGATTTCGAACAACTGTGTAAATTTAAAACTGACATAAATCATGAACTAATTTTTTAAATAAGATCTACACGGGAACTTTTAAGAGAGTAGAAATAGGTACGAATATGTACAGTTCAATTTCAGTTGCTTTTAAATTCAGCTCAAATTCAGTTTTAGTTCAGTTCAAGTTCAATTCTAGTTCAGTTTTGGTTCAGTTCTAGTTCAGTTTTAGTTCAGTTTAAGTTCAGTTTTAGTTCAGTTTTAGTTCAGTTCTAGTTCAGTCCTGGTTTAGTTCTAGTTCAGTTCTAGTTCAGTTTTAGTTCAGTTCTGGTTCAGTTCTAGTTCAGTTCTAGTTCAATTCTGCTTCAGTTCTAGTTTAGTTCTAGTTCAGTTCTAGTTCAATTCTACTTCAGTTCCAGTTTAGTTCTAGTTCAGTTCTAGTTCAGTTCTAGTTCAATTCTACTTCAGTTCCAGTTCTAGTTCAGTTCTAGTTCAGTTCTAGTTCAATTCTACTTCAGTTCTAGTTCAGTTCTCGTTCAATTCTAGTTCAGTTCAAGTTCAGTTTTAGTTCAGTTCTAGTTCGTTTCTAGTTTAATTCTGGCTCAGTTTTAGTTCATTTCTAGTTCAGCTCTAGTCCAGTCCTAGTTCAGTTTTAATTTAATTCTAGTTCAGTTTTAGTTCATTTCTAGTTTAGTTCTAGTTCAGCTCTAGTTCAGTTCTAGTTCAGTTCTAGTTCCAGTTCAGTTCTAGTTCAGTTCTAGTTCAGTTCTAGTTCAGTTCAAGTTCTGTTCCATTTCAGTTCAAGTTCAGTTCTTCGAATTCTACACATTTTAGTTCAGTTCTGTTTTATATTCTAGTTCAGTTCAAGTTCAGTTCTATTTCAGTTATAATTCAGTTCTACAAATTCTACACATTTTAGTTCAGTTCTAGTTCCAATAGTATTCTACATGTTTTCAATTTCAGTTTTTATGTTCCATAAATTTTACATGTGTGACATTATCAACCTTTTCAATATTAGTTATTTAAATAATTTTACAATTATTCCCAATTGTCTTGGTTTTATCGTTCTTATTGTTGTTGTACTTGTTTCTCTAATATTTATTTGTATAAATTGTAAAATAAATTTTAGTTGTTTTATTTTATTGTCAATTTCCTCACCATTTAACTTTTGAAAACAAGCTGCCATTTAAATCCGTATAATCCCAAATTTAGTTTATAAAATCTACAAGAAATTGTAATTTCTATAATGAACACATATACATACACATAAACACACACATTCACATATATACAAATACACATGAATAAATACAACAATAAAAAATGTTAACTGAGAATAATCAAAATAATAGAGGCGGGATGAAGGGAGCAAGTTAAAGAGATCTGATGAAAATAATTCTAAATGTATTTGTGCAAGTGTAAATGTGTGAGTTTGTGTGTATGTGTGTGTGTGTGTTTGAAATGTATGTAAATTTTGTTTTTGAAAATTCCCTTGAAGCATAAAATATTTATTAGTGTTGTTAACATAATGTATGTCTTTGTATTGTTATTTTCTCTCATTTTGGTGTTAAAGTTTTTATTGTACATTTTGTTGTAGTTGTTTTTGAAGTAATGTTCATGTTGTTGTTGTAGTTGTTGTTGTTGCTAATGTCAGAGATGTGTTAAATTTACTTAATCACAAAATTGACATTTACAACAAAAAGTGGTAACCAAAAACCTTAACACTTTCTAGAATAGATAACAACAAATAAAACTATACTATACAAATGATGATATGTGAATGTGTATGTGTTTACATATATACATATACATTTTTATTATTGTAGAAATTTTTGTGAGAAAACATTTAGAGAATACATGGATTTGAATTACTATTCCATACATACTCATTTTTCAAATGCAATTGTATATGTTCAATTGTGTATATGTAGGAGTATTTGTATACTACTTATTCCTAAATATTCATTTAAATATGTATTTAATTTTATTTATTATTGCTTGTATTCTTATGCACATTGGGATTAAACATATTTTAAGAAATTTTTAAGAGAAATTTATTTCTCAATTTATTTCTTTATCATTAATGTAGTTTCCCTCGTCTGTATTGATGTGAATGCAAAAATTTGTTATATAAATATTTAATGACACATACATATTCAGATATGTAATATTCTAACCAAATCTTTATGTTCTCTATTAATGTATACACAAACACATCGACACATAATAATAAGAGTGTGAAAATCTTTATGTCTAAATCTAATACAAAATATTGCTGCCTTTAACACATTTACACATACATTTGTATGTCTATATAATATCATATATATATTTCTATTAAATATATTTGTGAGTCACGTATAACACTAAGCATAAACTAATCTTATGTGTGTGTTTGTTTTATTTCCTTATTGCTGCTGTTCTACAACTACAAGTAAACAGCAAAGAAAAAAAGGAAAACATTTCAGATTTTTCTTACAATTTATTGAGAGTTTTCTTATGTTGTTGCTGCTGCTTTTAAATTGCTGTTGTTGCTTCAGTTTGTTATTTTATTTATTTGCTTAAACATTGCTGTTGTTATTGCTGCTGCTTTATTTCTTTCTTTTTTGTTTGTTATATTGAAATCATTTCCATGTTACGTTGTCTACATAATACTCTCTAATGGATTTTGGCTTATTGTGTGGTAATCAACAAAATGTTATTATAAACCTTAAATACACATTTTTCTCCTTCCTCCCTGCATTCCTCCCACCCTTCTCATTTTTTAAAGAAAACTATAAACATTTCATAGAATGTCTTATAAATTTTATTATTTTCTTTTAAATGCAGAACATAATTCAAGACATAAAAGTGCCAAATTATATGAATAAGAATAAAATTTAAGAACTTTTAATAATACATTTGAAAACAAATTATAATTACATATTTGAAAAAGAACTATAATTTAAGTTTGAAGTTACATAAAAGCTGTATGTATTATTTTTAAAAACGAATTTGTAGATATAAACCAGAGTGAATTAGAATTAAACTAGAACTGAACTAGAAGTGAACAAGAACTGAACTGGAACTGAATTGGACCTAAACTAGATTATAACAAGAACCGAAAAAGAACTGAAGAAATGAACTAGAAGTGAACTAGAAATGAATTAGAAATGAACTAGAACTGAACTGGAAATGAACTAGAAATGAACTAAAACTGAAGTAGAACTGAACTGGAACTGAACTGAACTGAACGAGAGCTGAACTAGAACTGGACTAAAACTGAACAAGAAATGAACTAGAACTGAACTAGATTTGAACTAGAAGTAACCTAAAGGTAAACTATAATCAGCACTAAAACTGAAAATAAACTGAAATGGAATAAAAAAAAATTGCTAAAACTGCACTTTAACTTTATTTAATATTTAAATTAAATTCTTATTTCACGTCTTGATAATTTTTTTATTTATTGCCTTAAACATTAACATTCTCTCAGTCAGCTTTCAGTTTCTTCTTCTATTGTTCTTCTATGACTTTTAAATTTTATTTACAACCATTTGTTTTTTATACTTTTTTTGCTTCTTCTTCTTCATTTTTGTAGTCAACATTCCTTTCAAATGTAAATTATTTAATGTTGAATAAACTTTAACCTTTTTTTTGTAGTTAAAAGAGATCTACTTCCACTACCACTTCTACAACGACAATGTTTAGTTGTTTGTTTTTGCTCACATTTTTTTTATTTATTTTCGTAACTCTTCTTTTGTATGTGTCAGTTAGTGTGTGTATGTGTTTGTGTGTAACTATTATGCAGGCGTCATAAATCTTTTTGCGAAAAAAAGTGCATAAACTCTTAAACACACATACATGCATATGTATATAAATTGAAGATAAATATACACTAACATTCTTACAGTTGCATACATTCTTAAGTTTACAGCATTCAAACATTTAGTAACCTTGTACTTAGAAGAGAAAGAGAGAATAAAAACTTTTTTTTTGAAATTGGAAAAATAACAAACACGTACTTTAGAAGAGGAAAAAGAAGCTCTCATACACTTACACACACATACAGATATTTTACTTTGCAAAGTTTTTAGATAGAGTAGGAAACTAAAAAACACATTTTACGTCATAAATTAAAGTAGAAAAAGTAGAATTTTTTATTATCATTATTTTTATTTTTTTAGTTTAAATAATAAAATTTAAATATTTAAGTGGCAAGAATAATAAGATTTAGGTGACATTGAATTAGCATGAAATTCAGAAATATTTTGTATATAAAAATTATTCAAATCATGATTTAGAATTTCTTAAATTTGATTTGAAAGCACAAATTTTATGAAATATTTACTTAAATTTGAATTATTTCCACTTGAAGTACTTTAAATTTAAATTATGCGTATACTTGATATATTTTACAAACTTCCCATTAATCATACGTATATCAAAATAAATATTAATCATACGTTTTATGACTAATTCATATTATTTTAATTTTTGAAAAATATATCTCTCTCAAAAGAAATGTATAAAAAAAACATGGCATTTCCGTTTTAAAATTTATAATCTTAATTAATATCTAAAGAATTTTATAGGTAAAACATGTACAAATGTTAACAAAAAAAGCCACTGTTTGTCCCCAGTCACAATTAAAATGTCACCTAATAAAAATTGTTTTTCATGGAAATCGTATTCTAACTCTTTCACTTGTTACCAACCGCATGAAGCCTTGAATTGGAGGGGGGGAAATGTGGCAGAAAAAAAAACTAACACTTTATTATTTTTAATAATTTTTTCTGCTATTTTAGCCATAGATTTCATGTTAAATAAAAATAATTCACGCAATTATTTTTAATAAACGACCACAACAACGAGCAACTCTGCGTGGAAATGTAGGAGAGGATACACATACATACGCATACACATGCTAAGTTTAGAAGGATATAAATTCTTCATGCTCTTTTATATTTTATAAATAATTTTCTAAATATGATTTTCCCACTTTCTGCTCTGATATGTGTATCTAGATTTTGATTTAGTTTCAACTACAGGTTTCAGCTCGAATTCAGATACAGATTCTTGTTCAGACTCTGGTTATGATTCCGGTTGAAATTCCACTTCATATTATTCTTCAGTTGCTGGTTCATCTTTTGGTTTAAATTTTGGTCCTGATTCTTGTTAAAATATCGAGTTCTAGTTCTGATGCTGGTTCTGTTCAGAATCTGGTTCATATTTGAGTTTAAAATCAAGTTAAGTTACTACTTCAGTATCTATTGGGGGTTTATTTTCAGAATCAGGTTCATAATCTGATTGAGTTTCTAGTTCCAATTTCAGAACACTGTTTCAACTACGCATTTTAATCGTATTCAGATTCCAGCTCAAATTATGGTTCATATTCGAGTTCGAAACATAATTCCATTGGAGTTTGAATTAGAGTTCAGAATCTGCTTCAAATTCTACATCAGATTTCAATTTATTGTTGAGTTCAGAATATGTAATTATTAAATTTTAGAGCCCAGTTAGTATTTCATGTTAGATTCTGGTCCATATTTAAATTCAAATCTTAATACAAATTTATTATAAGATTCCGGTTTAAAGTCTGATTCGGATTTCAGATTCGAACTCAGATTTTGTTTAAGTTTTAAATTTAGGTTTGAGTTAAAAATCCATCTTCAGATTCTGGATCACAGTTTGTTTGGGATTTCAGATTTTAATATAGATTCTGATATAGATTCTTCTTCAGACTCTGCTTTAAATTTCATCTCAGATACTTGTTCAATTACTGGTTCTTATTCTGGATTCAATTAATACTTCAGAATCTAGCTAAAAATTCAGATCAGATTCCAGTTCAAATTCTAGTCCATATGCAAGTTCTAAGTCTTATTTCAGACAACATTCTTGTTCGCACTTCTTATTCTGGTTTAAATTTTAGTTTAAATTTTAATTTTTTTTTAAGATTCCAGTTTCGATAATTTATGAGATACAAGTTTATATTCTAGATCTCATAATGAATAGAAGTCTTGTTCAGATTTGGCTTCAGATTCGAATTTAAATTCAAGTTCAGATACCAGTTCAGATTTAGAATCACATTTAAGTTCAAATCGAATTTTAAATTCGAATTTAAATTCATTTTAATTCATTCTAATTCATATGCTGGTTCATATTGAGTTTCAGATTCTAGTCCAAATAATAGCTCAGATTCAGGTTCAAGTATTAGTATTGAAACTTCTTCATATTTCGTCCTGTTGCATTTCTGTTTTCCCATTAACAATTTTATTTTATGCAACTCTGCTCTTTCTTTTTCCACAACTTCTCTTATGTTTATTAATTTATTTTTTATGGAATTTAATTTTAGTTTCTTTTTTTACAAAAGATTGTTTTATAAATAAAATTAATAGTTTTATGACGCATGTTCTTGCATGCTTAAATACATACAAACCAAACAAACACTTACATTGCAAATGCAAAAAAAAAAATGGCGAGCAACAGAAATTCTTTACTTGGAAAGAACCTTATAATAAAATATTCTTTTAATACCAGTTGATGATGTTGACTGATTTACATACTTACAAATACATACATACACACATACACTTAAATTATATATAAACTATAAATGCAGACATACAGTTAAATTCTCATAACTTAAATCATATTTACTTCACTCACACATGACTTCATACAGAGTCAAGAAATATAAAACTCAACATATTTTATATGAGTGACAGGATACTTTAATTCTATGTCCACTGTTTGCGTTATCCTTGTGTGTGTGTGTTTTTGTTTGAGTAGCAAGCAATAGTTTTTGAGTGTGTGTTAATGTTTGTCATTGTAAAAATCGTGGCATTTAATAAATGTCCTTAAATTTATGGTTTAATATAGAGTTTTCTGCACACAAGGTGTTTTAGGCTGAAAACAATGAAAACGCATAGCAAATTGTGAATTTAGTCCAATATGACCATAACCAAACTTTTTCTTACTTCCGTTTGAAGGCATAGAACTGGGCATTAGTATGCGTCTGTTTGTATGTGTTTTGATTAATGTTCAAATGCTCTGCACTCAATTATGCAAACATGTTCGCATTTGTTATTTCTAAAAGAACTAAAACCAAAAATAGAAAGGAAAAACTAAATGTAAAAAAGTTCATGGGAAGAAGGAATTCTGCTACAAACTTTATATTCACCGTTATTGTTTGTGGACTATTTCAGGTTACATTTGACATTTTAACACGCAAATTTATTGTTGATTTTAAACTTAAAGTAAATTATTATGGAACGAGTTTGTTTGAACATGTTTGGAACTGGAACACAAATAAACGTTCCTTGGCGAATTCGTTTTAATATTCAAATAAATTAAAGCGAATTTTAAAAGGAGATTTACAAGATGATTTGTCTTTGTGCAGCACGCAGTTCGGATTAAATTTTCGAAGAAAAAAATTCTAAAAATTAAAACAAAAATATTTAATATTGTTTTTAGTCCGTTATAGTTTAGCAAACCATTTAGTTATAGTTAAGTTAGTTCTAGTTCTGGGTCAGTTTTAGTTCAATTTTAAATCAGTTCTACTTCAGTTGTAGTTCACTTCTAGTTCAGTTCTATTTCAGTTCTAGTTCAGTTCTAGTTCAGCTCTAGTTCAGTTCTAGTTTAGTTCAAGTTCAGTTCAAGTTCAGTTCAAGTTCAGTTGTAGTTCACTTCTAGTTCTAGTTCAGTTCTATTTCAGTTTTAGTTCAGTTCCAGTTCAGTTGTAGTTCACTTCTAGTTCAGTTCTATTTCAGTTTAGTTCAGTTCTTTTTCAGTTCCAGTTTAGTTTTAGTTCAGTTCTAGTTCAGTTCTAGTTCAGTTGTAGTTCAGTTGTAGTTCACTTCTAGTTCAGTTCTATTTCAGTTCTAGTTTAGTTTAAGTTCAGTTCTAGTTCAGTTCTTGTTAATTTCTAATTCAGTTTTAGTTCAGTTCTAGTTCAGTTCTAGTTCAGTTGTAGTTCAGCTCTATTTCAGTTCTAGTTCAGCTCTAGTTCAGTTCTAGTTTAGTTCAAGTTCAGTTCAAGTTCAGTTCAAGTTCAGTTGTAGTTCACTTCTAGTTCTAGTTCAGTTCTATTTCAGTTTTAGTTCAGTTCCAGTTCAGTTGTAGTTCACTTCTAGTTCAGTTCTATTTCAGTTTTAGTTCAGTTCTTTTTCAGTTCCAGTTTAGTTTTAGTTCAGTTCTAGTTCAGTTCTAGTTCAGTTGTAGTTCAGTTGTAGTTCACTTCTAGTTCAGTTCTATTTCAGTTCTAGTTTAGTTTAAGTTCAGTTCTAGTTCAGTTCTTGTTAATTTCTAATTCAGTTTTAGTTCAGTTCTAGTTCAGTTCTAGTTCAGTTGTAGTTCAGCTCTATTTCAGTTCTAGTTCAGCTCTAGTTCAGTTCAAGTTCAGTTCTAGTTCAGTTCAAGTTCAGTTCAAGTTCAGTTCTAGTTCAGTTCTTGTTAATTTCTAATTCAGTTTAAGTTCAGTTCTAGTTCAGTTGTAGTTCAGCTCTATTTCAGTTCTAGTTCAGTTCTAGTTCAGCTCTAGTTCAGTTCTGGTTTAGTTCAAGTTCAGTTCAAGTTCAGTACAAGTTCAGTTCTAGTTCAGTTCTTGTTCATTTCAAGTTTAGTTTTAGTTCAGTTTTAGTTCAGTTCTAGTTCAGTTGTAGTTCACTTCTAGTTCAGTTCTTGTTTATTTCTTGTTCATTTCTAGTTCAGTTCTTGTTCATTTCTAGTTCAGTTCTAGTTCAGTTCTATTTCAGTTCTAGTTTAGTTTAAGTTCAGTTCTAGTTCAGTTCTTGTTAATTTCTAATTCAGTTTAAGTTCAGTTCTAGTTCAGTTCTAGTTCAGTTGTAGTTCAGCTCTATTTCAGTTCTAGTTCAGTTCTAGTTCAGTTCTTGTTTAGTTCAAGTTCAGTTCAAGTTCAGTTCAAGTTCAGTTCAAGTTCAGTTTCAGTTCAGTTCTTGTTCATTTCAAGTTTAGTTTTAGTTCAGTTTTAGTTCAGTTCCAGTTCAGTTGTAGTTCACTTCTAGTTCAGTTCTATTTCAGTTCTAGTTTAGTTCTATTTCAGTTCTAGTTCAGTTCTTGTTCATTTCTAGTTCAGTTTTAGTTCAGTTCTAGTTTAGTTCTAGTTCAGTTCTAGTTCAGTTCTTGTTCATTTCTAGTTCAGTTGTAGGTCACTTCTAGTTCAGTTCTATTTCAGTTCTAGTTCAGTTCTTGTTCATTTCTAGTTCAGTTCAAGTTCAGTTCAAGTTCAGTTTCAGTTCATTTCCAGGTCGGTTTTATTTCAGTTTTAGTTCATTTCTAGTTTAGTTCCAGTTCAGTTCTAGTTCAGTTCTAGTTTAGTTTTATTTCAGTTCTAGTTCACTTCAAATTCAGTTCAAGTTCAGTTCTGGTTCAGTTTTATTTCAGTTCTATTTCAGTTCTAGTTTAGTAGTTCTAGTTGAATTTACAATACAAATTTTCGCTTAATATTCACATTTTTCACAAAAAATTCACATTTTCTCTAAAAATTCACATTTTTACTAAAGTTTAATATTGTTGTTGCCTTCAATTCACATTTAATTTTATTTTTTAAATGACTCAAATGCCGTTTGTACGTTTTATTGTTTGTTACATTAAAAGCGGTCGACAATAAATAAAATCACTTAAATTTTTTAATTTTCTTTTTAATAATAAAATAATTTTCTTTATTATAATTTTTCTGTTTTCGGCAAACAAATAAATATTTAACGAAAATGCTCTGGGGATTTGTTGAATTTTGGTTGTTTTTGTTTATACAAAGAAATTATGATAATAAAAAATCTTATTTTCTGAAAATTTCTTAAGAATTTAAATAAAAGTTATTTTATTATTCACCATTTTGATACCCTCCACCACCACCAATGGTGAAGAGGGTATATTGACTTTGTCCTTTTGTTTGTAACCCTAAGGGGACTTATCGCAGAGCTCGTTATGTATATATATATTATTTTTACATGAATTCCAAATCTGAACAGATTTATCAGTGTCCGTCTACCTGTCTGTCAGTCGGTCGTTCTACTTGTCTATCTTTCTGTTGTTGATACGCTCACATCCAAAATAACTGATAGAGCTCAATAGAATTTGGCTTGAGTATTTGTTGTAGTTCTGATTTAAAATCAGCAAATTTGGTAAAGTATATGGAAAGATATATACCGATATCTGAGACCACCTTTAAAATCTAATTCCCTCATTATTCTAATTAGAAATCGAATAATAATAATAAGATTTTGTCATAATATAAATTATATGTACTTTATAATCATTTCTAAAATGATCAAATTCGGTTCAGTAAAAAAAAGTTATAGACAAAAATATATTAATTTTAGACCCATGAAATCCTTCTGTGTTAAATCTAAAAAAGGCTTTATATATTCTAAACGTCTGTAAACGTATGTGTGGGTATGTATGTAAAAAACATAACATATTTGTTGTTGTATGGTATTGAGGATTCGGCATAGCCGAATCCTGGCGTTTTTCCTTGTTTTCTTATCCTTCAAAGAATATAAAAATTATATTTTATTAAATTGTTTTCCACACACTCTGATTCCTCTTTTTAAAAAAGGCAAAAACATACAAAAATAAAGTCCTTTTTACATAACAGATAGAAAACATTGATGGTCATGTTGCTACTTGTACGTGCATGAATTTACATACAAAATATTGTTTCTGGACCGGAGATGGACTCTGTTGTTTTTGCTCTAAACCAAAGTTTATTATAAAATAATTGAATTTAATTTTCATTTTAGATTTCTTTATTTTATTTTTTTCTCTTTTTCAAAATTGATATTTTCAAAAGATATGAATTTTATTTAAAATGACAGACCAAAATATTGATTCCTAGAGGAGGCAGAGTCAATATTTTATTTTATCTTATGAATTTGTCAGTTTAGGTTTTAATAAAATTATTTCCTTTGAATCCTGATAGAAAAGAAAATTGAATTTCACTTTAAGATAAATTTTTTTTTGTCTTTCTTCACAACATTACGCCACAAATAAAGTGAAACTTTTTAAATAATTTCGAATTGTTACAGTTTTAATAATAAATTTTGTGTAAAGTTTTCTCATCATCAAATAAAAATAAATTGTCAATTCTTATTTCCTGTTTTACCTGATAATTTGCATAAATTTTCTTAAGGAAAACAACTGGGAAAAACACAAAACAAAAATGGCGATTTGAACAAAAGAATGAATTTCTTTTCCCTGCAGACACTTCTGGACAAATGGGAAATATTGTTTATTTCACCTTGAAGAAAACAATCCGAAGACAAAATATAAATGTGCTAAAAAGGACTAAGTCCTTAATAATATTATTTATGGAGAAAAGCAAGAATGAAATTTTTATTTTAATCTTTTTTATTTTTAATCTTATTGCGTCTATAATTCATATTGTAAAGGAAATTGTTGAAAAGTTTTTGAAAAACTTAATGGAAAAACGTTAGAAAAAAAAGAAATCTTGTTGTTCATTTGAAGGTAAATTAACTTGGATTTGAAAAAATGAAAGTGAATTAAAATCTTAATAAAAACGGAACTTAAACCTGAATGTTATATGCAGGATCCAACATCTACACCAAAATTTAGATTAGAATCCGGATAAGTATCCAATTTAAAGCCTTAACTTGAACCCTAATGAAGGCCATATCCAATATAAAAAACATCAAATTGAATCTGAATTAAATCCCGATTTATACCATTAATGATATTAAACAGAATCTGATTTAAAATCTCAACCAAAATCTGAATAAGAATCTGAAATGAAATTTTTAATAGAATCTGGATAGAAATCTCATGTAGAATCCAAAATAGAATAAGAATCATAACAAGAATTTAAACTAAAATTGAATTAGAGCCTGAATGAGAATCTAAAACAGAATCGGAACAAGAATCTGAGCCACAACACAATGAGAATCTCAACTAAAATGAATCTACACAATTTGACCTGGAATAATAATCTGATCTTGATCTGAGCAAGAATGTGAATCAAAATTTTAACTGGAATCTGAACAATTTGAACTTGAGCTTGAATTAGAAACTGTATTAAAATCTCAATAAGATTCTGAAATTCAATCTTTTCAAATCTTAACCAGAATCGGAATCTGTACTAAAAGACTAATAAGAATCTGAACTAAAAACTCTTAATTAAGAATCTCAATCTCAATCTCAATTAAAACCAAAATCTCAACCAGAACATAAATAGGAACCAATTAAAATCCAAGTTATTTAAACTAAAATCTGAACTAGAAACCAAACTATAATCTCAGTAAGATTCTAAACTTTAAGTCCCCTTCAAATCTAAACTAAAACCAGAATAAATATCTGAACTAAAATCTGCGGTATAAACTAAATTAAGCCAAAATTTGAACAGAATCTGAACCTTAATCTGAACATTTGAACTAAAACCTGAAGAAGAATGTGAATCAGAATCTGAATTAAAACTAGAATATATATATTTTAGAATCTGAACTCAAATTTTAACAAGAATCTGAAGGCCGATGTGATTTACGAAAGTAATTTAGAATCTAAACTGAAAACAGGAATCTGAACTAAATTACAATTCTTACAATTCAAACCGGAATCTGAATAAGAATCTGAAATAAAATCTGAGCTGTAACCTGAATCAGAGTTCAAATAATCTTAAATAGAATCTTAAAAATCTGATCTATATTCTGAGTAAGAATTTGAGCGAGACCATGAGTATGATTTAGTTCTACAACTTTTGAATTAAAATCAAGTCTGAACCAGAATCTGAACTAGAAATTAAATAATCTGATGACGAATCTGATTTACGAATATTATTTGATATCTCATATTACATCTGAACTGGAACGTGAAAAAGATTTTGGTATAGAATTTTAACTAGAATGCAAAAAGGAATCTGAGTTGTAAGTTAAAAAGCTATTTCGACGAAAATCAAAACTTGAACTTAATTCTGATCTAGAAACTGAGCGTGAACTTTAAATACAAAATGAAATAGAATTTCAACTAAATTCTGAACTCGAATATGAAGAAGAAAATAATTAATATTTGAACTAGAAAGTATAGTTGGAATAAACTTTAGTCGATCTGTGTCATCAAAATATGGACTTGGATCCTAAGTAGAATTTTAAGTTGGTCTCGAGGTACAGCCACAACTGGAATAATAATTTAACTAGATACTCTAGTTACGTTCTTTAACGTAACTGGAATATCAATCAGGAGTGATCTAAGTATTAACTGTATATTTGGACCTGGTAAGCATATTTTCATGTGCTTTAATTTCTTCTATTTAATTAATTTTTATTTATCACTTTTTTTTAATTTTACATCAAAGAAATACTTCATTAAGAATAATTTATACTAACTGAAACACATACATATACACACATATATATAAACAAAATACTTAATTATATGTATATGCAACATATCATGCCATATAAATGTAGTTTGCAACATGAAGTTTCTCATTAAGTTTCATATTTATATACATACAAACATAACTATATAGAATATATATCTAGTTTTCTAACCATAATTCTCTGCTTAAAATATGAACAACTCTTTACTAATGACTTTTACAATACTACTAATAGCAGCAGCAACAACAACAATAATAACAACAAGGGAGCAACAAACAGCAGGAATTGTAATATTGGATTTTATTAAAAAAAAAGGAATTTTTGTAAAATATATAGAAGGATGTTAGAGATGATACCTGAGGAGAAGGGATGTAGGAAGGGGAAAGGAGCAAAGGTAAATATTTCATTAAATTTGTAAACTACAGATTCGTATGGATGAATATGAGGATGTGTGTGTGTGTGTGTGTGTGTGAGTAACATATGATAAGAAACATATGTTACTTTATTACATCTCTTTTGCTAATGGGTTGTTACTCTTTAATTTTTGTTTAAACAGATGAAAAGATATTAGAAATTTCTATTGCTTAGAAAAGGTAAAATTACACCTGACACTAGATTGACGGAGAGTTTTTATCATGGCACGATTTTAAACTCTTTTTTTGACTCTTCGTAAGGTGGGATCATATAAAGAGTTTTTTTTAACTTTTAAGAAGAGAGTTTTATTTTTGCTACCGGTTTTTGAAAGGAGTTTAATTATAAAAATAAAAAAGAGCGAAATCGAAAAAAGAGTTTAAAATGAATTATTTGCTCAAATTGTTTTGAAGTCGTGTGTAGCAGTCAAAAGAGAGTGTTTGTATGTTTACAACCTTTTCATGAATAAACAACTGTACTCAAATATTAAGATGTGCTTACTTTTTTGTATGACTTTTTGTTTGTATTTGCTACTGCCTCATTTTGTGACAAGAAATTTGTTTGTATGCTTGTTTATGTACAAGTGCAACGGAGCAAAATCCAGATAAAAATTCTAATCGATAAAATTTTTATTTTTTTAATCTTCACAAAGAAGAGTAAAAAATAAGAGCAGATTTTGCTTCGAGTTTTTTCATACTCTGGTTTTAATTAATAAGACTTCAGTATAACTCTAAGAGCTTTATATTATCAGTAGTTTCTAATAAAATGTTTAATTTGTTTTTTGTTAGCTTGAAAAGGGTGTGAAAACTTAATTAAAATTCTGAGAATATAATGAATAAAATAATTTGACATATGTTAACTTTGCAACCAAAAGTATGCAATAATTTGGAGAATTTAGTTTTTCTAGAGATGCTTTGACTTTTGAAGTTTATTAAACATAAAGTTAAATTTAATAAAAATATTTATAAAAATTGAAATCGTATTATTTCTTATTAAATGAAATTTATTTTTTTTATTTTTTGCCTTAACATATGCTCTAGTTATGTACTACGCATTATTGACTCTTAAGAGAAATAGAAAAAATATCTCTCAGATTAGTTCAAATAATTTGTTTATATTAAAATAACTTTTAAACAAACAAAACTTAATGATGCATTAAATATTTTCTCTAAAACAGTTTATGCATAAATAATGAAACCCTTAAAAGTATGCTTCACTTTATATATAAACATCTTCTAAACTAAATGAAATCTATAAAAAAATCTCTCAAAAATTACAAAGTATATAAAAAACTAAATAAAATCAAATCAAAAAAACTAGAAAATTGCAAAAAGTCCTTAGGAAAGATTGTACAGGAAAATATTTTCTTTATTTTGCTCTTACAAGGACTAAGAAACTAAACTAAAACTAAACAATAATAATAAAGTTATTGAAGCAAATCAAACAAACATTTGGCAGCAACCACAAAACTTAAGAGAAAAATATCTAAAAGAAAATAATAATAATAAAATAAAAATATAATAACAGCAAAATAAAATTCGAAATAAACTCTTATAAATAAGTGGCAGTCCATATACAATATTTTAGCTATGGCCCAAATGTATGCTATACTTATAAAGAAATATAAAATCGTATAAATATATAAAATATTTTGCACAAATTCTTAAAATTCTTAAAAAAATACATATAAAACATAAATAAACCTTTTTATTTTCATATTTTAAAGCAATAATAAAATATACAGTCTCGAATAAAACTATTGGCAAAGTCATTAAAAAAATATATACTACACTACATTTATGTAATATGTAGATGTAGAATTTTTATTTTGTAACATCACCTTAACACTTTGACATTGAATGGACTTGATTTCTCAGATTTCAAATAGTTCGCTTTTTGACTCGTCTGCCCAGTTTTTCCCACAAATGATCAATTGGTCTGTAGGCTGTGGTCGGTGCGGCAGGTCACGTTGTAAATTAACTACATACCCACATCAAGAGCTGAGTGTTTTGAATCGTTGTCTTTGATACAAACGCAGATGACATGCAGCCCCACATCATACCAACACCTTCGCCGTATTTTACATTTGGAGAAAGATTTTAATTTTCATAATCTGTATTGGGCTTTCTAAACATGGTAATTTGGTAATATTCACAAAATAAATACAATCTACTTTCTTCGGAGAAAAGCACCTGATTCCAAGATGAATTACGTTTACCTTTTAGCTCTTACGCATACTATAAACGCTTAATTTGGTCTATCGAGTTGATTAGTGGTTCAGGTATAGCAATCCGAGCATTATAATCAGCTTCATGTAGCACTCTACGAATAGTAATGGAGCAAATACCGTTATTAAAGGATTGTGTTTAATTTTTCGGACAATTTTGTTACTTTCGTGTGGAGTTAAAACTTTAGGTTGTCCGGTTCTATTTGAACTTTGGAAAGTTGACTACTCTATATAACTTAGTTCCATTATTTAGCCTATTTGGACAACGACTTGCCTTGGTTATGCAAGTGTAGTATTAATTTTTGCTCCGATTCGCTTCCTCTTCCTCTAGTTTGTTCCTCTGGTTTTGGGCTCATTGTTGGTTTTACAATGTTTCCCTTGAATTTAAACTAACAAATTGTCATTTTAACCGATTAGAACGGACATATAAATGTTTTATTGTATGCAAAAAATATTATATTTCTTTTCATGCTTTTCATGGACTGAGTGTACCAATACTTTTGCTCACAAGTTCATGACTTTTCTAACAAATTATCCCAATTAAAGTCGAACCGTTTTCAGTATTAACAAGTTTTTATCTGTAAATTTAGTAATAATGGCATAAAATACTTGCTGTGCCAATAGTTTTGTTCGGGACTGTATATTTTTGTTTTGACAAAAAAATAACGAAAAAAAAAAATTCCCAAAAATTGTATCTGAAATAAAATATTTAACATTATGAAATGTATTTAAGTATAAAAAATATTTGTATGAGTGTTAATACACCCATTGCCAAATATTTGTTAAGATCCCTCCTATATATACACACACGCTCTCTAGGACATAACCACATGCTTCCATGAGAACAAATACAGTCATAATATTGGAAAAATAAATAAATACAAATACAAATATAAATAAATATCGTAAATATTTTTTTAAAAATAAAATTTAAACACGAAATATTGGCAAAAATAGAAATATATATTTTTTTGGTGTGATACTTAAAAAAACAAAAGCATACTTTTAGGATTTTATTAAAAACGAAAAATAAAGCATACTTTTTGGAGTGGTTTAAAATTGAAAAATTGTACATAATTTATACAAATAATTTTTTTTAAGGCTTTAGTTTACCTTACAGATCAGAGTCTGATGAGAATTTAAATTTAGATTACAATTTAATTTGCAGCTCAGATTTTTATTCAGTTTCTGGTGCAGATTCTTGGTTCTAAGTTATTTAAAATACATCTAAATTCTAATTCAGTTTTTAGTTGGAACTATAAGTAACATTCTGGGTCAGATTAGAATTTAAAGTTCAGATTCTCGTTTAGATTCCAATTCAGGCTCTGGCTCCTCTTTCTAGTTGAGATTTTCATTTATGTTACAGTTCAACCACTAAAATTCTAGTTCAGATTGTTATTCATAACCTACATAATTTGTTACTTTAGGTTGTAAACAAAAATGCTTCTTTTTAGGATTTTATTAAAAGTGTAATATACTTTTTGGAGTGGCTTAAATTAAAAAATTGTACATAATCACAAGAGAATTTGTAAAATAAAAAGCTTTTGGTTCACATTCAAAATAAAAATTTGATTTAATGTTAATTCCATTACAAATTTTTATTCACTTTCTTGTTTCAATTAAATTTATGATTTTAATTCTGGTCTAGATTTCAAATCCGATTCCATTTCAAACTAATCTAATCTTAACTCAAGTTAAGAGTAAAGGAAAGACTTTAAGTCAGATTCGAGTTCAGACTTTTAATTAAGTTAAAAGTTCAGAAAAAGTCTGATTCTACTACAATTTCTAGTCCAAATCATAGGCAGAACTTTAGATCAGATCATAGTTCTGATTTTAGTAAAAGTTCGGATTCTAATAGTCTAGTCTCTTATTTAGTTCAGATTTTAGCTCGTTGAAAAGTTCTTAATTTTAATTTTAGTTCAGATTTAAGTTTAGATAGTTTGGATTCTGCTACAATTCAAATCTTAATCCAGATTCTAGTTCAGAATGTAATTTATATTTCTGTTCAAGTATAACAATTCAGATTTCAAGTCAATCTCGACAATATAGATCAAGTTGCATATATGTTTGCGAATAAGATTAAAGTTCAGATTTCAGATTCGTTATCTGACAGACGAATTTTTTGTTTAGATTCTTGTTCAGATTCCAGGTCAGAATGTAGTTAATATATAATTCCTATTTTTATTCATATTATTGTTCCAAAAGGCAAATTCTAGTTTAAATTCGAATATCATTTCTAGTTTAGACCGTAAATTAGATGCTACATTAGTTTTTTTTCAGGTTATAATTCAGATCCTACTTGAGATTTTTATTCAGACTCTAGTTTAGTTTCTAGTAAAGGTCCTCGTTCCTATTTCAGTTAGCTCCAGCTAATCCTTATTTAAATTTGAAGTCAAAGTATTGTACAGTTTTTAGTTCTTGTTTTCGCTCAGATTCTAGTTAAGTTTTTTAGATCGAATTGTAGTTTAGATTCAAATTCAGATTTTTGCTGAGATTCTTTATGAGATTCCTGTTCAGACCAAAGTTCTGATTAAAATTCTAGCTAAGATTCTTGTTGAAATTTTGAGTTACATTCTAGTTCTAGTACACTCATGGAATTTTATTCTGAGGTTTCTTGTTCAAATTCCAGATTCTATTTGGAAATCTAGTTTGGATTTTAGTTTAATTTTACTTTAGTTCTACTTCAAATCAATTATTTTGAAATTCTGTGCATTAATGTGCAATATCCGATTTCAATTGAAATAAAGTGCAGTTCCCTCTATATCGCTCATTTCTAAAAGTGATTGAATATAACTGTGTTTCTTTAATAAATTTAATGAACAAATATTAGTTTTCTTATAGTTTCATCTTAAACCTCAATATCCTAAAATTATGCAAATATTTTTGCAACTTGCATAAACTTTATGTAACAGTTGCCATATTTTCTTAATCTCCTTTTGGTCTCTTCACTTTTCCAACTAAACTGATATTTGAATTTTAGCTTAAAGACACGATAAAATGAGAAAAGAAAAAAATCCTTTACAGATATAAAGGAAGTATGTTTTTCACCATAATAATCCTGATAAGAGTTCCTAAAGCTACTTTAGGAAACTAGAGGACACACACACACACACATACGCTGCTTTGAGAAGAGTTTAAGAAGCTTGCAGGATATTTGAAATGAATTTTAAGTATAGATGACCAAAAAAGGGGGATTTTTTTTAAGAAAAGGGAGAAGGGGGAAACAAAACAATTGTAAACTTCTAATTTTATGCTGAAAATGAAAAGTTTTTGAAGAAAATCCTTAAGTTTAATTTTAGCAAGAAAAATAAAAAGTTCTAAAAAGAAAATTAATTTTAAAGCTGATTTAAGTGCAGAAATATTGAAAACAACAAAAATCAATGTTTTAGTTAGAGATTAAAAAAAAGTTTGGTTTTAAGAAAACAAATTAAAATTTAATATTTAAAAATTTTAAATTTTAATTTTTAAAATTATTTGAATAAAAAAATTGTGTTTTATCCGCCATCACCAAAATATGATTTCTTTGATTGGCTTAATTTGCAGAAAAAAGAGGGAAAAGAAATATTTAAAAATTCAATTTATTTACGTCTCGAATGGTAATCAAAGAAATCACAATCATTCCACAAATCGGTAAATCTTATAATAGAAAAAAGCTGGAAAGAAAAAAATTGACTAAAATTGAAAATAAAATAGAAAAAATGAATTGAATTGAATTGAAACTAGTGTAAAAATTCAATTTGAATGCCTGAAGCGATAACAACAACAGCGAAATTGAAGTGTTGTTATACCCTACACTACGTAGATGGTTCGGGTATTATGCGTTCGTGCTAATGTTTGTAACATACAAAAATGGTATAACACCTTCTTTAGGTAAACCGTTCGATTCAGAATCACTTTCTGAGTTGATTTAACGATGTCCTTGCGTGTCTCTGTCTTTCTGTAAGGCTGGCTGTCCATATAAAGCTTGTGAGCACACTTTAGGTCACAATTTTTGAGATATCTGGCTGAAATTTGTTTCATATTATTTTTTTTCGGCCAAGAACTAAATCTACTGAAATAAGTTACGTTCGGTTTAATGTTTTAGGTAGCTCCCATACAAATGTCGTCCTGGAATTGTGTTTTGTAAAGCGATTTTAACAAATTTCAACAAAAATAAGTCTTATGACATTTTAAATCGATAAGCCAAAATCGACGAGGATCGGTCCATTACTTCTTATAGGTCCCATACAAGATAAAATAAATATAATTTAAAATCGAATCAAATTATACGAAGGTCGTTCATTAATTTTTCGTATCTACCATTTACAACCAACAGAGTGATGTAGAGTATTACATTGTCGGACTTGACCAACTATAACATTTTTACTTGTTGTGTTGTTGGTTTTGAATTCAAATAGACAATTTCAAAATATTCAAAACTCATAAGAGCCTCCAGAATACAATAATGTAAATGGAGCTATTTTTTTCCCCTCTATTTTTGCCATTTTTTGTGTTAGACAATTTAATAAAGCGGTGGCGGCACAAGTTAAGTGGCTTTTAACACGTCAATTGAAATGAAACGAATCAAATACATACAAATTCATATTCACTCACACACTGACACTTTCAATTCATAAGGCAAACAAGTTTTTTTTTCTCTGTATGTCTTACTTCTTATTTCTTTCTATCCCAATTTATCACTTCATCCATCTTTTTTTTCTTTTCATTTTTATCTCTAACATTCAAAATGATATTTAAAAATTGCAAACAAAATCATTTGTTAATAACTTCCATATTTAATTTAAGGTTAAATCAGGTTTAGTGTTCATAACATAAATTGGCAGGCATGACTTGGCATTATTTATCATTTATTCATTTTTTTCTATCTTAAATTAACATTAAAATCGCAGAAAAAAGTTATTATTATTTTTATATATTACGAGTATGGCCTGAAGGCATTTTTGAGACTCTAATAAAATTCATAAAGAAATATTTACTTTGGTTTTTGTTTTCTTATCTTAAAATAACAATTTTTGTTCTTATTGAAAAAATCATAATTTAAAAAATATTAACAAAAAAAACCGAAAATATTTTCTAACACAAATAAATAAAATAGATAATACTTTTTATACCCTACACCACCAAAGGGGATATTATGAGTTTGTGCAGATTAAACGGGCAGAAAAAATAGTGCTACACATACTTTTAACTATAAAAATAGACTCAGAATTGAAATTGAAATTTTTAGTGAAAATTGTAATTTTTAGTGAAAATTGAAATTTTTAGTGAAAACTTTAATTTCTAGTGAAAATTGAAATTTTTAGTGAAAATTGTAATTTCTAGTGAAAATTGAAATTTTTAGTTAAAAATAGGAATTTTTAGTGAAAATTGAAATTTTTAGTGAAAACTGTAATTTCTAGTAAAAATTGCAATTTTTAGTGAAAATTGGAATTTTTAGTGAAAATTGGAATTTTTAGTGAAAATTTTACTTTTTGGTGAAAATTGTAATTTTTAGTGAAAATTTTAACTTTTAGTGAAAATTTTAATTTTTAGTGAAGATTGCAATTTTTTGTGAAAATTTAATTTTAGTGAAAATTGTAATTTTTAGTGAAAATTGTAATTTTTAGTGAAAATTGTAATTTTTAGTGAAAATTGTAATTTTTAGTGAAAATTGTAATTTTTAGTGAAAATTTTAATTTTTAGTGAAAATTGTAATTTTTAGTGAAAATTTTAATTTTTAGTGAAAATTGAAATTTTTAGTGAAAATTTTAATTTTTAGTGAAAATTGAAATTTTTAGTGAAAATTTTAATTTTTAGTGAAAATTTAATTTTTAGTGAAAATTTTAATTTTTAGTGAAAATTTTAATTTTTAGTGAAAATTGTAATTTTTAGTGAAAATTGTAATTTTTAGAGAAAATTTTAATTTTTAGTGAAAATTTTAATTTTTAGTGAAAATTGAATTTTTAGTGAAAATTGAATTTTTAATGAAAATTGAATTTTTAGTGAAAATTGGAATTTTTAGTGAAAATTTGAATTTTTAGTGAAAATTGGAATTTTTAGTGAAAATTTGAATTTTTAGTGAAAATTGTAATTTTTAGTGAAAATTGTAATTTTTAGTGAAAATTGTAATTTTTAGTGAAAATTGTAATTTTTAGTGAAAATTGTAATTTTTAGTGAAAATTGTAATTTTTAGTGAAAATTGTAATTTTTAGTGAAAATTGTAATTTTTAGTGAAAATTGGAATTTTTAGTGAAAAATTGGAATTTTTAGTGAAAATTGGAATTTTTAGTGAAAATTTGAATTTTTAGTGAAAATTGCAATTTTTTGAAACTTTTGTTCAATGAACTTGTTTAAGAGCAATAATTGTTATTATGAAAAAAGAAAGAATATTTCCAGTAATAAAAGCTTTTAATACCCACACATTAACAGAACTTATTGTGATGGATTTGAAAAGTAACTAGAAAAGGATTTTAGTAAACTTCCTCTAAACTAAACTTCAAATATGAATCAAAAACAAAAGGTCTACTAATATGTGCTCTCTCAACAAATGTTTAGTTTATGGAAAGAAATAGCAAAAACTACACAAAAATCATCATCATTGTTGCTCCTGGTGTAGTTTTTCATACATTCGTTCGCTTTTCATAATCATCAGTTTTCATTAATTTTCCTATTTTTTCTTCTTTTAGAGTAAAATGAAGGAAACTTCAAAATGATGCATTTAGTCATTGAATCCAGAATGAAAAATAACTGTGAACAGTTAACCTTATGGCTAAAAGGAGAAAAATATGTATTGTTACCAAAGGAATTAAGGTATTTGTTGCCCAAGTAATGTTGTTGTTACTGTTGTTGACTACTATAAAACAGGAAGTTTTTAGTACCTAAAAGCAGGCTGCAGTTGTTATAATCTTTTGTATTGCAAAAGTGCAGGCAAAGCAATAATGCAATAAGTTCTTGTTGTTGTTGTTGTTTCTGTATGTTTATTTTGCCAAGTAAGCGAAGTTACTTTTCACTTATTGTGAAAAATTCCAGAAATAATTTGCTTTAAAGCTTTAAATTAAATATTCAGTAGAAAATTTCTATTTTCGGAAAGTTTGAGAATAAAATTGTTGTAATAAAAGCTTTTTTGGACATTATAGTTCAATTTAATATTGTTTAGTCTTGAATTAATATTCAGCAAATAAAGATAAACATGAAGAAATATGTTAAATAAGTTGTTGTTTACTATTGCTTAAAGGACTATAATCATAGTATTTTATGATTTTTATCATTATTATATTATAAACAGAAATAAAAAAGCGTATTAAATGGCATAAAAATAACTTTAATGACTTTAATACTTCAAAAAAATCCTACAGAGTATTACAAAGGCTTAACAGTACATAACAAAAGTAACAACACTAGAAATAATAATATGAATAAAGTCACAAAGAGAATTTTGAGATATATAACAGTTATAGACTTATTTTGAACTGAACTAGAACTGAACTTGAACTAGAACTTAAATAGAACTAAACTATAACTGAACTAGAACTAAACTTAAACTGAACTTGAACCAGAACTGAACTAAAATTGAACTGAAGCTGAACTAGAATTTGAACTGAACCAGAACTGATCTAGAACTGAATTATAATTGAACTAGAACTGAATTTGAAATGATCTAGAACTGAACTATAATTGAACTAGAACTGAACTTGAACAGCAGCAGAACTGAACTAGAACTAAACAAGAAATAAACTAGAACTGATCTAGAACTGAACCAGAACTGAACTATAATTGAGCTAGAACTGAACTAGAACTGAACTTGAACAGAACCAGAACTGAACTAGAACTGAACTATAATTGAACTTGAACTGAACCAGAACTGAACTAAAATTGAACTAAAGCTGAACTAGAACTGAACTAGAACTGAACTAGAACTGATCGGAACTAAAGTATGGCAAAGTTTTCGGAATATTTTTGTTATGCACTGTTTCTGTTTCCTTTGCTTTAGAATATAACTTTTTATTTCTATTTGTAGTTTGTATCATATATTGGTTATAGAATCTGATATTTTTTCTCCTTTTTATCTTATTGTTTGTTATAATATTCAGTATTTATTTTTACTTCATTTCCGTTTTTATTATACACAAAATAATACAAAAAAAATCCTGGTATTTTCTTTTTTCATATTTTGTCGCACAAATTTTAAGCCATTTTTTTGCTATTGTCCTCTTTTTAGGAAGAAATAAAAAAATAATCTTTTTTTGCGAAAAAGAAGAATAAATGAAATATAAAATAAGTTATCAATAAATGGCCTTTTGATATTAAGAAAAAAGTAGGAAAATACAAGCGAAATGAAACTATATTGAAAATTTATTTCACTATTAATATTTTCATTCTTTTATTGAAAATACGTTAGTTTATGATTATAATGTTCATTTAAAAAAATATCCTCTTTTTTTCTACTAAAACTATTATAATGGAATTTATAGAGGAAGAAACAAAGTTAAGTTTTAAATTCTTTACAAAATTTATAACAAGAACTTTTGCAGGAAAAGCGCATAAAGAAGTTTGGAAATATAGAAAACAGAAGAAATTTTATTTGTTGTATTTTCAGCGCTGAGGGATTATATTGTCATTATTATTGGAATGTAAAATATGAAATTGATTTTCATTTTACAACTTAATAAAATTGTAAGAATCTTAAAAGAGAAAGAAATTAAGAAAGAAATTAAAAAAATAAAAAATTTAAAAATTTTATTTAGTAGCATACATTAAGGAGAAGAAACAAAGGAAAAAGATTAGCATGCCTCTAGGAGTCAAATATTTATTTAAGTACAAATTAAAGAGGTTTCAAGAAAATTTCATGCTTTATGCTTTAGGGCATTTACTAAGAAGAAAACATGTCCTCAGGATTATAAAATTATCTGAAGGTCTTTTCTAAGGGGTGAGATCGATTAAGTCACCTTTGTACTGTTACTCAGATTAAACTAAACTTAGACCTACAAGAAGTTAGCCAGGCATTCACAGCTCTACCGTCAAGTTGTTTCCAATGTTAATAAACAATTCTGACAGAATTTCTCCATTAATTGAAAACGTGATAAAAGTAGAGGGAATTTTCAAACGAGCTTCCAAGACATCCCGGTAGGAAAGCAACCCGGCTTAGCTCTTTTTTCGGACGATTTAAAAACATACAAGCCTTAAAAAGTTCCTGACAGGAACGCTGCTAAAAATTTAGAGGACAAAAACCGAGCACGGAGATTAAAGTGAAGTTAAAAAAAATTCTTGCTGGATGATGGAGGATGAAACGTATGTTCTTCCTGATCAAAAATATAATGTTGCTGATGCTCGAAGGTTGTTGTTTAGTTGCGGCAAATAAAGGCAGTCATTTGTTACAACAGGCTTTATGAATACCAAAATTTATATAAAGAAATGTTAACAGAAAGGGCTGCTTTTGATTCGTAAAAACTCATGATGTGTCCACTTATTTTTGGCCTGACTAGGCATCCTGTTACTGTGGTAAACACGTCCTTGAATGGTGGTATTTGTACCAAGAAAGCAAAATCCTCCACAGTCCCCGGAGCTAAGGCCAGTAAAGATATAAAACTCCTGTTATTAGAGAGAATTGAAGTGCACAAAAAAGGAGTATAAAAGTGTAGAATTTAAACGGGGATGGACTGCCGGTTCGAGCAAAATTACAGGAAGCACTATAAAAGCGTTAATAGGAAATTTTCTATAACTATAAAAATATTTTTTTCTGTAAATTGTAATAATAATTCAATCAAATAAAAAATTTAAAACTAAAAGTTTAGAGGTTTCTTTTTTCGATCGCACCCCTTAGTAGACTTAATTATTTTGTAAAGATTAAAGTTCATTCTCAAAAGCAGGTGTTTAGTACAAAAATTAAAATAAACTTAATTTAACCATATATTCCAAATATTGTTCATTACTGTTCTTAAACCAATATGTTTTTAACTTATAGTCACACTTGTGGTCTAGTAAAATTTTAACAATATTTAAAATTACATTGTCAAGCTTCAAATGCAAGGCCATCAATTGTTTCAGTTTTTGAAAGTGTTTTCAAGACTCTAAATGAGAAAAACTAATAATGTTATTTTCTGAAAAACCAAAAAAGGTAGCAGAACGATATATTAAAATAGGAACCACAATTTTTAATGAAATTTTTGAGACATTTTTTTAAGCCAAAAAGGTAACGCAGCAGCAGCCACAAAACCCCACTAAAAATACCTTTAACTTCACTAAGACCATTTGAAACTTCTATTAATCTTATGCTTCACAAACACACAGTTTTAGTCATGAAATAACAGCAGCTGTTTGCCAAGAACAAGTTAATCTTTATTGTCTGTATTATATTTTAGTTACAGGAACAAATACACGTACATAAAATATGTTGTTGTTTAGTTTTAATGCCATAAATACGCAGAGTTAAAAGTGATTAAAATACAGGTCAGAGATAGGGAATCAGATGGGAGCTAAATTATAAACTTGACTTTCAACTAAACTATGAAAGAAACTAATTTATTCCAATGACTAAAATATATTAAATAATATATGAAATAGTCTATTCATATAATGTCATAGTCTTGAGAACAGGAAGGAGCCAGTCGTTCTCAAATTTTTAAGTTTTGGAATATGGACGCACAGTCAGTGATTATAAATTGCGTTCGGCAAGTCCAAACTATGTTGTTAATGCGGTGAGGCAAATCACATTGCAAGGGATTGCCAACTGGTATGTGAAGATAGGACGTATAATGGGTAGCGGTAAATGTCCGGTATTCAGAAGGGCACTTAGACCTAATAGACTCAGGATCAACTTAGCCAAACAGTTTCGTGAAATGAAATGAGAATAAAAACTCTATAAGTGTTATCTGTGAAAATGATACATCAAGACCTATGGAAACCACGTGTCTGAGGAAAGAATAAAGAACCCTGGAGAGGAATATGCAGACAATATTTCTATTGTGGTTGGTGCAAGATATCTTAAGGTTAAAATGTATGCAAGTGACATGATAAAGATCATTAAGGAATGACTGAAAAAGTTAGGATTGCAACTATCCAATAAAAAAACTGAGGTTGTGCTAATTTGTAACTGGAGAAAAAAATTAGTTTATGAATAAAACAATTTGCAAGGAGATTATCAAGTCGAGTTAGTTATGAAATATTTGGATATTATGGTGGTCGAAAATTTTTTTATGCGGTGCCCATTTTGGCAGGGTCTATGAGGAGTATAATACGTAAGAGAGAATGTTGCAGGCACAGGACTGGATGCTGCATGTATGATAGCCTTCTACAACGTCGCTAACCAGGTTTCAAATTTGAAGATAATAAATCTAAAGGAAAGAACACGTTTGAGATGGAGCAATGAAAAATTAGTAACGGCGATGGCCATGGGGATGTGGATTATCACATTAAGCAGGTCACACTCCAAAATGTTCTACAATTTTGGAAGTGGAGGATATTGTCGATATGATATCTAGATGCCCTATGTGGACTATAAACATGTCTTTTTGAAACACATGTTTATATTCCAACGAATATACTTCCAAATGTACCAAAAACTTGTCAAGTAAACTTGTTTAGATTGAACGGAATATACTTTTTTTGTCTTATGGAACATATTATTTTTGTCTTAATTATAGTTTACCGAATAGATGTGTTAATAGTTTATCCAATGGATTAGTTTCATAGACCAAATTAGAGTCTGACTTGTTTATATTTCGTCGAATAGACTAGTTTACAGTCTCTTGAAAAAACTAGTCTATTCGAGCTCCTTAAAGTTCCCCGTCCCTGCCTTCTTATATGTTCAAATAAATATTCTTAACGCAAATTGTCTTCGTATATGGATCCCATAAAATATTGTGGCTTTTGTGGCATTTTAAAATCATTTCGTCCTCCTCTTTGCCTTCATTCACCATAACATAATCCAAGAAGAAAAAAACTTAAATACAATTTAATTTTTGTGCATAATAGCAGCAACAACAACAATAAAACACTAACCATAATATAGTTGCATATTTACAATTTTAAATTAATTACCATTTTGTTTTGTGCCACACAACACAAACGTTATACAAATACGATGCATTGAAAGAGAACAAAAGGGGGGGGGAAGTTAGGAGGAGCAGCCATAGCTTTATATGACTCCTACTACTAACCAAAATAAATATTCTATTCTAAGTACATAATATTAAAATTAAATGCTGAGAAGAGGAGATGGAAGAAGATATTTGCAAAATGATAAAGTGGTTTGGTAAAATAATTAAAAAAAAGTAGAGAATATGATTATTAATGGTCGATCACATTTGAATATTAAACTTGGACCTGCTTGGAGGTTTATTTGATTGTATAAGATTAGGTTAGGTTATCAGGCTGTCATGAATTAGAAGGTCCAGTATGTAGCTCACTTGAGTTCTAAAGGTCTTTTTATAATTCTAAAACTAAGAGTTAATAGGAAAAAAGAAAAAGAGTAGAAGAATAAAGGCGAATAAGGAAAAAGAGAAGAGGAGATAGATTGTAAAAGAAGTAGTTATAGACTGATGTCTAGAGTCGAAATTGACAAGATAGATTTGGTTTAGTGAGTATTATGGAAACATATCCTGACATGGCTTCCTCCTCAATTGCGAATAAAACCATTAATATCCTTTAAACCAATAGACTTCAAATCTGGCAGAGACTTCAACTAGCTACAATCAACGGCAGGGAATTGACACTTTTAAAGGAAGATCCATTCTTACTGCATGATTTAAAAAGCGACTTTATTCAGATACCACAGATATTGCATCTCTAAAGATAGTTCTTGAGATCATAAGTAGGATCGATGTCTTAGCCCCATTCAATATTGGCCAAACCTCCCGGTTAGCAGGCATGTTGGTTTATTTTTCAACTATCCTGAGTTCAAACACAGAGTTTATCTCCAATGGTTGGTGGAAATAGACAATCAATGTCTTTATCTGTGAGGTTCGTTTCTATTTTCACATGAACATCAGCCTCTAAGTTTCTCTATTCGTGTATCCAGATTAGCGCAATATCTTAATATTCTGCAGTCGTATTTAATTATGTGCGGTATCTCCGGACGAGATTCGATGTCGAGCAGCATCTTTAAGGGACCTAATTGCGGCTTTGGTGTTCGTTACCTCAGGAACTCCCCGAATAGCTGCAATCTAATCCTGGAATCCTTCTAAAGTCTGAAAGACATCCAAATGTTAAATTCTTAAATGTCAACTTTGTACTTATTTATGAGCCATCACTGTAGATGCTTAGTAGACTTCCATGAGAGAAAATTTACCGTGGTATCCGGAGTTATCGCTGTATGAAAAGTGAACCTTCTTTGTTGATATGGACCTTAAATTATATTAGACCATAAAAATTGTCTTCATGGAATTTATTTTTTTAACATTTTTTCGTGAGGAATCTTTTAAAATTATTTTTTCAAAAATAACGTATATTTGAAATAACGAATTTGTACCTTTTTCCTCTCTAATAGTAGTTTTAGATTTAAATTTCCTTATTATGCCTCTAAGTATTTTTTTACTATTTATTAGAAATAAGTTCAAACATAAAACTTAACTTTATTACTCTGGCATGTGTAAAAACTTTTAAACACCCCGAGATCCTTGTGATAAAAAAATATAAAATCTACATCCTTATTTCCTTTAAGGCTGTTCCCTTTCAATAATGATACAAAACGAAAAAAAATCCTTTATTTTTTTTTTAATAAACCTTAATGATAAATGAAAAAGTCATGCCTTTGGAAAATGTAACCATAAATTGTTCTCGAAAAAAAAAATAGAAAATAAAGGAAAAATATCAACTTGTAACTGGGAAAAGAATCTAAAGTTGAAACATTTTTCTATATAAAACTTTTGCCTTCTTTTTTCTTTGTTGTTTTTGTTTTATAACATTAACATGACTAACACATACTATTACAATTTCATATACATATGTGTGTGTGTATGTGTGTAAGAAAAAAGAAACTCATTATTATTATTTTAATAGTTGTATGTGTAAGTGTGTGTGTGTGTATGTGTTTATGTTAAAGTTGTTATTGTTATTACATATTTACTTGTAATTAAGATGTTTATCAGTTTTGTTTCTTCAGTTTAAACAAAAGTTTCATAGTTATTTTTTCTTTTCTTATGAGTATTTTTTTTTTTACATTTTCTTCTTTTATTTCAAAAAAAAAAAAAAGGAGGGAAATTGAGTGTAAGTTTTATGTTTTTTTTTAACTCTGCAGTTGTTTCTTTTAAAAAGGTCGTTAAAATGTAAAGATAATTGAGAAAATATTTTCCAAATGAAGCGTATGATTAATTATAAATTTTTCCACTTTTTTTCTCAACAAACTTAAGTTTCATAACAAATTAAAGTTGTTTTTTTTTTTTTTGTAAAAACAACTGCAGTAATAAGATTTCAAGGCGTTGAATGAAATTAATTGATGTTGAATGAAAATAATGATAATATTAAAGAAAAACTATTTTATATAAGACTAGATAAGCAGCTGTCGGAGAAGAAACTATTAAAAGGCTCGAAAAAGATGTTTTCAATGAAAAGTTTTTATTAATTTATAAAGTTAAAGAGATCTCAGATAATTCTGTAACGTTTCAACAATTAGAGGTAAATTATTTTTGAGTTGACTCGAAATAGTTAAGAACTTTTGTAGAAATTAAAGGACTACAGTATATATAGTAGAATATGCTATAGTTTAGTTTTAGTCCATTGACTAAACTATAATCCAGCCTATTGTCTAGACTATTATTTGGAGTATTGACTACACTATATTATAGTCTATTGCCTAGATATTAAAGTCATTTGTCTTGCCCACTTATTCAATTGTCATTTAGTCTATTAACTTGATTGTAGGCTAAACAAAAGTTTAGTTTATTTAATAAACTACGGTTTAGTCTACTTAAAGGACTTAAGTTCAGTCTGTTTAATAGTCTAGAGTCAAGAATACCTCAAAGCCTAATATTTAGTCTGTAACTAGAGTTTTATTTGTTTGATAGTCTAGAGTTTAGTCTGTTTAATAATTTAGAGTTTAGTCTTTTTAATCGACTAGATTTTAGTCTGTTTAATCGACTTTAGACCAGTTTATTTAATAGTCTATTTTATAGTAAAGAGGTTGACTTGTTAAGTAGAAAATGGTTAAGACTTTTTATTAGACTAGAGATTAGTCTATTTAATAGAGTTAGATCTGTTAAATAGTCTATAGTTTATTTTTATAAGACTAGAGTTAAGTCTGTTTATTAGACTAGATTTAAGTCTGGTTCATAGTCTATTTTTCAGTCTCTTTAATCGACTAGAGATCAGTTAAATCTTTAATCGACTAGAGATCAGTTAATTTAACAGACTGTTTAATAGCATAGTGGTCGATCTGCTGAATAGACGATAATTAAGACTGTTTAATAGATTAGTCTGTGGTGGAGCAAGTCCGTTGAATAGTCTAGATTTTATTAGACTAGAGTTTAGTCTGTCTGAATTTAGTCTGTCACTAAAATTTTAAATTTTCACTAAAAGTTGAAATTTTCACTAAAATTTAAAATTTTACGAAAATTGAAATTTTCACTAAAAATTGAAATTTTCACTTAAAATTGAAATTTTCACTAAAAAATTGAAATTTTCACTAAAATTTAAATTTTCACTAAAAATTTAAATTTTCACTTAAAATTAAAATTTTCACTAAAAATTGAAATTTTCACTAAAAATTAATTTTCACTAAAAATTTAAATTCACTCTAAAAATTGAAATTTTCACTAAAAACTGAAATTTTCAAATTAAATTCAAATTTTCACTCAAAATTTAAAATTTCATTTAAATTTTCACTTAAAATTGAAATTTTCACTTAAAATTGAAATTTTCACGAAAAATTGAAATTTTCACTAAAAATTGAAATTTTCACTAAAAATTGAAATTTTCACTAAAAATTGAAGTTCTCGCTAAAAATTGAAATTCTCGCTAAAAATTGAAATTTTCACTAAAAATTTAAATTTTCACTAAAAACTCCTCGTACAAATTTTACGAAAAAGATTAATTTTCAGAAAATAACTTAAAAAGCATTTCATGGCATAAAGATAAATCCACTTAAAATTCACTTTTAAAAAAAAAAAAAGAAATCCATCTGCAAATGTAATCCAAATGAATCTTATTGAATATTAAAATTTCTTTCTTTTTTTAATCTCTCTGATTGATTTTGATTTAATAGCCATTTATGTCATAATTTTCAATTAAAATTCATTCATAATAACTTCAGATAGACTTTAACCATTTACCAAAGACATTCACAGAGAGAGAGCAGTTAACTGGAAACATGCACAAAGTGTGGCAATGTAACATGCAACACATTTAAATTATGTTGCAAAGGATTATTAAATAACTTTCTTTTTTGTTGTATATGTATGTGTGAGTGTGTTTGAATTCAGAAAAAAGAGGAAATAATTAACAATTGGCAGTAGAGCATAAGAAAAAAAAAATATGGAAATAAACTGAACAGGATACAGAAATGTGGATATCCAAAGCATGAAAAACAGTGACAAGAAATATAAAAAAAATTGTTAAGAAAATAAACAAAGAGTAGACTTTAATTTTATCTCTAAGGAAATAAAATAGGAATCAAACCCCTGAAATTAGGTTTTGAAAAATGAAGCAGTTGTTCTATATAAATTCCATTGCTAGTCCACTGCTATTTATTTCCTTTTACTGCTGAAAAATATTTTTAAACAAAATATATATTTTTTCATATCACACATACACATGCAAAAAAAATTGTTAAACATTTCCTGCAACAATTTATATTGAATATTGAACCAACTCTGTGATAGTATTATTCTGTTTAATTTAAATATTTATTAACAATTATGCAGCACGTAAATCAACAAAAAAAATGAGTACAACAACATCTACATTGGAATTTATAAAATAAATGCAACGACATATATTTTCTGAATATAAATTTACAATAACAACTGAAAAAAAATCTTAAAATACTGAAATTTATGTATATTGAATTTCTATCTACATAGTTCCATCCCTGCAAAACGTATTTATAAATTGCCATAATTTAAATATTAAATTACTTCAGAATTGTAGGCCACACAAAGAGAGTAAGAGAAATTGTAGAAAAGTGTTAGTTGTGTCTTTGTATTTGAAAGCATAAATGCGTATGTAATAGAGATGTGTTTGTTAGTGTATGAGTTTTCATTTGTATACACAGTGACTATATGATAACGTTAAGTGGTATTAAGCAATTGTGCTTTTAATTATAAGTATATATCAAATATATATAAATATATATTTGTACATATACATATATCCTGTTATTATATACATGTACAAATATACATGTGTGTGAATTTAAAGGGACCAGAATCAAAGTTGTTACAAAAAGTCTGTAAATTCAGAAATAATTGTAGAACCCAAATAAAAATTCCCCTTGTAAGGAAACTCCTTGCGGCCTATCCCCAGATTGCGAAGGTGCCACTTCACCTTTGCTCTAAATTTTATTAAATATCCAGTAACAAAAATCCGATTATAAGAGGAATATCACCCCAAAATTTTTATTAAGAAACTTCTTACTACAGCAAATACCAAGTGATCCGTGTGAGCGTGATAACAACAAACAGACGGATCTAGCCAAATCGTCTCAGATTTTGATTTGATTCAAGAATATATATATACTATAAGGGGTCTTAGATGAAGAAGTCATCTAATCGCTACAAATAGAATGACAAAGTTTATATACACTCATCAAAATCTGAACTTGAATCTGAATCAGAATCGTAAACAGAAACTGAAACAGGTTCTTAACAGATATCTGAACTGAAATCTTACAAAAAATGAGCACAGAAATTCGAACTAGAACTGAACCTGAATCTTAACAAGAAACTGAAAAATAAACCGAATTAAAATCATTATTTTGAAGTAGAATAAAAGAATAATGGGACTTAGAATTTTGAACCTGAAGAAATATAGATTTAATTTAAATTGGTGCTATATTCTGAACTAGAATCCGTAGTAGAATTAAGCACAACTAAACTAGACTCAGAATTAGGATTTAGACAAGAATTTGAACTAGAATCTGGATAAGAATCTTAATTAAAATTATGATCTTTTTGAACTAGATCCTGAAATACCATGTAAACTGAAAATGGAACTGGAATATTATAGCTCTAAACTCTTCCCTACAACATTTTTAAACAATTCTTACTTCTGCCTTTTATGTTCTTCTCTCAAGCAAGTATGGTGGTAGTGAGTCTATGTTTACACATATTATATATGTATTTCAAATGTGTGTATATGTAAATTTAATATCTCTTACTCTTTGTATCTTCGCCATTATTTCATATGATTTATGCGAAGGCAAAATAAAAAGAAAAATATTTACTTATTTTAAAAATTTTTATGTAAATTATAAAGAAGTGTTTTTCAGTTTATTTTTCTTATTTCTTATTTCAATAATTTCTTTACAACTAAAAGTGTATTCATACTTTCACATATTGATACACAGTTATGTTTATTTGTATATTTCTTATGAAAGGAATTTTTGAGAGCATTGAAGAGGGGGGGGGGGGGTAAAATACGTTGGAATCCTATTAAGATTTAAATAAAATGTATATATGATTTTTCAAGTTATTTATTTTTATATATTTTTTTCTTCAGTTTCATATAAATTACAGCATTAATAAAAAAATTTATGTTAAGAGCCTTAAGGTAGGCAATATTTTTTAATAAATGTTTGAGAGGGTTTTAAAATAAAATTGATTGGTTTTTATTTAAAAATTAAATAAGAACTGGGGAATTAAGAAAAAAGAGAAGAGAAGAAATTTAATAAAAAATATTGACTTACCATTAAATTGATTTGATATTAAGCCTAATTATATGCTGTATTTTTTATTGCACATAATGCCTTATTCTGTGCTAAAAAATATAGAGAAAGAAACAGTAAAGTAAATTAATATTTTTAACAAAGGTAACATAGAAATTCTTAGAAAATAATGCAATTTATTTTCTAATTGAAAATTTCTTAAAAAAATATTTTGCAATTTTAACAAACTCATTAATGTATATTCTTCGAAATTTAACCTTTATCTTCTATTTATTGAAAACCAAAAAACTTATTATATTTCTGGCAAATATTTACTTCAATATAACAGCAAGAATCCACAAAAAAAAACATATTAAAATCATTCTAAAATTATTCGCTAAAATGCTCAGTTTTACTTTTCTTATTCTAAAATTAAAATCTACCAGAGTTATTCCTTTTTTAACTCACACACCTGCACTTTAAAACTTCTACAATAATAAAAAATATCTTAATATATTTGTGCGAAATTTACTTCTCTATTCACAGCACAGTGGGTCAGAATAAAATATTTTAGAATCTGAACTTAAATCAAGACTTGTATTAATTTGATCGAACTAGAATCCAAACATTTTCTAAAGTGTAGATGATAAGAAACTGAAATAGAATCTGAATTACAGTCCGATCTAGTTTCAGGACTTGAATTTGATCTAGAATTTTTCATAGATTTTCAAGTATAATTCGAACTAGAATCTGATATGGAATTTAAACTAAAATTTTAAATAGAATTTAAACTTTAAAATGAAACAGAATTTGAATTAAAATCTGAACCAGAGTAACAACTAGAATCTAGAATCTGACACGAATCTAAACTAGAATTCGAACTAGAGTCTGAACTTGAATCTAGAATTTGAACTTAAATCTTAACTAGACCTGTACTAGAACTGAAGTAAACCTGAACTAAACCTGAACTAGAACTCAACTAGAACTCAACTAGAACTCAACTAAAACTGGAATGGAACAGAACTAAAACCGAACTAAAATTGAAGTTAAACTAAACTAGAACCGAAGTAGAAATGAACTAGAACTGAATAAGAACTGAATTAGAACTGAACTAGAACTGAAATAGCACTCAACTAAAAGTGAACTGGTACAGAAATAGAACTGAGCGTGAACTGAACTAGACCTGATCTGAAATCTGCCCCACCGTGCATGTTAACAAAATGCTTTTAATTTTTTACATGAGTGCTTACTTTGTGGAAAAGCAGCTAAAAAATATTCACTCATCTATAATGTGTAAATAAAAATGTTCAATAAAATTTCCCTTCTTTCATTTTATTTATTCTTCTAGTTTTCTTGTGGCAGATATAATTCACATACATTTTACTTCTTTTCTTGCTTTTATCTTTAATATGAACAAATTTCAAAATAGTCTTTTATTTTTGTTATATTTTTTCTAAAGCAATTTAAATTGAAAGTAAGCAAAATACTATATATTATTTGTAAAAAAAAAACAAACAACCAAAAAAGTATGCAATAAAAAATAATTTAAGTGAAAAATTGTTTATATAACCTTGAAATCTTTTTGAAGATAATGTGGATTTTTTTTCATTTTAGCGAATATTTTATAATAGAAAATAAAACAAAATGAAAAAGGGAATGAAAAAAATTAGCGGTTGGAGAGAAACGAGGGAAGAAAAATTGTAACGCAAAGAAAAAATAATGAAAATTTTATGTATAAATAAAATGGGTTCAAAATACAATTTAAGGGAGAAAATTGGAATTTTTACATCAAAACTAAAAATTTTATTTTAAGTTTCGCATCGAAGTGCAGGAGAGAAGTTTTTTTCATTGATAATTTTCCTTTTTAGAAAATATTGAAGTGATCACGTGATCATCAAATTTTCTTGAAATAAATTTCTATTCGATATAATTTATACTTCCTCCCTCTACTTACATCCTTTTTTGTTTATTTTCGGAAATGATGAATTTTTCCAGTTTTAATTAAGTTACCAAAAACACACATTAAAACAAACGATCACAAAAAATCATAAAAAATTTACATTTTTATCATTTTTATTTGTGTGTGTTTTTGTCGTCAAATGATGATACACTTTTTCCTTTAGTTTTTTCCAAAAAAGTAAAAAAAACTTGTTCAAGTAGTTGTAGTAGCAATTGAAGTTATGGCTGTAGTTGTAGAAGTGACAGTCATAAACGATTACACATATCAACCTTCTAAACAAGCACACACATATGCATATAATATTCACATCCTTTTGACGTCATCTCTATTACATGAAACTACCTCAACTATGATGTACTTCAATTAGAGAACGGAAAAAAAGAATAAAATGAGAGAGAAGAGGAAAATACATAAAAACACTTATGAAAATATAGAGGCAGTATAAAAAGGACTTTAACAACATCATATATCCTACAACGACTTTTTGAAGGATTTGAAAGAACTTCTCAGTTGGTCTCTCTAAGTTTGATAATGGTTTCATACATGTTTTTACCTCTAACCTTGTTACATATCATTTTGCCAAAATAGAAAAGGAAGACAAAGATAGAAAAAGGTATTAAAAATATCACAAACTTTATTTGATAAGCCACAGAAGGCTTTAAGCACATACACTCACAAGTTGATATTCTTACATCCTTCCACATAGAAACAAATTCATCTGTGTGTTGTTAGTGTATGTCAAAGTAACAGTCTATTTTAACTGACTTTTTTTTGGTAATAAAAATCTATTGATTTTTATAGCTTTCAACTTTTTTCCCAATATCTGTCTATTCAATAAAAACCTATACACCTACATAGCATCTTTGTTCTACACACACTCATCCTCACATACAATGATGTGGTGCTTATAACTATTGCATACTTTTAGGTTACGTTATTGCAAATATTGTTGATAATGTTTCTTTGAATTAAAAATACAAAGTGAAAGTAAAATAATGATTTGAATTGCTTCATAATAAAAATACTTAAAACAATTTCAATAGTTGATAAGGGTGGATAAGAAGCCCTAAACATTTTGGGAGAATTTTATCTTAGTGGTGAAATTTATGTCGCTGACGTTAATGATGATATTTAAAATTATTTATACAAAATGTGTGTACTAAAAGTACACTTGTTAATTATTCATATCAATTAATTTTTTAAGAACAAGAGCTATCGCCGAAAAATCTTTTATTAAAAAAATTGTTATAGAAAGAAAATATTCTATTCCACAAAATTTGACATAATGTGATCACTAATTATGTCAAATTTTGTGGAATAGAATATTTTCTTTCTATAACAATTTTTTTAATAAAAGATTTTTCGGCGATAGCTCTTGTTCTTAAAAAATTAATTGATCACGTGATCACAAATTTTTTGTAATAAAGTTTTGTTAAATATTCGTTAATGTAAATTTGTTTTGTTTTCACTTATAATTACGTGAAATTATGTTTAATAATTTCTTTTAAAATAAACTTGTTTGTGATGTTGTGATCATTAATATAAAAGAACTTTACATTCATCTTTTTGCTAATTACGTGAATGCATTTGTGTTGCATAACTGTTCACTATTTATACAACCACCGCTACACTAGATCTCGTAATTGCAATATACTAATCACGTGATCACCATACTCTAATCACGAGATTTCCGTAAACTAAACACGTGATCACTATACACTAATCAAGTGATCACCAAACACTAATCACGTGATCACCAAACACTAATCACATGATCACCAAACACTAATCACGTGATCACCAAACACTAATCACGTGTCACCATACTCTAATCACGTGATTACCTACACTATCACGCGATCACCATACACTAATCACGTGATCACTATACACTAACACGTGATCACCAAGCACTAATCACGTGTCACCATACACTAACACGTGATCGGCTTACATTTACCACGTGATTGCTATACACTAACAACGTGATCAGCAGTAATTTATTACGTGAACAAAGTGTTTGTAAATTACTAATTACACAACATTTCTAAATATGTGATATCCATTTTTAAATTGGAAATAATTGTATGATCTCGTAAATTAGTGCCCACGCGTTCACCTTAAGTATTTCTTATTGAATAGAAAGTTATTATCAGGTGATAATAATAATCAAACAATTGATCTCTTACTAAAAATGTGATCAATCGTAGACATAAAATGTACTTTTTTAAATGAAATTATTACGTCGTTATGGAACTACAGAAAAAAATCACGTCAGAACAAAAATTGTATGATCACGTTATTATTAGTTGCTGATCAAACAATAATATAAAATTATTGATCACCTGATCATAGTACTGCTAGTTCAACTATTTCTTACCAGGTCACTGCTAAAGGATCATAAGGTCGGAGCTCAAAATCATTGGAAAGGGAAATTTAAAATCACGTGATTGTCACTTAAAAATGTGATCATAAATGTGAACGCCTATTAAAAACTATATTAATGATTTTGCAACCATAATATCATATAAATATCAATATATGTGATTTACTCATCTTTTTCAAGTTATTGTATGATCACGCGATCATTAATTACTTACGTGATTTCTTTTTAGTAATCACGTGAGCAGCTATACATTTTTAGCCTTTTTTTAATAATGCAACTGATCTTGTTAAAGCTTTTTACTTAAACTTAATCACTATCTTAATAGGGAATTTATTGGGTATCACGTGGTCACTATTTCTTATACAAATTTGTTATTGGACCACGAGCTAATAATTTTAATAATAATTAATTTATGTGATCGATCAGGTTATCACTTATTAGAATCAATATAACTGATCACTAACTTTCACGAATAGAAAATGTTTCAAAGTGATAAATTTTACACTAAATTTCTTTATTGTTTTCTTCAACTCTTTAAACAAAAAAAATGGTTTTATATGATCTTTTGATCTGTGATTTTTTAACAGGAATAGAAAAATAATTAAATTTTTTTAAGAAAATATCTAAAATGATGGAGTCTTATTTTCTTAAATCAAGATTAATTTTCTTAAGTTTTTTTCTAATGAAAAATTATTTTTCAGTAAAAAATCTTTAAGATATTAGATGACCATTAGTTTTTTAATAGAAAATATATCCAAAAAAGCTTACCTATTTTGCCACTACTTGATATATATTAAAATTTATTTATTTAAAATAATTTAAAAAATATTAAAATATTAAGACAAATAAAATTAAATATTAAAAAATACTTTGTAGGGTAACTAATATTCATTATTATACATGTCTTAAATGCAATATTTGTGGACTTTTTAATGCTATTTTTCCTTTTTAGATATCTTAATTTTACAGAAAATTATAACGCTTTTTGTGAATTTAAAGCAGAATTAATATCAATCATACGCCTTAGAAGACAAAATTTTATTTATTTGATTTTTATTAAAATTACAATCTCCATGATTAAATTATATTGGATAATGACTAAAAATCAATTTATTTATAATCTTATTATCAATTACCATAAAATAAACTTTAATAAAATATTTTTTATGCCCTTTTCCCTTCACACACAAAAAAATCAATATTAATCTTTTTAACTTTTAATAAACACATTTCCATTATCATAAATCATTTATGTTTTTGACATTTTTTTGAACGCAAAATAAAGAAAACAGAGCTTTTAAAGCCCTTCTTTTAGACTTATTATAATAATGAAAATTATTTGTTTTTCTTGGGAATGAGGAAAGTCTCCGTTTTTTCTGTTGCCTTCATTTAAAAACCAATTACTTAACCATAATCTTTTGGTTTTAATTTCCATTAAAATTCAATGAAATGAAATAAAAACAAATGAAACTAAAAGAAAAATAACATTTCATATCTGAAATAACTTTTGTGCAAATTAAGCAAATAGTTTTGTCGCCTAATTCACGGAAATCAAAACAAAAGAAAAAGTCACCAGCAAAAAAAAAAACTTTCATTCACATTCCCAAAAATTCATACCAAATTAAAAGTCATCGTTTTTATTACAAAAAATATATATATTTATACCCTCCACCACCACAAGTGATGAAGAGGGTATATAAGCCTCATCATTCCGTATGTAACGCTAAGAAGAAATAATATCAGACTCCATAATGTAGACATACTCTTGCATCAAATGAAAATCTGTGCGTCTGTTATTGCCGCGCTCACACACACAAAAATTAATAAAGCTTCATGAAATTTGGCCTCAGTATATGTAGATCATGAAACGATTGATATTTGAAACCAGCAAAATCGGTGCATTATATTAAAAGATATAGATCAATATCTGAGGCGAAGAACTTTAGTAAAATGATTATAATTTTACGAAAATTCTTCATCGGTTAAGTAGAAAAATAATTTTTGGGCAATAATATAACATATCTTATGACTTACAAAATTTTACCCGGTGCGCTTTACTGCACAAAAAATTTTGTCAGAGCTTGATCTCGAAAAAAATTTGACAAGTCACAACGAGAAGTAAAATAAGTGATTGGGATCAAATTTGAAAATTTTCGCTGTTTAATTTTTTATATAGTCCGCTTGATCTTATCCGTCCTATATTTTTTCCAGTAAAACAGATCCTTGAGAATGTAGTTGGGACCAAATTTGAAAACTCAGGCTGTTATAAATTTTTAAATATTTTATAATGATTATTTGTATGGGTATAACCCCTTCTCCTAGTCTCGTTGTTGAAGATCGTTAGATATTTGATAATTAGTGTTTGATTTCTACGGGGGATACCCCTCCCCTGGGCACAATCCGTACAACATTTCGTCCAGTAAAATAAATCCCTGATAAAGTAGTTGGGACCAAGATAAACTTTCGCTGTTATAGATTTTTAGTTATTCAATTATGAATATTGACTTCGCATGTGGAGAACCCTTCCCTCTGGTCCTATCGAGATTTTTATAACCTTTGTTAGTATCGGGTATATTGGGATTATTCTGTGAAAATTTCATCAAAACTGAACCAGTCATTTAATATATACAAATTAAGTGTTCCTATGTTACATTTGTGTGAGTGTATATGTGCAAAACATAACGTATTTACTTCACTCACATTTGTGTTGGACGGTATTAAATGTTCATCATAACCGAATATAGCATATGTGTGTGAAGATAAATTTTAAAATTTGATCCTAGACACAAACCTTTTCACTTAACAGAGCTCTGTTAACCAATTAACAGAGCTCTGTTAACGGTTTAACAGAGCTCTGCACAATCAGAATACTGACAAAAAACAAGGATTTCGGGAAAACGGGACAACATGGGCGGATGAATCCAAGTGGAAATGGTGGCCAATACCTCCAGTTATCACACCCCATAGCCAGAATATTTAACAGAGCGAGTTTTCATAGCAAATTTTGAAAAAATGTTAAACTTAAAATCTCAAAGGATAATCAAGGATTCCACGAAAACGGGACAACATGGGCGGATGAATCCAAGTGGAAATGGTGGCTAATACCTCCAGTTATCACACCCCATAGCCAGAATATTTAACAGAGCGAGTTTTCATAGCAAATTTTGAAAAAATGTTAAACTTAAAATCTCAAAGGATAATCAAGGATTCCACGAAAACGGGACAACATGGGCGGACGAATCCAAGTGGAAATGGTGGCTAATACCTCCAGTTATCACACCCCATAGCCAGAGTATTTAACAGAGCGAGTTTTCATATCAAATTTTGAAAAAATTTAAACTTAAAATCTCAAAGGATAATCAAGGATTCCACGAAAACGGGACAACATGGGCGGATGAATCCAAGTGGAAATGGTGGCTAATACCTCCAGTTATCACACCCCATAGCCAGAATATTTAACAGAGCGAGTTTTCATAGCAAATTTTGAAAAAAATATTAAACCTAAAATCTCAAAGGATAATCAAGGATTCCACGAAAACGGGACAACATGGGCGGATGAATCCAAGTGGAAGTGGTGGCCAATACCTCCAGTTATCACACCCCATAGCCAGAATATTTAACAGAGCGAGTTTTCATAGCAAATTTTGAAAAAAAATGTTAAACTTAAAATCTCAAAGGATAATCAAGGATTCCACGAAAACGGGACAACATGGGCGGATGAATCCAAGTGGAAATGGTGGCTAATACCTCCAGTTATCACACCCCATAGCCAGAATATTTAACAGAGCGAGTTTTCATAGCAAATTTTGAAAAAATGTTAAACTTAAAATCTCAAAGGATAATCAAGGATTCCACGAAAACGGGACAACATGGGCGGACGAATCCAAGTGGAAATGGTGGCTAATACCTCCAGTTATCACACCCCATAGCCAGAATATTTAACAGAGCGAGTTTTCATATCAAATTTTGAAAAAAATGTTAAACTTAAAATCTCAAAGGATAATCAAGGATTCCACGAAAACGGGACAACATGGGCGGATAAATCCAAGTGGAAGTGGTGGCCAATGCCTCCAGTTATCACACCCCATAGCCAGAATATTTAACAGAGCGAGTTTTCATACCAAATTTTGAAAAAAAATGTTAAACTTAAAATCTCAAAGGATAATCAAGGATTCCACGAAAACGGGACAACATGGGCGGATGAATCCAAGTGGAAATGGTGGCTAATACCTCCAGTTATCACACCCCATAGCCAGAATATTTAACAGAGCGAGTTTTCATAGCAAATTTTGAAAAAATGTTAAACTTAAAATCTCAAAGGATAATCAAGGATTCCACGAAAACGGGACAACATGGGCGGATAAATCCAAGTGGAAGTGGTGGCCAATGCCTCCAGTTATCACACCCCATAGCCAGAATATTTAACAGAGCGAGTTTTCATAGCAAATTTTGAAAAAATGTTAAACCTCAAATCTCAAAGGATAATCAAGGATTCCACGAAAACGGGATAACATGGGCGGACGAATCCAAGTGGAAATGGTGGCCAATACCTCCAGTTATCACACCCCATAGCCAGAATATTTAACAGAGCGAGTTTTCATAGCAAATTTTGAAAAAATTTAAACTTAAAATCTCAAAGGATAATCAAGGATTCCACGAAAACGGGACAACATGGGCGGATAAATCCAAGTGGAAATGGTGGCCAATACCTCCAGTTATCACACCCTATAGCCAGAATATTTAACGGAGCGAGTTTTCATACCAAATTTTGAAAAAATGTTAAACTTAAAATCTCAAATATGGAAGAGTAATCCGGGATTCCATTAAGACATTACAATATGAAAGGATATACTTAACGGAATGAGCCTGGTGAATACCGCCTTCTCCTACACCTGACCTGAGATAAAACATCGGATGTTGCCATTTTCGAATGTAGTCCATCGTTCTAAGCAACTTGTGCTCTTCCAAACTCAGAGCAAAATTTTAATTTTGAAATGATCTTTATTTTTACTCTTATTTAGAGAAGATTAAAAAATATAAAACTCTTTTTTCGATTAAAATTTTAATTTTTATTTATAGATCATATTACTCTTCCTTCAGCTAAGAGTAAAAAAGATGATTATTTCTTTACTCCTCAAAATTAAGAAATTGTTGAGAAGAAATCAAAAGAAGAAAAAAACAAAAATGTGCTTGTATATATAAACAAGCACACAAAAAATCTTGCAGCAATTTATCTTATTGTTGTTGTTTTATTCTAAAAATGTAATAACAACAAGTAAGAAGGCTATATTCGGCTATGCCGAATCTTCAATACCCTCCACCACAAATTCGTGTAAAGTTAATACGTTAGGTTCCATAGATACACATACACCCACAAATGTATATAGTATATAACACAGAAATACTAAATTAGTCATAAAATTAGTTACAATTTTGGCTGAAAAATTTTCTACTGAACTGCCTTTTTTCTTTTTGGATATGAGCAGACAGAGAGATCGACGAAAATCGACTGAGATTTTGATTTGAAGTCATGAATATATATATTGTGGGGTCTTAGCGTTACACACAGAATGACAAAGTTAATATTCTCTCTCTACCACTTGTACTGTGGAGCGTATAAAAACAAAAAATATGCTTGTTATAAGTTCAAAACTGTTTTCCGGGAAGGAGTCCTATATGGGAGCTACAGCAAAATTTAGACCAAGATTGTTCATATTTATAATATACTTTGATTATAGTTAGAAAATTATTGTGCTAAATTTTAATTTAAATGTTTTATCTTTATTTAAATGTGGACCGATATAGGGCAAATTAATATAATATCTTCAGAACAGTTAGCAAAATAATAGTGCGAATTTCAATAGAATTGGTCTTTATATACACGTTTTATAAGATGAAAACTGTTTTCGGTGAGGGCCTGATATGGGAGCTACATCAAATATAAACCGAGATTGTTCTAACTAAAAATATACAATAAAATAAGTTAAAAAATACATTGTACCGAGTTCCAATGAAATTAGTGTTTATTTGATTGTTTTATAGGCTCAAACCGGTTTTCCGGTTTAAAATAGTTAAAAAATTGATTTGCAAAATTTCAAAAGAACTGGTTCAAATTTAAAAGTTTTATAAGCTATAAATCATATTATGGGAAGGGTCCTTATATGGGAGTTGGCTCAATTAATGATCCCAGAACAATATGACTTCTTTGGATTTATTATTGTATCAAAATAAGTATATGTAACAAATTTCAGTAAATTATCTTAAAATTGCGGCCCATATGACACAAAGAGTTTGTGGTGTATCAATTATAGCTTATAACTTTTTTCCTTTTAATCAGATTTTGTTGAAGCACGTGAAATTGTATGCTAAAATTAATTTTTTTAAGTCCAATTACATTTTAGAAGAAATTATAAGAGTTCATTTCGAAATTTTGAGGTTGTTTCAGATATCGGTCTATAATTTCCTTGCTTATGAATCGATATAGCTGGTTTTAAATAGCAAACTGCTTAGGACAATAACAAACAATTTGGCCAAGTTTTATTGAATTCGGACAACTATTCTAGGCGGTAGAATGTTTCCAACAGACAGACAGACGGACTTACCACCACAAGTGGTAATGAGAGTATATTAACTATGGCATTCCGTGTGTAAAGCCTAGGAGGAATCATCTCAGACAGAATTCTTACGCCTACATTAATTCTCCGAATTCAGCGAAATTTGGCCACGCTGTCTGTTATTGTCTTAAACAGTTTCATATATAAAACCAGCTATATTAGTTCATACACAAAAAGTTAAAGACCGATGTCTGTGATAACCTCTTCGAAAAGAACTATTGTTTTTTTCTTTTTATACCCTCCACCACCACAAGTGGTGAGGGTATATTAAGTTTGTCATTCTGTATGTAACGCCAAGAAGGAATCATCTCAGACCCAACAATGTATATATATTATTGCATCAAATCAAAAACTGAGTCGATTTAGCTATGTCCGTCTGTCTGTCTGTTGGAAACATTCTCACGCCTAGAATAATTGACCAAATTCGATAAAACTTGGCCACATTGTTTGTTATTGTCCTAAGCAGTTTGCTATTTAAACCAACTATATCGGTTTATAAGCAAGGAAGTTATAGATCGATATCTGAAACAACCTCAAAATTTCGAGAATCAACTCTTATAATTTTTTCTAAAAATGTAATTGGACTTAAACGAAAAATTAATTTTAGCATACAACTGCACGTGCTTCATCATCGTGCAAAAATTATCAAATCTGATTAACCGGAAAAAGTTATAATATGCTATAATATGCAAAATTTTGATACACCCCAAACTCTTTGTGCCATATGGGCCGCAATTCTTAAGATAATTTACTGAAATTTGTCACAACTAATTTTTTTAACCATTCTCAATATATGTTATAAATTTTATTAATATTGGTCCATATTTTGATATAGCTCCCATATAATGCCCCTTCCCGGAATATGATTTATAGCGTATAACACTTTAAGATTTGAACCAATTCTATTGAAATTTGACACAGTTAATTTTCTAGCTATTTTTAATATATATTATAAATTTTATTAACATGGGTCCATATTTTGATATAGCTCCCATATAATGCCCCTTCCCGGAATATGATTTATAGCTTATAACACTTTTAAATTTGAACCATTTCTATTGAAATTTGGCATAATTAATTTTTTAACTATTTTAAATATGTGTTAATAAATTTTGTTAACATGGGTCTATGTTTTGATATAGCTCCCATATAAGGCCCTTTCCTGGAATATGATTTATAGCTTATAAAACTTTTTAAATTTGAACTAATTCTTTTGAAATTTTGCACAATTATTGTTTTAGCTATTTTAAATATTATATTATGAATTTTATTACCATGGGTCTATATTTTGATATAGCTCCCATATAAGGCCCTTTCCCGGAATATGAATTTATAGCTCATAAAACTCTTAAATTGGAACCAATTCTATTGAAATTTGACACAGTTAATTTTCTACTTATTTTAAATATATGTTATAAATTTTATTAACATATAAATATGTGTTATAAATTTTGTTAACATGGGTCCATATTTTGATTAGCTCCATTAAACGCCCCTTCCGAGTAAA
>PYHX02000158.1:97205761-97253457 GCA_004302925.2 Cochliomyia hominivorax | reverse complement strand
TATGCTGTATTTTTTATTGCACATAATGCCTTATTCTGTGCTAAAAAATATAGAGAAAGAAACAGTAAAGTAAATTAATATTTTTAACAAAGGTAACATAGAAATTCTTAGAATATAATGCAATTTATTTTCTAATGGAAAATTTCTTCAAAAAATTATTTTGCAATTTTAACAAACTCATTAATGTATATTCTTCGAAATTTAAACTTTATCTTCTATTTATTGAAAACCAAAAAACTTATTATATTTCTGGCAAATATTTACTTCAATATAACAGCAAGAATCCACAAAAAAAAACATATTAAAATCATTCTAAAATTATTCGCTAAAATGCTCAGTTTTACTTTTCTTATTCTAAAATTAAAATCTACCAGAGTTATTCCTTTTTTAACTCACACACCTGCACTTTAAAACTTCTACAATAATGAAAAATATCTTAATATATTTGTGCGAAATTTACTTCTCTATTCACAGCACAGTGGGTCAGAATAAAATATTTTAGATACGAATCTAAAGAAACTGAACTATGATCTGAACTAAAATCAAGACTTGTATGAATTAGAACTAAAATCTGATCTAGAAAGTGAACTATAATCTTATTAAAAATCGAACTAGAATTCAAACATTTTCTAAAGTACAACTGAAAATAAACTGAAATAGAATCTGAATTAGAATTCGAACTAGTTTCAGGACTAGAATCAGATCTGAAATTTTTAATAGAATCTTAACTATAATTCGAACTAGAATCTGATATGGAATTTAAACTAAAATTTCAATTAGAATTTAAACTTGAATAGAATTTTACTTGCATTAATATCTGAACCAGAATAACAATTAGAATCTGATCTAGATATGGGACCTGATAAGAATCTAAACTAGAATTTGAACTAGAGTCTGAACTTGAATCTGAACTAGATTATGACCTAGAATATGAACATTAATTTAACAAGAATCTATTGAAGTAGAACTTAACTAGAACTGAACTAAAATTGAACTAAAACTGAACTAGAACTGGATTAGAAATCAACTAGAGCTGAAGTAGAACTGGACTAGAACTCAACTAAAGCTGAAGTAGAACTGTTCTTGAACTGAACCAGATCTGAGCTAGAACTAAACTAGAACCGAATTAGAAATGACTAGAACTAAACTAAAACAGAACTGGAACAGAACTACAACTGAATTAAAACTGGAGTAGAAGTGAAATAGAACCGAACTAAAACTGAACTATGACTGAATTAGAACTGAATTAGAACTGAACTAGAACTGTAATAGCACTAAACTAAAGTGAACTGGTACAGAAATAGAACTGAGCGTGAACTGAACTAGAGCTGATCTGAAATCTGCCCCACCGTGCATGTTAACAAAATGCTTTTAATTTTTACATGAGCGCTTACTTTGTGGAAAAGCAGCTAAAAAATATTCACTCATCTATAATGTGTAAATAAAAATGTTCAATAAAATTTCCCTTCTTTCGTTTTATTTATTCTTCTAGTTTTCTTGTGGCAGATATAATTCACATACATTTTGCTTCTTTTCTTGCTTTTATCTTTAATATGAACAAATTTCAAAATAGTCTTTTATTTTTGTTATATTTTTTTCTAAACCAATTTAAATTGAAAGTAAGCAAAATACTATATATTATTTGTAAAAAAACAAACAACCAAAAAAGTATGCAATAAAAAATAATTTAAGTGAAAAATTGTTTATATAACCTTGAAATCTTTTTGAAGATAATGTGGATTTCTTTTTTTCATTTTAGCGAATATTTTATAATAGAAAATAAAACAAAATGAAAAAGGAAGGAAATAAGAGAATGAAAAAATTAGTGGTTGGAGAGAAACAAGGGGAGAAAAATTGTAACGCAAAGAAAAAATAATGAAATTTTTAAGCATAAATAAAATGGGTTCAAAGTACAATTTAAGGGAGAAAATTTTAATTTTTACATCTAAATTAAAAATTTTATTTTAAGTTTCGCTTCGAAGTGCAGGAGATAAGTTTTTTCCACTGATAATTTTCTTCTTTAGAAATGTTAAAGTGATCACGTGATCATCAAATTTTCTTCTATAGAAAATCTTACAGTGATCACGTGATCATCAAATTTTCTTCAAATAAAATTCTATTCGATATAATTTATACTTCCTCCCTCTACTTACATCCTTTTTTATTTATTTTCGGAAATGATGAATTTTTCCAGTTTTAATTAAGTTACCAAAAATACACATTAAAACAAACGATCACAAAAAATCATAAAAAATTTACATTTTTATCATTTTTATTTGTGTGTGTTTTTGTCGTCAAATGATGATACACTTTTTCCTTTAGTTTTTCCAAAAAAAAAAAAGAAGAAAAAACTTGTTCAAGTAGTTGTAGTAGCAATTGAAGTTATGGCTGTAGTTGTAGAAGTGACAGTCATAAACGATTACACATATCAACCTTCTAAACAAGCACACACATATGCATATAATATTCACATCCTTTTGACGTCATCTCTATTACATGAAACTACCTCAACTATGATGTACTTCAATTAGAGAACGGAAAAAAAGAAGAAAATGAGAGAGAAGAGGAAAATACATAAAAACACTTATGAAAATATAGAGGCAGTATAAAAAGGACTTTAACAACATCATATACCCTACAACGACTTTTTGAAGGATTTCAGAGAACTTCTCAGTTGGTCTCTCTTAGTTTGATAATGGTTTCATACATGTTTTTACCTCTAACCTTGTTACATATCATTTTGCCAAAATAGAAAAGGAAGACAAAGATAGAAAAAGGTATTAAAAATATCACAAACTTTATTTGATAAGCCACAGAAGGCTTTAAGCACATACACTCACAAGTTGATATTCTTACATCCTTCCACATAGAAACAAATTCATCTGTGTGTGTTAGTGTATGTCAAAGTAACAGTCTAGTTTAGCCGACTTTTTTTTTGGTAATAAAAATCTATTGATTTTTATAGCTTTCAACTTTTTTCCCAATATCTGTCTATTCAATAAAAACTTATACACCTACATAGCTTCATTGTTCTACACACACTCATCCTCTCATACAATGATGTGGTGCTTATAACTATTGCATACTTTTAGGTTACGTTATTGCAAATATTGTTGATAATGTTTCTTTGAATTAAAAATACAAAGTGAAAGTAAAATAATGATTTGAATTGCTTCATAATAAAAATACTGAAAACAATTTCAATAGTTGATAAGGGTGGATAAGAAGCCCTAAAATTTTTGGGAGAATGTTATCTCAGTGATGAAATTTATGTCGTTGACATTAATGATGATATTTAAAATTATTTATACAAAATGTGTGTACTGAAAGTACACTTGTTAATTATTCATATCAAAATTTTTATTGATCACATTATTTCAAATTTTATGGAATAGAATATTTTCTTTCTATCACAACATTTTTAATAAAAGATTTTTCGGCGATAGCTCTTGTTCTTAAAAAAATTAATTGATCACGTGATCACTAATTTTTTGTAATCAAATTTTATTAAATTTTCGTTAATGTAAAATCGTTTTGTTTTCACTTATAATTACGTGAAAATATGTTTAATAATTTCTTTTAAAATAAACTTGTTTGTGATGCCATGATCATTAATATAAAAGAACTTTACATTCATCTTTTTGCTAATTACGTGAATGCATTTGTGTTGCATAACTGTTCACTATTTAAACAACCACCATACACTAACTACATGATCGCTACACTAGATCTCGTAATTGCAATTTACTAATCACGTGATACCCATACGCTAATCACGTGATCACCAAACACTAATTACCTGATCACCATACTCTAATCACCTGATCACCATACTCTAATCACCTGATCACCATACTCTAATCACGTGATCACCATACACTAATCACATGATCACCATACACTAATCACATGATCACCATACACTAATCACATGATCACCATACACTAATCACATGATCACCATACACTAATCACGCGATCACCTACACTACCATGTGTTCACCTTAAGTATTTCTTACTGAATAGAAAATTATTATCAGGTGATAATAATAATCAAACAAGTGATTTCTTACTAAAAATGTGATCAATCGTAGACATTAAAAATTTACTTTTTTAAATGAAATTATTACGTCGTTATGGAACTACAGAAAATAATCACGTTAGAAAAAAAAATTGTATGATCACGTTATTATCAGTTGCTGATCAAGCAATAATATTAAATTATTGATCACTTGATCATAGTACTGCTAATTCAACTATTTCTTACCAGGTCACTGCTAAAGGATCATAAGGTCGGAGCTTAAAATCATTGGAAAGGGAAATTCAAAATCACGTGATTGTCACTTAAAAATGTGATCACAAATGTGAACGCCTATTAAAAACTATACTAATGATTTTGTAACCATAATATCATGGGAATATCAATATATGTGATTTACTCATCTTTATCAAGTTATTATTTGATCACGCGATCATTAATTACTTACGTGACTTCTTTTTAGTAATAACGTGAGCAGCTATACATTTAACCTTTTTTTAATAATGCAGCTGATCTTTTTAAAGCTTCTTACTTAAACTTAATCACTATCTTAATAGGGAATTTATTGGGTATCACGTGGTCACTATTTCTTATACAAATTTGTTATTGGACCACGAGCTAATAATTTTAATAATAATTAATTTATGTGATCGATCAAGTTATCACTTATTAGAATCAATATAACTGATCACTAACTTTCACGAATAGAAAATGTTTCAAAGTGATAAATTTTACACTAAATTTCTTTACTGTTTTCTTCAACTCTTAAAAAAAAGGTTTATACGATCATTTGATCTGTGATTTTTTAACAGGAATAGAAACAATAATTAAATTTTTTTAAGAAAATATCTAAAATGATGGAGTCTTATTTTCTTAAATCAAGATTAATTTTCTTAAGTTTTTTTCTAATGAAAAAATATTTTTCAGTAAAAAATCTTTAAGATATTAGATGACCATTAGTTTTTTTAATAGAAAATATATCCAAAAAAGCTTACCTATTTTGCCACTACTTGATATATATTAAAATTTATTTATTTAAAATAATTTTAAAAAATATTAAAATATTAAGACAAATAAAATTAAATATTAAAAAATACTTTGTAGGGTAACTAATATTCATTATTATACATGTCTTAAAAGCAATATTTGTGGACTTTTTAATGCTATTTTTCCTTTTTAAAAATCTTAATTTTACAGAAAATTATAACACTTTTTGTGAATTTATACCAGAATTAATATCAATCATACGCCTTAGTAGACAAAATTTTATTTATTTGATTTTTATTAAAATTACAATCTCCATGATTAAATTATATTGGATAATGACTAAAAATCAATTTATTTATAATCTTATTATCAATTACCATAAAATAAACTTTAATAAAATATTTTTTATGCCCTTTTCCCTTCACACAAAAAAAACCAATATTAATCTTTTTAACTTTTAATAAACACATTTCCATTATCATAAATCATTTATGTTTTTGACATTTTTCTGAACGCAAAATAAAGAAAACAGAGCTTTTAAAGCCCTTCTTTTAGACTTATTATAATAATGAAAATTATTTGTTTTTCTTGGGAATGAGGAAAGTCTCCATTTTTGGTTGTTGCCTTCATTTAAAAACCAATTACTTAACCATAATCTTTTGGTTTTAATTTCCATTAAAATTCAATGAAATGAAATAAAAACAAATGAAACTAAAAGAAAAATAACATTTCATATCTGAAATAACTTTTGTGCAAATTAAGCAAATAGTTTTGTCGCCTAATTCACGGAAATCAAAACAAAAGAAAAAGTCACCAGCAAAAAAAACTTTCATTCACATTCCCAAAAATTCATACCAAATTAAAAGTCATCGTTTTTATTACAAAAAATATATATATTTATACCCTCCACCACCACAAGTGATGAAGAGGGTATATAAGCTTCATCATTCCGTGTGTAACGCTAAGAAGAAATAATATCAGACTCCATAATGTAGACATACTCTTGCATCAAATGAAAATCTGTGCGTCTGTTATTGCCGCGCTCACACACACAAAAATTAATAAAGCTTCATGAAATTTGGCCTCAGTATATGTAGATCATGAAACGATTGATATTTGAAACCAGCAAAATCGGTGCATTATATTAAAAGATATAGATCAATATCTAAGGCGAAAAAAGTAAAATGGTTATAATTTTATGAAATTTCTTCATCGATTAAATAGAAAAATAATTTTGGGCAATAATATAACTTATTTTATGACTAACAAAATTTTACCCGGTGCGCTTTACTGCACAACAAATTTTGTCAGAGCTTGATCTCGAAAAAAATTTGACAAGTCACAACGCGAAGTAAAATAAGTGATTGGGATTAAATTTGAAAATTCTCGCTTTTATAATATTTTATACAGTCCGCTTGGTCTTATCCGTCCTATATTTTTTCCACTAAAATAGATCCTTGAGAATGTAGTTGAGACCAAATTTGAAAACTCAGGCTGTTATAAATTTTTAAATATTTTATAATGATTATTTGTATGGGTATAACCCCTAGTCCTATCGGAATTTTTTTAGCCTATAACGCTTTCTCGTTTCTGAAGATCCTTAGATATTTCTACGGGGAGTACCCCTACCCTGGGCCCTATCCTTACTGTATTTCGTCCAGTAAAGTAAATCCCTGAAAAAGTTATAGATCTTTATGAATATTGACTTCGCATGTGGAGAACCCTTCCCTCTGGTCCTATCGAAATTTTTATAAACTTTGTTACTATCGGGTATATTGGGAAACTGAACCAGTCACTAAATATAAACAAATTAAGTGCTTCTGTGTTACATTTAAGAAAAACATTTATATATTGTATACATTTGTGAGTGTATGTGTGAGTGTATATGTGCAAAACATAACGTATTTACTTCACTCACATTTGTGTTGGACGGTATTAAATGTTCATCATAACCGATTATAGCATTTCTACTTGTTTCTTTTATTTTCTTCCTTTTCTCTTTATCAAAGTAGAAATACAAAATTTCCATTAGTGTTAAGGTTTTTTAATATAGAATTTCTTACAAAATTCTTTTTTGGGTAAATGTTACAAAAATTTTATAAAAAACGGGCAAAAAAATGCTAAAATCCAATAGCTAAATGTAACAAACAATTTCTTCTAGTTTCTCTGTAAAAGTAGAGAAGAAAAAAGTGTAAAATCTACAAATCGTAAATCAAAATTTCAACCAACAGACTTTGTGGCGTCTTTTGTCGGAAATGTTATTTTAATCTAAAGTAAACAACAACCAGAATAAGCCACCGAAACACAAACAAACAAACAAACAGCCAACCAACTCAACCGTATGTAATGCCACTAACCAACCAATATTCAACCTGACTTCCGGTATTTTCATTTCCTTTCTGCCGTTTTAGTTTTTTTGCTTTTAAATATTCTCTCTCTCTCTTCTCTTTCTATTCTGCTTTAGACAGCTTTTAATATTAAAATAAACAATGAAATTGTATGCGTAAAAGGAACTGGAAAATGGTTTGGGTAATGTATTTAATTTGTAAAAGTGTATGTGTTTTTTCTTATGTTTGCTTAAAGGAGAAGGAGGTTAAAGGTTAATAATAACAATTATGAATATTATAAAATGGAAGATTAAATAAGCACCTTAAATGTAATAGATTGAAAAGGAAATTTAAGACATAAACAATACCCTACATAAAATAATTTTATATACAAAAAAATTTGAACCGATCTGATACATTTAATACAAACAATTTGTGTAAAATTTTATTTAAAAATATATTCTTGTCTCATTTTGAAGGAACATTTATTTAAGGGGAAATTAGAATTGACAGATAGTAGCGAATATTTTTTATTATCACAACATTTTTCGTTGTGTCAGCTTAAAAATCAATTCAGAAAAAATTTGATTTTAAAATGAATAAATTTTTCTTAAATAAAATTTTGAAATTAGGCCAGGACGGCAGCCAACTCTTTATTGTATTTGAAATTCTAATTACCTCTTCTAAAAGCCTGATTAGTGTGCTTTAATATGCAATCTATTACATCAAGATGTGTTAAGTTTTACTAAAGTTATTGCCACGTTTGTAAAAAAACAATTTAATTAATATTAATCATACGTCCAGTTATTGAGTTTTTTAGTTTTATGTTTTTGACTAGGAAATGATAGAAAAGGTAAAATTTTAGTAATGGAAACGTTAGATTATTATTATTATTATTATTATTATTATTATTATTATTATTTAAATAGTAAATTAACAAAAATTGCTGTAACTTTTAGAAATATATTTTTGTAATAAACTTTTAAAATTTGGGCATCCAATTAATGATACAGTTCTTAGTTTCGTAAAAGAATTTTTGTAATTTAAACCTTTAACTATCAATTATTTGTTTTCATTCCTATATTAATTTAATTATTTTAAGGCTTAATTAGAAGGCTTTAATATGCCATTTGTTAAAGGACCATATCTCCGCCCTTATCAAAGTCATGACCATATGATTTGTTATACAGTTAAATTATTAATAATCATACCTCCAGGTATTTAGTAAATTAAGGTTTTTATTCAAAAACTGTTTTAATTGTTACAAAATTAAACATATTAATAAGACTTTTAATAGAAAGACTTTAGACTAAGATATTTCTTAATAAAATTAAGTTTAGAAAAGGGAACGTATGATTAATATAAATTCAAAATATAATGAATAAAAATGAGGAAATATTTAATACCTTTGAGAACTTTACATACCGTATTTGTAAAAGTTTTAGAAGACCTTTATAAGATAATTCTTTATACATTTGGATAATACAAAATGTTTTTTTACAAATTTTAAAATTTCCTCAAATACTTTTTTTAAATTCAAACCTAAATCACAATAACATTTTATTTATTGTATTTGAAATTATACCCTTTGAAAGTTCAATTAGTCTTCTTTTTTATGTTGTTTATTTAAGGAAAATATCTCTATTATTGCCAATGTTATGATCACATGTTTAGTATCACATTTGTATTAATATTAATCATACGATCAGGTGTCGAGTTTTTAATTTTTCTTTCTAGCACGAATAGCTTTTAATCATTTAAATGAAATAAAGTATAGTGATAGGAGTTTTCATAAAAAAGATTTTTGGCTCAAATATTATTAAGAGAAATTACTTTTGGCATAGGGAGCGTATGATTATTTAAATTTCAAAAATTACTTAACAAAAATTCTTATAATTTTAAGAAAACTTTAGGTATATTTTTGTAAGACACCATTGCTAAAAGTATGTGAACGCTTTCGATAGTTAAGCCACTTTTTGGAAATAAGACTTTAAATAAAAAATTTTTTATTTAAAGAAATAAAATTTCAACTCAAAATATTTCTTGATATTTAAAATTATAAAAACTTGAACAAATTTTTGCATGAAAAAATATTCTAAAATTTTGTAAAATAAATTGATTATTAAGAAAAAAATTATGAAAATATTAAATTCAAATTATCTATAAAAGAAAAAATACCTGGCGTATGATCAATATTAATTCTAAATATATACACAATATTTCACATAACTTTTGAAAAACTTGAGCTAATTTTCAGAAGCCAAAACAAAGGCTATAAGTTGGTATTTAGCTTTTCTCTTTGCTAAAAAGCTAAATATCAACTTAACAATAATTCTTAAAAATATATACTTTCAACTACTTGACGTATGATTAATATTAATTAAAAAATTTAAAATATTTTTCTAAATCCCGATGTACATTTCTAAAGCCAAAATTTTATTTTAAGTCAACATAGTAAAAGAAATGTAAAACATGTGCAAAATTTGCAAAGGTTAGTGAATGAGGACCATCATAACTCCCATATAAAATCTTTTTCAAAATTATTCTAAAGTCATGGATCTTGGAAAAATATTTATATAGTTGTATTACTACCATAGTTATGATTTAAAAATTGTAATTGAATCTTTATTAAAAGTACAATGAAGTCAGAAAGGATGTTAAGTTTTTAAACTAAATTTCATAAGGAAAGTAAAAGTTGGAATCCAGACTTAAATTTCTCAAAAACTTTTGCAGAGATTTTAATAGATTGAAAACCTTTTGAAAGTTAGAGAAGATGTTTAACTATCAAAATAAGAACTTTTGAAATATCTATAAATTAAACTAGATTTTTATTATTTGTATTTAAAGTAGATATATTTAAAAAGTAACATTGACCACTTGTACGTATGATTAATATTAATTGAAAGTTGTGCCATGAAGAATATTAATAACTTTTCTAAAAATGAAGATAATAATCTAAAATAAGTTGCATTTTAAAGCCAAGAACATAAGTTTTTAAAAAGCTTTATCCCTTAATATAACAATTTTCTCGAATAAATATTTTCAAAATTTTCTTTGAGCTTAAACTTTTCAAAATTTAATATATTTTTATTAAAATATTTCTTAAATTTCTCTAAAAATTAAAAGAAAATCATAATAATTTGCTTAAATTATACAAAAATTTCATAGTTTACTTAAAAACAAAAGATAAAAAAATTGTCCGGCTGAACGTATGATTGATATTAATTCAAAGGTGTGTTAACAAAAGTATTCATAACTTTTGCAAAAATAGTTATATTTAAATAAACTATATTGCATTTTAAAGCTAACAAATTAGGTTTCAAAATGAGTATTAAAATTGTAATAAGATATATAAAGTTTCTTCACAAAACACTTAAATTACAAACATTTTCAAATATTTTGTGTGAATTAATTTTTTTCTTTTATATTTTTAACTGTTTTCAAGATCTTATATTACAAACTATAACTCTTCTTTTTATTTGCCAAAAAATCAGCAGTTAAAATCACAAACAAATAAAATACAATTGAATAATATTTTATAATGAAATATTATAAATGTTCTAACAGCAGGAATTGGACAGTCTAGTCTATCCAAAACAGCTGCATTAATATCAATAACACAATCAAGCAGAAAAGGACATTTATTAAAAGAAACCCCAATACATCTAACAGCCTATTCTTTTCCAAAACAACAACATTGCAATAATATCCTTTTTTCGGTTATATATGACTTTTCATAGTAATAATAATAATACTGTGGTAAAATTGAAAATTATTACAAATAATACCATCTGTCATGATGTTTTGACAGCAACTGCTGGCTCATATACTCTCTCTATAATTCTCATTTCTCATGGAAACAAAACGCCAACATTTTCCATTGGTTTTAAATGGTTTTGTAAACCCCTTCGTGTTTTGGTGCTAACAGCAAATGTAAAAAAAATATATAGTTTTCTAAGATTTATTAAGAATATTTTGGCATCGAGCTGTGCTTTTAAGAGTATATTGAAATACAAAAAAGAAAGCAACTAAATAAATATTAAAATAAAACCATAAAAGAGGAAATTTTGTGAAGAAACAAAAAAAAGTTAACAAATAATGACAAATTCTAGAAAAAAATATAAATAAATAAAATTATATAGTGGCAATTGTATCACACTTTGTGGAACTATTAAATTATATTTTAGCGGAGAAAAAATTTTTTGAGATAAAATTCAGAGAGCAAAAAAATAAGTTTTATGGCCTCCAATTGCCAACAATTTAAGGAATACAAAACACCATAATTATACGCTTTACTAACCTATTGCCCGGAGGACATGTTAAAATAACAATAAAGATAATAAAAAGAGAGAATATTTAATGCATTAGAGTACTAAGGAAGAAAATTAGAAAAATAAAATAAAAATTGTTGCATATTTTAGAAAGGAAATAAAGGAAAAAACTTTTAATAACCAAATAAACCTAAAAAAGGAATAATTGAATTTTTTTTAACATAAAAACCTAATTTAATTTTATTTTTCTTGGAATCAAAATTTAATTTGTTAGAAAATTAAAAGAGAATTTTTAATATAAAAATAAAAATAATTTCTAGAATTTCAGTTCAAATTTTAGGCTAATGTCAAACACATCTATCATGGGGTATATCACTCTAAAAGCCTAATTAGCAGGCTTCAGTTTGTCATCTATTTTAGTAATATATCTAAACATTTGCTAAATATATATTAGATTTTGTTAAAATATCATAAAATTTATATTAATCATACGTACAGGTGCAGATTTTTTAAATTTTATTATGCTGCACAAAAAGCTTCTTCGATTTAGTTGTAACTTAGCTCATTTAAAATGTGTTTAACAAAAAATTCCAGGACATTTTTAATTTTAAAATAATGCAAATTTAAAATGTTATTTTTCTTGAAATAACTTTTAAATTTTAGGCAGAGATTTTCAACAAATTTCAAATATACTAAAATTTTAGATAACAGTTTTAAGAAGCTTGATTTAAAAGCTTAAATTTGTACGTCCATTTTATTCATTTATCTTAAATAAATCAAGAGTTTTCGCTTATTATTTCAACAAAGAATTTAATTAATATTAATCATGCGTCTAGTTGTTTAGGTTTTTAATTTAATATATGCCTAAACAGCTGCTTCGATTTTATGAAATTTGGAATTATTATAAGTCATTTAATAAAGAACTTCAGGAAAATTTCCCTTCTTAAAATTAACAAAAAATTTAATATGCATTTTTTATAAACTAATTTTTTAAATTTGAGCTCAATTTATAGTTCAATGTTAAATGCATCGAAATTTGAAATAATTAGCTTTAAAATTTAATTAGTTGGGTTTAATTTACCGTCTTTTTTAGCAAAATAACTTTACTGTTGCTTAAGTTATTACTAATTTCAAAATGCATTTAATAATTAATATTAATCATACGTCAAGATGCCAATATTTTCGTTTCATTTATCTGCTTAAACACTAATTTGATTTTTATAAAATTTGGTGTTAAAATAAAACATTTAACGAAGAACTTCAGAAAAAATTTACTTTTAAAACAAGAATAATAATTATTAAAGGTATTAATTCCTACTCAGTATTAAATATATTGGATCTGAGGAGAATTCTAAATTTAGCACTAATTTTGAAGCTTTAAGTTTTCCTCTTTTGCAGAAAAATATCTTAAGACTTACAAAATTAATAGCAAATTTCTTTACTATGCTATTTAATCATACGTTCCTAAAATATATTTTCTAAGATCTAAGCTCAAAGTCTCACCAAGTGTTGTTAAAATATGTATTATTTAAAGAAATTAAAGTTAATATCTTAAATATACTCTTGACTAATATTAATCATACGTGAAGGTGTGGATGAATTTCATTTTATAATTCCGCCTAAACTCCTGCTTCTATTCTCATAAAATCCAAAAAAAAAACTTTTTCTTAGAACAATTCTTCAACTTTGAGCTCAAATTCATGCTAAATTTTAAATACATTGGAATTGAGAATAATTTTCTTTAGAAGCTTAATAAGTTTGTTTTAACGTGTCATACTATTTGTTAAAATATCTTAATTGTATCAAAAGATATGACTTATTTATTAAACATACTTTTTAATTAATATTAATCATACGTCTATGTGTTAATGATTTATTATTGTTATTCTGCCTGAATAGGTCCTTCGATCTTAATGAATTTCAGCATACTGATAAAGCGTTTAATGAAGAATCTTCCAATTGACAAAAATTGTCGGTGAGACCGGAAGGGAAGTATACCCTTTACATGAACAATTATTTACCTTTTTTGATTTTAGATCTCACTGAAATATTTTCCCTAATTGAAGTTTCCTGTAATTTGGAAATTAATTTTAAATATTTTAATTACACTTATTTTTCTTAAATAGCAGTAATTAGACAATTAAATTTTTCTTTTTTTTCAACGTTAATCATTCCTGAAATTCAGGCATTTTATTTATTTTTAGCTGGAATTCTCCTTTAACATTAATTTAATTATTGAAATTATTTGAAAAATAATTTATCTAGAATCTAATAAAGTGAAAAAATTTTCCCCGAAAGAAACAGAGAAATTTCAGCTAATTCATCATTAATTCTTTTACGTTTCTTGTCTAATTTTAGACAAGATTTCCCTCAAATAAAAACAGCTAAAAATTTCAATTAAAAGTCAAAAATACTTAAAGAAAACAAACTTTTGTTTGTTGCAAAAGAAATGAAAATAGTTTAACAGTTGAAGATTTGTTGAAAGAGCCAGAGGTGGCACGAGTGTGTGTGTGTGTCTAGTTTTAGTAGTATTATAGTGATGATGGGCAAACAAAAATTGTAAATATTTTTCTTAGTTTTAGCTTTATTGACTCTAAATGTGTGTTTTGTAAAACTAAACTAAACAAAAATCAACATCATCATCATCACCATCGGCTCCATCATCCTCAGTTCCATCATTATCATCATCAAAAGCTATCATTTACACTCATTGATGCTTTAGAAGTTTATTTTTATTTTTCTTCATCTCTCCAATTTTAGTTAAGATAAAGTGTTTTTTACTCATTTATGGGGAAAAGTTTTTCTTTAGAATTTCTTCTTTTTTTATTTTGTGGAAATATTTTTGTAGTTGTTGGAGTTAAAGTATTTTCCTGGTATGTGTTAGGGAAATTCCTAAGTATAAATAAGTATTTAAAGCTTTTCAATATACTTGTGTTTGTATATGTGACAGTAAGTAAGAGAACGTACAAGTTTGTGTGTGTGAGTTGTTAGAAGTGTTAGAAAAACAATCACAACAAAAATGTTGAACTGTTTGGAAAATTGTTTTCTTAAATGATCGTATCATTAATCATTCAGTGTCAAGGATTTGGTTACGCTTCCTCATTTTTTCCCTCCATCATTTCTTCTCATCTATTTGAGTTATCAAGTGGTTATTTTCTAATGGAAAAATTGGGAAAAATATTGAAATTAAATATCTTTAGGAACAAATTTAAAAAAAAAATATATATTTTATACTTTTAGGAAAATTTAATTTTATAACATACATCCAGGCGTCTTAAAAAATGTAGCGTAGTAAAATGCATTACTTAAATAGTACAGATTTGGTTCAGTTCTAATTCAGTTCAACTTTAGATCTACTTCAATTCCAGTTAAGTTCTAGTTCAGTTTTAGTTCGGTTCTACCTCAGTTCTAGTTCATTTATAGTTCTTGTTCATTTTTAGTCCAATTCTAGTTCAATTCAAGTTCAGTTCTAGTTCAGTTCTAGTTCAGTTCTAGTTCAGTTTTACTTCAGTTCTAGTTCAGTTCTAGTTCCGTTCTAGTTCAGTTCTACTTCAGTTCTAGTTCAGACATGTTTCAGTTCTAGTTCAGTTTTACTTCAGTTCTAGTTTAGTTCTAGTTCAGTTCCAGTTCAGTTCTAGTTCTGTTCTATACCATTTCTAGTCCATCTCTAGTTCAGTTCTTGTTCAAGTTTGGTTCCACAACATATCAAATTTAATATCCGTCTGGTCAAATTTAAGTCAATTTATTATTTTCATCCTTTAAATTTTTTTACCGAATCCCTTTTTGAAAAAAAGTTATTGAAATTGTAATTTCGCTGAAAAGACCATCCATCACTTATGTTCCTGCCATGAAAAACTATTGCATACATTTATTATATTTTAAATTTAAAAACATAACTTGAGGCGCTGTAACAACATAAATAACACACCTTTGCGTATGATTAACATTTCATGTTATTTTTTGCCAACATGTTTCTTCTTGTTGTTGTTTTTGGCGTTGCGTTTTAATAAATATTAAGTCATCGAAATGAAATATGTAACATTTATTACTACAACAATATTTCTGTTTCGTGTTCCTTTTTTATTATATTTTTTGTTGTAGTTTTTTTTCTTGTTGTAATTTTTACACTAAAAATACAAAAATAACAAAAAATACATGGCCATATGTCTCCGTTTTTAACTGTCGCAATATTATTTTTCGGAATATTTTCTCTGTACTTTTTTTCATTATTTTTGCTTTGTGACTATAATGACAATAAAAATTCATGACATTTGTTATTTTGGGTTATTTCAGCTGTTTTTCACATAATTCTCTTTATTTTTTCTTCTTCTTATTATTTTGTTGCTTTCCAGAACTTTTGTTGTATTATTTTGCGTGAAATTAACAACAACAAAAAAGTTTTTATTATTATTATTTTTTTCTTCTTCTTTATGTTTCAGCATATTTCTTTATTATATTCGAGTTGAAGTGTTTAATATATTTTTATGTTAATTTAGATTTGTATTAAGTTTTTTTTTTTTTAGTCGTTTTGTTGTTGATAATATTTTTAATGTGACACAAAACTTGATGTCTTTGTAATGTAATTTCTTTTTTTGCTCCAGTCCATGTTCTTTTCATACCCTTCACCACCAAAAAAGGTGAAGATGGTATATTAATTTAGTCATTCTGTATGAAACGATAAGAGGCATCATCTAGACCCCAAATGTATACATGTTCTTACGTCAATTAAAAATGTGGGTCATGCTCAGTCTGTCTGTCTGTTTGTCTGTCCCTGTCTGTCTGAGGATGTTATGGTCCTGTTTCCTATTTAAAATAATTGTCAGTAATTAAAGAATATAGACCGATAAGTATGGCATCTTTTCAGTTTGAGCGAAGAACTTTCCTAAATTGTTAATTATAAATCGATAAATTAAAACTTTGTCATAATATTAGTCTAAATGTATCAAAATCGGTTCAGTATCAACAAAGTTATAGCCAAAAATGTAAATTATTTTATGACTCAATAAGTGTTCCTGTGTTGAATTTAAGAAAAACTTTTATAAAATTATACGCCTGTAAGTGTATGTGTGAGTATGTATACACAAAACACAAAGTATTTACCACACATACATTTGTAGTGGAGGGTATTGAAAATTCGGCGTAGCCGATTTTAGCATTCTAACTTGTTTTGTAATAATTTTATCTTCTTAAATAATAAGTTTGTATGTGTGTGTGTGTGTGTGTGTGAATTATATAATCTTTGTAATAAACAATGTATATTTTGCAAATGATGACATAAATGATAATTTATGTGTTTTTTTCTTTTCTTTATTTTTTACTTATTTGGTGACTAAACAACATTTTTGGAGAGGTTAAGTGTCAGTGATTAATTTGCTAAAATGGAAATATTATTAGATAAATTAAAACTTCTTGAAATTATGTGTCACACAAATTGTGTATTTAAGCAAAAGAACTCTTAATGTTTATGACTTCTTAACAAAACGTTTACTGGTTTTAGTGTATTGTTTTTGTAAACGTGATTAAGAAAATGTAATAAATTTTCGTCGAAAAGCAAAAGTCTACATAAATTAGTTTTAGTCGTAATTTATAATACTTTTAACTAGATGAGTTTAACAAAAGGAAATAAACTCTTTGAAGAGTTAAAAAATTATTATTCTATACAGGAAAATATTTAGGTTTAATTAAAAAAAATCATTTTTATAAATCTAAGAACAGATATTAAAGCCGTATTCAAAATATAAACTATAATTTGAACTAGAATCTGAGTAAGAATCTGAAAAAGACCTGAATTAGATATGAAGTTGTTCTGCACTAGAGCTGTGGTAGAACTGAAACTAGAACCGAACTAGAAATGAACTATAACTGAACTAGAACCGAACTAGAAATGAACTAGAATTGAACTACAACTGAACTATAACTGAAATAGAAATGAATTAGAATTGAACTTGAACTGAAATAAAACCTAACAAGAACTAGAATTGAACTAGAACTCAAGAAGAACTGAACTAAAATTAACTGGAAATGAAATAGAACTGAATTAGAAATGAACTAGAACTGAACTAGAAACTAGAACTGAACCAAAACTGAACTAATTACATAAATCCAAACAGGAATCTGAATAATAATATGAAGAGTATTTTAACTAGAATCTTTGCAGAACTAATTTAGGGTTCAAATGAAATAAAACGCACTAGAGCTGCCGGAATATTTTATTTTATTTATGTCATTTCAACATCATATGTAAATGTATTCCGGGTTCCTTTTTCCTTTTTTATTTTTTTCATCTTTCTTGTTATTTTGTTTGCTTACCAAAAATCCTTAATTGCATTTAAATGTTACAATTTTTCTTCATTTTTTTTCATAAATATTTGCTACAAACCTTTTTTTACCATATTTTCTTTTTGTTATTTTCCCTTTTTTGTGTTGATTACAATTCAACAAATAAAATTGAGTTTTATTTTAATTTTATTTTACTTTTTGAACTAAAGAATGATGTTATTTTTTTCACATTTTGTCGCTTTTTTGTTTTGTATGAGATGTGTTGTGTACACGATTTCCTTTCCACCTTAAGTTGCATTGCAATTAAAACCGCATTTGTATGCCACAGCACAACTTGCCAATTAAAAAAGCACAAAAAACCAACCATTTGCATTTCATAACCCACACCTTGAACCAGGACAGCGAATTGGAGAAAACATGGGAGTAGGAAGTTGAATAACTACAAGAAATATACACAAATATGTTTAGTCCCCAAGCGGAGGGATTTGCCTGTTCTATTTTCTCCCTTCTATTGCAACGTTTCCTTTAATTTTTTCAATATTCCCTGGTTTTTGGAATTTTTTCCTCCCGCATATTTTTCCGAGAAAAAATGCAAATTTTTGTACTTTCCATAGCCAAAGGAAATAAAAATGACAACTTTTGAGGACTGAGGATTAAAAGAACAGGACTGGCGATTACTAGAACAGTAATAATATGAAAATAGTAAAAGATGTTGTGGAGAAAACAGAAATCGAAACAGAAAACGTAACAAGATAAACACTGAAGAGTTACATGTTCACCAAAAATGGCAAACATGTTATGGTAATTAAAGCTTCAATAACCTCAAGTGTAGAACGAGTCAAACAAAAAAAGACTATATTTTCCAATAAAACAAAAACACAAAAATGAAATCAGACAGAAACAACATTTACTCCAAACCACAAAATAACTACAAAACCAAAAGCAAAAACACCGAAATACACAGACAGAGATATATTAAAATTTATTATGATGACATGGAGCAGTGATAAATCCTTTGAACGTGGCCATTAAGAAATTACATAAAAAGGCTCAGATCTGACTTTAAAAGTCTCCGTCTAAATGAGAAAGAAAAATAGAAAATAACTTTAAAGAAAATTCCTAAATTTATAGAGAATTTTCCTATAGAAAATTCCTTTAGCTAAAAGAGAATTTCCATATAGAAAATTTCTTTGGTTTAAAGAGAATTTTTCTATAGAAAATTTTTCTGTTTTTAAGAAAACTTTTCTATAGAAAATTTTTCTGTTTTTAAGAAAACTTTTCTATAGAAAATTTTTCTGTTTTTAAGAAAACTTTTCTATAGAAAATTTTTCTGTTTTTAAGAAAACTTTTCTATAGAAAATTTTTCTGTTTTTAAGAAAACTTTTCTATAGAAAATTTTTCTGTTTTTAAGAAAACTTTTCTATAGAAAATTTTTCTGTTTTTAAGAAAACTTTTCTATAGAAAATTTTTCTGTTTTTAAGAAAACTTTTCTATAGAAAATTTTTCTGTTTTTAAGAAAACTTTTCTATAGAAAATTTTTCTGTTTTTAAGAAAACTTTTCTATAGAAAATTTTCTGTTTTTAAGAAAACTTTTCTATAGAAAATTTTTCTGTTTTTAAGAAAACTTTTCTATAGAAAATTTTTCTGTTTTTAAGAAAACTTTTCTATAGAAAATTTTTCTGTTTTTAAGAAAACTTTTCTATAGAAAATTTTTCTGTTTTTAAGAAAACTTTTCTATAGAAAATTTTTCTGTTTTTAAGAAAACTTTTCTATAGAAAATTTTTCTGTTTTTAAGAAAACTTTTCTATAGAAAATTTTTCTGTTTTTAAGAAAACTTTTCTATAGAAAATTTTTCTGTTTTTAAGAAAACTTTTCTATAGAAAATTTTTCTGTTTTTAAGAAAACTTTTCTATAGAAAATTTTTCTGTTTTTAAGAAAACTTTTCTATAGAAAATTTTTCTGTTTTTAAGAAAACTTTTCTATAGAAAATTTTTCTGTTTTTAAGAAAACTTTTCTATAGAAAATTTTCTGTTTTTAAGAAAACTTTTCTATAGAAAATTTTTCTGTTTTTAAGAAAACTTTTCTATAGAAAATTTTTCTGTTTTTAAGAAAACTTTTCTATAGAAAATTTTTCTGTTTTTAAGAAAACTTTTCTATAGAAAATTTTTCTGTTTTTAAGAAAACTTTTCTATAGAAAATTTTTCTGTTTTTAAGAAAACTTTTCTATAGAAAATTTTTCTGTTTTAAGAAAACTTTTCTATAGAAAATTTTTCTGTTTTTAAGAAAACTTTTCTATAGAAAATTTTTCTGTTTTTAAGAAACTTTTCTATAGAAAATTTTTCTGTTTTTAAGAAAACTTTTCTATAGAAAATTTTCTGTTTTAAGAAACTTTCTATAGAATATTTTCTGTTTTTAAGAAAGTTTTCTATAGAAAAATTTTTCTGTTTTTGAGAAAACTTTTCTATAGAAAATTTAGATGTTTTTAAGAAAAGTTTTCTATAGAAAATTTCGATGTTTTTAAGAAAACTTTCTATAGAAAATTTTTCGGTTTTTAAGAAAACTTTTCTATAGAAAATTTTTCTGTTTTTAAGAAAACTTTTCTATAGAAAATTTTTCGGTTTAAATTTCTAAGAATTTCGTTTAAGAAACTTTTCTATAGAAATTTTTCGGTTTTTAAGAAAACTTTTCTATAGAAAATTTTTCGGTTTTTAAGAAAACTTTTCTATAGAAAATTTTCGGTTTTTAAGAAAACTTTTCTATAGAAAATTTTTTCTGTTTTTAAGAAATTTAGATTTTTCTTTAAAGAAAATTTTTTAATTTCGGTTTTTTAAGAAAACTTTTCTATAGAAAATTTTTCTGTTTTTAAGACAACTTTTCTATAGAAATTTTTTCTGTTTTTAAGACAACTTTTCTATAGAAAATTTCGATGTTTTTAAGACAACTTTTCTATAGAAAATTTCGATGTTTTTAAGACAACTTTTCTATAGAAAATTTCGATGTTTTTAAGAAAAGTTTTCTTTATAAATTTGGATATTTTTATGAAAAGTTTTCTTTAGAAAATTTCGATGTTTCTAAGAGAAATTTTTATAGAAAAATTATCTGTTTTTAAAATAAGAGAGCTATTTCTGTAGTCGTGCTATTTTATCATACTTTCAAACATAATTGTATGAATATGTCAGAGTAACCAACACAAATAAATTTTGGTCTTAAGGCAAATATAAAAAACGCATTCATATACACTCACACACGTTCAATCCATATAAGTAAGTGCATCATAAAATGCAAATGCATTATGTACTTGAAATTTTTATAGCAAACAAAAAATGAAAGTAAAGAAAAATAAATCCATAAGTAGATGTATATGTTACCCAAAACCATCATCAAGGATAAAAACCAAAGAATGAGATTGCGAGGACCAGAGGGAGAGAGAGCTTGCAATTTCCTTAAGAGTAGAGGAAACATGTATGAAAAAAATAATGTACTACACAACAACACCAACAAATTGGTATTGTTGTCGTCACCAAAGCTACAAAAAGCATCAGCAATACCAACACTAACCATATCGTCATGAATATCCACAATGAGGCAACATTGTTTGCAAAAGCAGTCACTCACTCCTTTCAGTCAGTCATTCAGTCATAACAGTTGACAACGATGTTGCAATTTGGATGGGAAAAAGGCAACAGCAACAACATTTGCATTCTGCCACTGTGATTGTCGTTTCAAATTAATCGCAAAATTTTATGCACGACTGCAAAACGCAATGCATAAATAAATCTTGGCAATAAGTACCAGAGTTTTATGAAATGTTGCATGTTGTATGAACGTATCAACGAACAAATAACACTAAGAGTATGTTGCATTTTGTCATTTTTTTCCTCCACATTGTGGCAGAAGAATGTGTAGCATATTAAGTGTGTTGCAGTAAAAATATATAAATGACACTTTTTATAGAATTTTATTCATCACAATTTTTTGTTATTAATTCCTTAAGCTTTTTTCACTTAAACGAAAGAAAAAAAAGACGGAAATATGAATTTTCTTAATGCTCCGAATAAAGTTATATTTTGTGGTGATTTTTCGTGAAAGGATTTTAAAGAAATTTGTAGAAAAATTTATTCGAAGAAAGAGAGAAAAGAAATTTGATAATATTTGGACCAAAGAAAAAGTAACGCACTATAACGAGGAAAATAGCACTAAAAACTACAACAAAAAAAAGCAGCAAAATTATAAAAAATTTTTTTTCTTGGGAAAACTTCAGCTAAAATAAAGATATATTCTACAGAAATCTCTAGAAAACAATAAAATTTTTTATAGAAAACTTTTCTCAAAAATGGAAATTTTTTGACGTGGGAAACTTCTCTTTAAAACAAAGAAATTTTCTATAAAAACTCTTTGAATAGAGAAATTTTCTATAGAAAACTTCTTTTTTAAAATTAAAAAAATTTTCTATAGAAAACCTCTGTTTTTAAACAAATTTTCTATAGAAAATCTCTTTTAAAATGTTCTATAGAAAATTTCTCTATTACAGAGAGAAAGAAATATTCCATAGAAAACTTCTCTTTAAAATAGATAAATCTTCTTTAAAAAAGAAAAATTTCTCTGGAAACTTTTTTTAAAACAGAGAAATTTTTTATAGAAACTCTTTGAAATAAAAAAAAAAACTTTCTATAGAAAATTTTGTCCGAAGAAATTTCTCCTTAAAATATAGGAATTTCCTATAGAAAACTTCTCTTTAAAATAGAGAAATTTCCTACAGAAAACTTCTATTTAAAACAGAGAAATTTTCTATAGAAAACTTCTCTTTAAAACAGAGAAATTTTCTATAGAAAACTTCTCTTTAAAACAGAGAAATTTTCTATAGAAAACTTCTCTTTAAAACAGAGAAATTTTCTATAGAAAACTTCTCTTTAAAATAGAGAAATTTCCTATAGAAAACTTCTCTTTAAAATAGAGAAATTTCCTATAGAAAACTTCTCTTTAAAATAGAGAAATTTCCTATAGAAAACTTCTCTTTAAAATAGAGAAATTTCCTACAGAAAACTTCTCTTTAAAAATTAGAAATTTCCTATAGAAAACTTCTATTTAAAACAGAGAAATTTTCTATAGAAAACTTCTCTTTAAAATAGAGAAATTTTCGTTCGAAAACTTCTCTTTAAAATAGAGAAATTTCCTTTAACAAACTTCTCTTTAAAATAGAGAAATTTTCTATAGAAAACTTCTCTCTTAATAGAGAAATTTTCGTTAGAAAACTTCTGTTTAAAATATTATAATGATCACCGATTTCATCTATTTGCTTAATTAGAAGTTTATTTAAAGAATTTTCTTTATTAAGGACTTTTCGAAGAATTTGTAGCCATTTTTTATTTTTCCAAGACTTATAATCATGTATGTAAGTTTTGTTCTCTTTGTTATTTGCATGGTTGCATTTAAACGGAAGATGAACTTTAAGTTAAACTTGTCTAATTCCGTTTTGTGCAACTTCGAAAAATTATAGTTTAAGTTTTCATACTCACAAACACACATTATCTCAGAGTTATATAAATTTTAACATCAGAAGATGAGAGATGATGGCACAGGCTCATAAATAATCTACTTTTCAAGGAATTACAAGCGAAAAAAAAAACAACATGAGAGTAGTACCAAACTAACTGACAACTCATATAAGAAAAGGATGTTAAACCGTTTCTTTTCAAATATAAAAATGAAATAAAATATATTCTCTTTTTTAGATTTAATTTTTGTTGGCGTGTTCTTACCGGTGTAAAGAGAAAAATAACATGGCGGCACAAATGCAATATACATGTAGGAATAAGGATAACATTTATTTTAAAACAAGACGGAAATACATACGTGCAGCATACTTTTGAGGGTGCTAAAGGAAATAATGAAAGAGATAAAGTGGAGTGAAAAACAAAATGTGAAATTATGACTCAAAAGTTTGCTTGAAAGAAATGAGTTTTAAACTAAAATTATTGTTATGAATTTAGGCCTGTTAAGAGATTTTCGCTACCACATTTTCTATAAACCTGTAATCGAAACCCTTATTGATATTCACTGTCCATAACCTAAAAAAATTTCAAATCTCTTTTTCTAATAATAATTTCTAACAGTTTTTCTAACTGATATTTTTTCTTTTACAATTGTTGCAATTTTGTTCATTTCTCCACCTCCTCCTTGCAATTCCATGAAGAATATAAGAAGATCAGGAAAATATGAAGTTTTTCACACGTTTACATCTTTTTCTTCCGTATGGTAGAGGAAAAAGATTTATGACTTTCTTTTCCGTAATTTTATTTGTACAGAATTTGTTATGATTTTTTCTATATTTTTCCTATTTCATTTCCCATTTTTTGTTTTAGAAAATAAACTAAATCCAATGGGGAATTCGATATGAAGTACGTTTTTCTTGAATTTGAAATTCAATAATAAAAAAAATATTGAAAAATAAATGCGAAACTTATAACTGACAATAAATGCCTAAAGTTAATAACTTTAGGTGAATAGAGACAATAAATGTGTGAAAAAATGTGAGAAGAAATATGACAAGATAATAAAAATTTTTAAAGAGATAAATAAGCAGAAAAAAGTTTAAAATTATCAAAAAAATATTTACAGAATGTGAATTTTTAAATAAGAATTGAAATATTGGAGATATAAGTCTTCAAAAATAAAAACTTCCCAATAGAAAATAACTCTTCAAAGAACAGAATTTTCTATAGAAAAGAAAAAATTTCAAAGAAAAATTTTCTATAGTAAAAAAGTCTTCCCAATAGAAAATAACTCTTCAAAGAATAGAATTTTCTATAGAAAAGAAAAAATTTCAAAGAAAAATTTTCTATAGTAAAGAAGTCTTAAGAGAAAAACTCTTCAAGAAAGAGACATTTTCTATAGCCAATAACTCTGCAAAGAAGAAAGATTTTCTAATCCAAAACACTCTTTGAAGACATGAAATTTTCTACACCAAATAACTCTTATAAAAAGAGACATTTCATGTAGCAAAATACTTTTCAAAAAAGAGAATTTTTCTTTGGAAAAGAACTCTTCAAAGAAGAGAAATTTTCTATAGAAAAAGAAATTCTACTTCAAAGAAGAGAAATTTCTATAGAAAAGAACTCTTCAAAGAAGAGAAATTTTCTATAGAAAAGAACTCTTCAAAGAAGAGAAATTTTCTATAGAAAAGAACTCTTCAAAGAAGAGAAATTTTCTATAGAAAAGAACTCTTCAAAGAAGAGAAATTTTCTATGGAGAAGAACTCTTCAAAAAAGAGAAATTTCTATGGAGAAGAACTCTTCAAAGAAGAGAAATTTTCTATAGAAAAGAACTCTTCAAAGAAGAGAAATTTTCTATAGAAAAGAACTCTTCAAAGAAGAGAAATTTTCTATAGAAAAGAACTCTTCAAAGAAGAGAAATTTTCTATAGAAAAGAACTCTTCAAAGAAGAGAAATTTTCTATAGAAAAGAACTCTTCAAAGAAGAAAAATTTTCTATAGAAAAGAACTCTTCAAAGAAGAAAAATTTTCTATAGAAAAGAACTCTTCAAAGAAGAAAAATTTTCTATAGTAAATATTTTCGTAGTAAAGAATTTCGTAGAGAGAATTTCTGTAAAAAAATTCTCTTAATGAAAGCTGAGAGAAAATTCTTAGAGAATGAACTCTTTTTGTTCCATTTTCCTTTACTACGTTGAAATTTCTTTAAATCCCCTTTAAATTCTTAAACTATTTTCTATAGTTTTCCTTATTTTTCCTCTTCTGTTATGTAACTCAATTAATTTCTTATAAAATTTCCAAAAAGAAGTTTCATTCATTAAAATAGTTTATGTTATTGAGACTCACCATTTGAAAAGCAATCGAAACTGCAAAGAAAGCAAAAATATGAGGAGAAAAAATTAATCAATATTAAGAAAAAGAGGGAAATAAAAATGATAGCACTTTTCTTAATCAAAATGTAAAAGATCAAGACAATATTTAAGTAACATTTATAATCAAACAAAAGACTTAATTAAATGAAAATACAATGACTATCAGAGTTTTTGGCAAAAACAAAAAATTAAGTGACACAAGAAAAAGGAATTCAGTTTGAGAAAAAAACAGAACAGAACAGAACCTAATTGATTTTTTATAATAACCCAACTACTTATTTATTTATACAGAAAAAAAGGAGATAAAAATTAAAAGAAGAAAACGGAATTTAGTTTCAATTGAGCTTTTCTTTCGTTTCCTCATACTCCCCCCCTTTTTCGCTTAAAATCGGAAGAAATTTTTAGTTGTTTTTGTTATAGAATCAGTTGCTATCTTTTGGTAACATTATCCTTGGCAAGTAAATTAAATCCTCTCAAGGAAAATTATATTAAAAAGTTCTTCTTCTTCATCGTCGTTATCATCTTCAAAACAGCGTTTATAAGAACATTTTATCAGTTTTTTTTTTGGTTCTTGATATAAAACGTTTAAATAATTAAAATCCCTACGCATTCAACATTTTCTTTATTAAAGTATGTTTCTCTTGCTACAACTTTTCGAACAACGACAGCGAAAAAAAACTTTAATTGGAGAAAGAATCTTCCAAAAAGTAATGTTTGATAGTTAAAAGAAAAAAAACGTAAGACTTGTCTTGTCATTTTTTCATTATACCCTACACCATCGTAGGTGGTTGGGGTATTATAAGTTTGTACTAATGTTTGTAGCATACAGCAAAAATGGCGTTTCTTTCAACTTTAATTATACCGTTTGACTTATCGAATATAAATCGACATATCAATCACTTTTTTGGTCGCTTTAATGATGTCTACCTTTCTGTCTGTCTGTCCATGTTTAAGTTGAAAACACTCTACATGAGATATCTTGGTGAAATATTGATGTAGTATTATTTTGGCCTAAGGACGAAGCTTACTGAAATTGACCATGTTCGATCTAATATTTCAGGTACCATATGTCCTACCAGAATGAGGTTTTAAGCCCTTAAAAGTCTTAAATATAAAGAGATTTAATGAAATTCAACAAAAATAAGCCAGCATATGCGATAGGTCTCATACAAGCACCCTTTCAAACATCACTTTGAGGGACATAAATCTCACATATACGATGGTGTTGTAATAATTATCGGTCAAACTAAGATAAATATAAGCAAACATCGATGTGAAAAAGGGTCGGTCCATAATTTCTTGTAATTTAAGTGTATACGTTGAAATAATTTTCACGTATACACTTAATGGTTCTTTATTGAATTTTTCGTAACCGTTTTTAATGTGGTGTAGGGTAGTCGATGTTCGGGCTTGATTGAGTATAACATTCTTACTTGTTTTTTACTTATTTTCATGTATTTTTGGGGGATTTTAATTAATTTTTTCCTTCTTTATCTTTTGCACCCGAAAGAAACAACTGGAAAAGTGTTGGACTAAAATGAACATAAAAATTCGATTGCATTCAATAACCTTTCAATAGGACGAATGAACAGAAATCAAGAACAAGATGAAAAACAAAACTACTAAGAGTAAATAATCGTAAAAGATGCCAAATACCAGCTTCAGTTATTTTTTCACCAAAAGAAATTTAATTTATCCGAATTCATTTACACAACAGACATATAAAATTTCTTATGAATTATATTTTATAACACAAATAAATCCAAAAAAAGAGAACGAATAACTGAAAGATTTAAAGAATTTTCAAACATAACAGGTTCACAAACAAGTAAAGCATACTTTAAGGAAAAGCAAAAGCAAACTTTAAATAAAAATCCTTTAAATTCTCCCGAAAATTATAAAAAATTAAACAACTAAAGCAATTAAAAAACCATTACTCAAATATCTAATATCTTCCTTAAGTCCCCCCTAAAATAGGCAATACATTTTAAAATCACCTCAATTTTCCTAACCCTTTAGCCACCACTTCTTTTTACAGTTTAAACCCCTCCTAGAATTGTTTAACACCTGTTTATGTCTCCAAAAATATCCAATTTAAATTTAGTATTTTTTTCTTTATCACTGCAATTTATTACACTTAAATATGTCTTATGCAATTATATCAATTTGATAAAGGATACAACAAATTATAGTTAAACATTTTGTTAAGGACTTCAAAAAAAGTGTATTCGTGTTCTTTGCATGAATGAATTTTAAAGTCATTTGAGGAAATAGCAGTTTTGGTCTAATATTTAAGTCCATGAATAAAAATTTATAAACGAAAATTACTGAGGAAGGGAAAGAGTACTTCATATAAGGACACAGTTCTAAATGGATAAGGAATCTGAAACGGAATTGAACTAAAACTGAACTAGAATTGAAGTAGAACTAGAAACTAGAACTGAACATGAATTAGAATCACTCCAATCTTGAAGAAGTTTTAGACTGGAATCTTAATTGAAAAGGAATTAGAATCTTAAAGATGAACTTAGTTATTACCTAAATTTTAATCTAGATTAAAATCGCAACAAGAATCTGAACTAAATTCTGAAGGAGAATTGTAACTAAAATTTGTATAAGAATTTGAATTAGGATTTGAATATGAATCTGAAGTGAAATCTTAAAACTGGTAACTCGATAAAACCGAAATAATCATATCTAATGTTATACTAAGCAATATGCAATGGTAAAAATTACAAAGATATTTGTATGTGTGTTATCTATAACAGTTAAGTATCGGGTCATAAAAATGATTGTACATTTGCATGTGTTTAACATTAAACATTAACGCGTCATTTGTCTACAGCTCCACCCTTCTGGTGTAACTCATTATTTTAGCACTTGTGCAACAAATGTTAAGGCTCACGAAGGATACTCTTACACACACACACACACACATACAAACACGCATAACATTATTAGAACTAACTGCAAAATGATTTATTACCGTTGAGATTAGGGGTAAAGAAAACATGGAATTTACCATCAGTACATTTAGATTTCCAATACGAACAAAAAGTCAAGCAAAAGTAATTTTAGAATTTTTAATTTTTCAATAGAGAAACATTTATATGTAGAGAGTACTTTGTCCAGGTAACGCTATTAGACATATTGAGCGCAAAGGTGAAATTATTAAATGAATAAGATAAACCCAGTGACAGTGTTTCCCGGAAACTTTAGAAATATAAAATGTAAAATCTAAAGAATTTTAGTTTGCTGGGTTACGTGCAACGGATTGTGGTATAATTTTCTTTGGAAAAAGAAAAAATATTCAAACAACCTTAATAACATTAATTTTATTGTTTCAATAATGCAACAAGATATTTAAATACACTTCGAAACCGCAAGACACAACAGACATTCTTCTTCATTTCCTTCTTCACATTTTTAAACGTTTAGAATAATAAATTAAAGAAAAGCAAAACCATCAAATAATAATCAAATAACCAACGTTGTCATTGTTAAGTTTTACCAGCATTGCATGTCCTTTTTCAAATACACGAACAACAACAACAACTACAACAGCAGTAACAATAAAAAACGACAAAAAAAGATTTTACAAGTGTATGTGTCCATTTGTATCTGTTTGCTATTTTTATACAAGTTTTTCTACAGATAATTACTTTTTTGTGTGTTACATACATTTTTACACGTTTAGTATTAAAATGTATGTGTACGTGTGAGTGTATATGTGTGTTCATTCTTCTTGATTGTATGATGTCAATTCATTTTGAAAATTACTGTAATTTACTATATCAATATTAAAATGTTTTAAAAGTACCTCTCATATTGTTTGTATATATGTGTGAGTGTATGTGAATGTATTAAGTATTTGGTTGTATGTTAGATTTTCGATCAAGAATTTTACTTTTATATGCAAATTACCAGTAATTTAATATAAAAATGTTTGTCTAACTATTAAAGTTTATACAGAAAAGGAAAAAGAGAAAATATGTAAGAATGTTTACATGCACAAAACACAAACAATTATTGTTGCATACATTAAGGGAAAATTGTATCTCAAATATATTAAATACTTGTTGAGCCAAGTTATGGAGGAACTATTCTTAATTTGTTCAGTTTTATTTCTGGTTTTAGTTCAGATACTGGATAATCCAGAATCCAGTTCATATTTTTAATTCAGAATCAAACTCAGTTTCAGTTTCTTGTCGCAATTTAAGTTCAGTTTGAACCTCTAGTTCAGATTCTTTTCCAAATTCCAACCAAGATTTAAGTAAAGATGTTTGGTTTATACTTTTGTTCAGCTGATAGAGTTCTAAGTCAGATTGAAGTTTAGACTAAAGTTCAGTTTCTAGTCAAAATTTTAGATTCTGGTTAAGATTTTGGCTTAAAGCTCAGATTTGCATTCAGATTCTTATTCAATTGTGACTTAGATATCACATCAGGTTCAACTTTTTACTTTTCATTAGAATCTGAAAAGTAAAAAGTCGAACCTGATGTGATATCTAAGTCACAAATGAATAAGAATCCATTCTGATTCCATTAAATAAGTAAATTAAAGCTCAGATTCTACCTCATTTTTATTTCAAATAACATTTAAAATTTAAGTTTCAAATTATATTGAGATTAAATATCGAATTGATTCTGGATCATCATTTTTCAGTTGTTGTCCTGTTTTAGTTCAGATTGTGGTGCAGATTTTAATTCAGACTTTCGTTGAGATTCTCTTTCATATTTAAGATCAAATTATAGGCCAGATTCAAGATCAGATTCTAGTTAATACCAGTTCAGATCTAGTTCAGATTCTGTTTCACATTCTCATTTAAATTTCAGTTTAAATTTTATTATTGATTTAAGAATAGATTCTATTACAGTTATAGCTCGGTTTTGGTTTAGTTTTATTTCAGTTTTAGTTAAGTTCTACTTCAGTTCTTGTTCAGGTTAAGTTCAGTTATAATTTAGTTCTAGTTCAGTTCTAGTGCAGTTTTAGTTCAGTTCTAGTTCAGATCTAGTTCAGTTCTGATTAAGTTCTAGTTCAGTACTATTTTAGTTCTGGTTCAGTTCTAGATCAGTTCTGGTTTAGTTCTATTTCAGTTCAAGTTCAGTTCTAGTTCAGTTCTATTTACGTTCTGGTTCAGTTCTAGCTCTGTTCTAGTTCAGTTCTAGTCCAGTTCATGTTCAGCTCTAGTTCAGTTCTATTTACGTTCTGGTTCAGTTCTAGATCAGTTCTGGTTCAGTTCTATTTCAGTTCAAGTTCAGTTCTAGTTCAGTTCTATTTACGTTCTGGTTCAGTTCTAGTCCAGTTCAAGTTCAGTTCTAGTTCAGTTCTAGTTCAGTTCGAGTTCAGATTTAGTTTTGTTCTAGTTCAGTTCAAGTTCAGCTCAAGTTCAGTTTTTGTTCAGTTCCGGTTAAGTTTTAGTTCAGTACTATTTTAGTTCTGGTTCAGTTCTACCTCAGTTCTAATTCAGTTCTAGTGCAGTTTTAGTTCAGTTCTAGCTCAGTTCAGTTCAGGTTAAGTTCTAGTTCAGTACTGTTTTAGTTCTAGTTCAGTTCTATTTACGTTCTGGTTCAGTTCTAGCTCAGTTCTGGTTCAGTTCTAGTTTAGTTCTAGTTCAGTTCAAGTTCAGTTCTAGTGCAGTTCTATTTACGTTCTGGTTCAGTTCTAGCTCAGTTCTGGTTCAGTTCTAGTTTAGTTCTAGTTCAGTTCAAGTTCAGTTCTAGTGCAGTTCTATTTACGTTCTGGTTCAGTTCTAGTTTAGTTCTAGTTCAGTTCAAGTTCAGTTCTAGTTCAGTTCTATTTACGTTCTGGTTCAGTTCTAGCTCAGTTCTGGTTCAGTTCAAGTTCAGTTCTATTTCAGTTCCATTTTAGTTCTCAGATTTCTTGATCGAATTCCAGCTCAGGCTACATTTTTGATTTTAATAAGTTTTAATAAAAATTTTAATTTAGATTATAGTTTAGATTTAAGTGCAATTTCTCTTTAAACTTTAGAATCTAGTTCACTTCAGTTTGGTTTTAGTTCTTTTCCATCAAACTACTCACTCTCATCCACAATATCTACTCTTTTTCTACTACTTAAGGGTTTTAATTCATTTCGCTTCAAAAGTTGAAAAACTTAAATTTTTATTAACCACCGGGATTAAACAACTTTAAATAAATTTTATGCAGCAAAACTGTTAAACATTTTCATAAATCTCTGTTGTATTTTTTTTTTTTTGTAATTTTTGCTGCATTTATATTCAATTTATGTAAATTTTTTTCCTGTTAACACGAAACTATTTATCACCATTAATATATTTAACTCTGGCCAATAATAAAATATTTACAACAACTTATATAAAATAATAATAAATGTAATAAATTTTTATTTTAATAAATAGAAAGAAAACTTAATATTTATATTTACAATAAACATTTATTGTTTAATACAAGTTTTTGTTTTTTTTTTTTGCATTTCTTGTCGTTTCGAGACACAATTTCCAAACAAAAATAATTTTTATTTAAAATGCAAAAATAGAAAAACTCCACACCCCTCGTTTTATTTTTACAATAAATGAAATAAAATTGTTATAAAATTTATTTTAATACCCTGCACTACCACCAGTGGTGATGAGGTTAATTTAACTTTTTTATTCCATATGTAACGCTAAGGAATCATCTCAGATCGCATAATGTTTATATACAGTCTTGCATGAAAACAAAATCTGAGCCGATTTAGCTAAGTCTCTTTGTTTGTCTATTGTTGGCATATTCACATCCGAAAGTTATTATCTTATTTTTTAGTTTCCTACTTAAATTCTGCAAAATCGGATCAGTACATTAAACGATATAGACCGATATTTTAAGGATTCCTCTGAGTTTAAGCGAAGAACATTTTTAAAATTGTTAATTATAAATCGAAAAATTAGATTGAAATTTCGCCTTTAATATTAAGTCGTATGAACTTCATTACCATTTCAATAACTATTAAAATCTGTTCAGAAGAGGAAAAGTTATAGCCAAAAATACAACTAATTTTATATAACTAAGTTTTCCTGTATTGTTTTTAAGAAGAACTTTTTTGAATGTGAATGTACTCAAAATACGTATATATATCACCCGCATTTTTGGTGGAGGGTATTGAAGATTCGGCATAAAGCATTTTCACATATTTTTTTTTGTTAATTCCATAAAAAATAAATATAAATTTTATATATAAAAATGTGTTGGAATAAATAAAATATAAAAATTCATATGAATAATTTTGCATATTTTCAATTTAAAATATGAAAACAAATTTATCACTAACAAAAGCGACATAACCAGGTTATCAAATTGGTAAAAACTATAGAGGTAAAAAATCGGAAAAAAATATATATATAGAGAGAGAGGAGAAATACCAGCAGAAAAGCAAAACAAAAGTATGAAAGCAAAGAACAAAAGAATAATTGTAGTCGTGCCACCAAACGCTCCAACATATTCAGACAAAGTTCAACATTGTTGCAGCAACCAACGACAATAGCAAACTTACAACAACAACAACTAGTCATGAATGTTGCAGGCAATTTGATATAAAAAAATCATAGTTTTGAGCCAAAAGGTACCGATAGATGGTGGATGTGGATGCTACATGAATGGTGCAAGAAGCTCAGGTTGCAATTTACAATTTTTATTTCAACAAAACATGCAACAATCATTGTTGTTATTTAACGAGACAAACCAAAAAACTCATATCTAAAGCGCAAATTGTCAAAAAATATTATATTTTTTTTCTTTGTCAAAAATCAAAATAAAAACCCTATAAAAATTCATGCATGTTTTATAAAATAATAAATAGAGAATAAAATAAAAAATAATAATAAAAAAAGAATTGAAATGAAGAAATATATGAAAAGTGACAGGTACCGAGATTACGCTTTCATAGTTGCACAAAATACTACCAACAAGAAAAAAAGTAAAACGTAACGAAATAAAATAAATATCACTATAACAATGTCAAATCATAAAGCAAATGTCATTTAGTATGAGAAAAATCAGAAAAAAAATATGAAGAGCTGTAACCAGTTCCCAAAATATGAAAAATAACTGGAATATAAAAATAATGATTGGAGGTGTTAAGCAACAAATTTAATGCAGCTAAATGTCTGTTATTATAATTGAATTTCAAGACAAAATATTATTAGATGTAACAAATTTAGATTGAAAGAGGTAGACTTTGAATTGGGATCAATAACAGATCCGAACTAGCAATGAACTAAAACTGAACTGGAATCGAACTAGAACTTAACTAGAGTTGAACCAGAATTGAACTTAAGCTGAACTAGAGTTCAACTAGAGAAGAACTAAAATCGAACCAGAACATAACTAGAACTCAATTAAGACCGAACTGAACTTGAATTGAACTTAAACTTAGAAAATTATTTCTTAAAGAAACATTTATTTCTAATTTAGTTTTTAAGTTAAAAATAAATTTTTATTTGTGTTGCTAAATAAATTCCAACAATTATTTTTTATAAAAATTTATTCTTCATTTGACAAAATCACAAAAGCGAATTATAGAAAATTTTAGTTTTTCATTTTTATTTCTTTTCAAAACCTAAAATTGGCTCTAGTTCCTTAAATAGGCCTCCAATCAACAAAATAAACGAAATCTGTGATCATTTTGAAGATTTTCTTTTCAAAACCTAAAATTGGCTCTAGTTCCTTAAATAGGCCTCCAATCAACAAAATAAACGAAATCCGTGATCATTTTGAAATTTCCTTTTCAAAACCTAAAATTGGCTCTAGTTCCTTAAATAAGCCTCCAATCAACAAAATAAACGAAATCTGTGATCATTTTGAAGATTTTCTTTTCAAAACCTAAAATCGGCTCTAGTTCCTTAAATAAGCCTCCAATCAACAAAATAAATGAAATCCGTGATCATTTTGAAAATTTCCTTTTCAAAACCTAAAATTGGCTCTAGTTCCTTAAATAAGCCTCCAATCAACAAAATAAACGAAATTTGTGATCATTTTGAAAATTTCCTTTTAAAACCTAAAATTGGCTCTAGTTCCTTAAATAAGCCTCCAATCAACAAAATAAACGAAATCTGTGATCATTTTGACATTTTCTTTTCAAAACCTAAAATTGGCCCTAGTTCCTTAAATAAGCCTCCAATCAACAAAATAAATGAAATTTGTGATCATTTTGAAGATTTTCTTTTCAAAACCTAAAATTGGCTCTAGTTCCTTAAATAAGCCTCCAATCAACAAAATAAACGAAATCTGTGATCATTTTGAAATTTTCATTCCAAAACCTAAAATTGGCTCTAGTTCCTTAATAAGCCTCCAATCAACAAAATAAACGAAATCTGTGATCATTTTGAAGATTTTCTTTTCAAAACCTAAAATTGGCTCTAGTTCCTTAAATAAGCCTCCAATCAACAAAATAAATGAAATCCTGTGATCATTTTGAAGATTTTCCTTTTCAAAACCTAAAATTGGCTCTAGTTCCTTAAATAAGCCTCCAATCAACAAAATAAACGAAATCTGTGATCATTTTGAAATTTTCTTTTCCAAAACCTAAAATTGGCTCTAGTTCCTTAAATAAGCCTCCAATCAACAAAATAAACGAAATCTGTGATCATTTTGAAGATTTTCTTTTCAAAACCTAAAATTGGCTCTAGTTCCTTAAATAAGCCTCCAATCAACAAAATAAATGAAATCTGTGATCATTTTGAAATTTTCCTTTTCCAAACCGTAAAATTGGCTCTAGTTCCTTAAATAAGCCTCCAATCAACAAAATAAATGAAATCTGTGACATTTTGAAGATTTTCTTTTCAAAACCTAAAATTGGCTCTAGTTCCTTAAATAAGCCTCCAATCAACAAAATAAATGAAATCTGTGATCATTTTGAAGATTTTCTTTTCAAAACCTAAAATTGGCTCTAGTTCCTTAAATAAGCCTCCAATCAACAAAATAAACGAAATTTGTGATCATTTTGAAATTTCTTTTCAAAACCTAAAATTGGCTCTAGTTCCTTAAATAAGCCTCCAATCAACAAAATAAACGAAATCTGTGATCATTTTGAAATTTTCTTTTCAAAACCTAAAATTGGCTCTAGTTCCTTAAATAAGCCTCCAATCAACAAAATAAACGAAATCTGTGATCATTTGAAGATTTTCTTTTCAAAACCTAAAATTGGCTCTAGTTCCTTAAATAAGCCTCCAATCAACAAAATAAATGAAATCTGTGATCATTTTGAAATTTTCCTTTTCAAAACCTAAAATTGGCTCTAGTTCCTTAAATAAGCCTCCAATCAACAAAATAAACGAAATCTGTGATCATTTTGAAGATTTTCTTTTCAAAACCTAAAATTGGCTCTAGTTCCTTAAATAAGCCTCCAATCAACAAAATAAACGAAATTGTGATCATTTTGAAGATTTTCTTTTCAAAACCTAAAATTGGCTCTAGTTCCTTAAATAAGCCTCCAATCAACAAAATAAACGAAATCTGTGATCATTTTGAAATTTTCTTTTCAAAACCTAAAATTGGCTCTAGTTCCTTAAATAAGCCTCCAATCAACAAAATAAACGAAATCTGTGATCATTTTGAAGATTTTCTTTTCAAAACCTAAAATTGGCTCTAGTTCCTTAAATAAGCCTCCAATCAACAAAATAAACGAAATCTGTGATCATTTTGAAATTTCCTTTTCAAAACCTAAAATTGGCTCTAGTTCCTTAAATAAGCCTCCAATCAACAAAATAAATGAAATCTGTGATCATTTTGAAAATTTCCTTTTCAAAACCTAAAATTGGCTCTAGTTCCTTAAATAAGCCTCCAATCAACAAAATAAACGAAATTGTGATCATTTTGAAAATTTCCTTTTCAAAACCTAAAATTGGCTCTAGTTCCTTAAATAAGCCTCCAATCAACAAAATAAACGAAATCTGTGATCATTTTGAAATTTTTCTTTTCAAAACCTAAAATTGGCTCTAGTTCCTTAAATAAGCCTCCAATCAACAAAATAAATGAAATCTGTGATCATTTTGAAATTTTCCTTTTCAAAACCTAAAATTGGCTCTAGTTCCTTAAATAAGCCTCCAATCAACAAAATAAATGAAATCTGTGATCATTTTGAAAATTTTCCTTTTCAAAACCTAAAATTGGCTCTAGTTCCTTAAATAAGCCTCCAATCAACAAAATAAATGAAATCTGTGATCATTTTGAAATTTTCTTTTCAAAACCTAAAATTGGCTCTAGTTCCTTAAATAAGCCTCCAATCAACAAAATAAACGAAATTTGTGATCATTTTGAAAATTTCCTTTTCAAAACCTAAAATTGGCTCTAGTTCCTTAAATAAGCCTCCAATCAACAAAATAAACGAAATTTGTGATCATTTGAAAATTTTTCTTTTCAAAACCTAAAATTGGCTCTAGTTCCTTAAATAAGCCTCCAATCAACAAAATAAACGAAATCTGTGATCATTTTGAAATTTTCCTTTTCAAAACCTAAAATTGGCTCTAGTTCCTTAAATAAGCCTCCAATCAACAAAATAAATGAAATCTGTGATCATTTTGAAATTTTCTTTTCAAAACCTAAAATTGGCTCTAGTTCCTTAAATAAGCCTCCAATCAACAAAATAAACGAAATCTGTGATCATTTTGAAATTTCTTTTCAAAACCTAAAATTGGCTCTAGTTCCTTAAATAAGCCTCCAATCAACAAAATAAACGAAATCTGTGATCATTTTGAAAATTTTCTTTTCAAAACCTAAAATTGGCTCTAGTTCCTTAAATAAGCCTCCAATCAACAAAATAAACGAAATCTGTGATCATTTTGAAATTTTCTTTTCAAAACCTAAAATTGGCTCTAGTTCCTTAAATAAGCCTCCAATCAACAAAATAAACGAAATTTGTGATCATTTTGAAAATTTCCTTTTCAAAACCTAAAATTGGCTCTAGTTCCTTAAATAAGCCTCCAATCAACAAAATAAACGAAATCTGTGATCATTTTGAAGATTTTCTTTTCAAAACCTAAAATTGGCTCTAGTTCCTTAAATAAGCCTCCAATCAACAAAATAAACGAAATTTGTGATCATTTTGAAAATTTCCTTTTCAAAACCTAAATTGGCTCTAGTTCCTTAAATAAGCCTCCAATCAACAAAATAAACGAAATCTGTGATCATTTTGAAATTTTCTTTTCAAAACCTAAAATTGGCTCTAGTTCCTTAAATAAGCCTCCAATCAACAAAATAAATGAAATCTGTGATCATTTTGAAATTTTCCTTTTCAAAACCTAAAATTGGCTCTAGTTCCTTAAATAAGCCTCCAATCAACAAAATAAACGAAATTTGTGATCATTTTGAAAATTTCCTTTTCAAAACCTAAAATTGGCTCTAGTTCCTTAAATAAGCCTCCAATCAACAAAATAAACGAAATCTGTGATCATTTTGAAAATTTTCTTTTCAAAACCTAAAATTGGCTCTAGTTCCTTAAATAAGCCTCCAATCAACAAAATAAACGAAATCTGTGATCATTTTGAAAATTTCCTTTTCAAAACCTAAAATTGGCTCTAGTTCCTTAAATAAGCCTCCAATCAACAAAATAAACGAAATTTGTGATCATTTTGAAAATTTCTTTTCAAAACCTAAAATTGGCTCTAGTTCCTTAAATAAGCCTCCAATCAACAAAATAAACGAAATCTGTGATCATTTTGAAGATTTCTTTTCAAAACCTAAAATTGGCTTCTAGTTCCTTAAATAAGCCTCCAATCAACAAAATAAACGAAATTTGTGATCATTTTGAAAATTTCCTTTTCAAAACCTAAAATTGGCTCTAGTTCCTTAAATAAGCCTCCAATCAACAAAATAAACGAAATCTGTGATCATTTTGAAATTTTCTTTTCAAAACCTAAAATTGGCTCTAGTTCCTTAAATAAGCCTCCAATCAACAAAATAAACGAAATCTGTGATCATTTTGAAAATTTCTTTTCAAAACCTAAAATTGGCTCTAGTTCCTTAAATAAGCCTCCAATCAACAAAATAAATGAAATCTGTGATCATTTTGAAATTTTCTTTTCAAAACCTAAAATTGGCTCTAGTTCCTTAAATAAGCCTCCAATCAACAAAATAAACGAAATTTGTGATCATTTGAAAATTTCCTTTTCAAAACCTAAAATTGGCTCTAGTTCCTTAAATAAGCCTCCAATCAACAAAATAAACGAAATCTGTGATCATTTTGAAATTTTCCTTTTCAAAACCTAAAATTGGCTCTAGTTCCTTAAATAAGCCTCCAATCAACAAAATAAACGAAATCTGTGATCATTTTGAAATTTTCTTTTCAAAACCTAAAATTGGCTCTAGTTCCTTAAATAAGCCTCCAATCAACAAAATAAACGAAATTTGTGATCATTTTGAAAATTTCTTTTCAAAACCTAAAATTGGCTCTAGTTCCTTAAATAAGCCTCCAATCAACAAAATAAACGAAATCTGTGATCATTTTGAAATTTTCCTTTTCAAAACCTAAAATTGGCTCTAGTTCCTTAAATAAGCCTCCAATCAACAAAATAAACGAAATCTGTGATCATTTTGAAATTTCCTTTTCAAAACCTAAAATTGGCTCTAGTTCCTTAAATCCAATCAACAATAATCTGGATCATTTTGAAATTTTTTAAATTTTTAAAACCTAAAATTGGCTCTAGTTTTTAAATAAGACTTTTTAATCAAAAATTTTTTAAGAAATACTTTCTATTTTGAATTCCTTTGGCACCTTTTCTTTTCTCCATCCATTAAAGAAAACATAAAAATACTTGATCATGAGTTTTTTTTCTTTTCCTATCAATTGTATGTGTGTGTTTTTTATACTATGTGATTTTTTTCAACAAAATAAATGATGTGTGTTTTTGTATCTGTATAGATTAAATTTGCTAACGGAAGTCTAACACAAAAAAATCATTTGTTTTATAACAATAATCTCTCTTTCAACAAAATACAATGTATATATTTCTTTGATAGTTATCTTTGAAAACAAAATTTTACTTATTGTTAAAAAAATAACAACAAATACAATTGAATAAATTTATTAAACAAAATATAGAGATATAGAAAAAAAGGCTAATTAAAAGATATGTTGACATTTGGAAAGAAAATCTTATATAAATTGAAATCAAAAAAGGTCTCTTTTCATATTTCTTTTTTTAATTATAAAAAGATAATTGAATTTTTTTTAAAAGAAAAATATTTTTTAAAAAAATTTAAATATTCCGAAATAGAAATTTTGATTTTTCTTTTCAAAACCTAAAATTGTTCTCTAGTCTCCTTAATCAAAATCATTTTGAAATTTCTATAAACGACTAGATCTTAGTTCCTAATAAAAAATTCTATTTTTAAATTTTTCTAAAATTGGCTCTAGCCAAAATAAACGAAATCTGTGATCATTTTGACAATTTTCTTTTCAAAACCTAAAATTGGCTCTAGTTCCTTAAATAAGCCTCCAATCAACAAAATAAACGAAATCTGTGATCATTTTGAAATTTTCCTTTTCAAAACCTAAAATTGGCTCTAGTTCCTTAAATAAGCCTCCAATCAACAAAATAAACGAAATCTGTGATCATTTTGAAAATTTCCTTTTCAAAACCTAAAATTGGCTCTAGTTCCTTAAATAAGCCTCCAATCAACAAAATAAACGAAATCTGTGATCATTTTGAAAATTTTCTTTTCAAAACCTAAAATTGGCTCTAGTTCCTTAAATAAGCCTCCAATCAACAAATAAACGAAATCTGTGATCATTTTGAAATTTCCTTTTCAAAACCTAAAATTGGCTCTAGTTCCTTAAATAAGCCTCCAATCAACAAAATAAACGAAATCTGTGATCATTTTGAAAATTTCCTTTTCAAAACCTAAAATTGGCTCTAGTTCCTTAAATAAGCCTCCAATCAACAAAATAAACGAAATCTGTGATCATTTTGAAATTTTTCTTTTCAAAACCTAAAATTGGCTCTAGTTCCTTAAATAAGCCTCCAATCAACAAAATAAACGAAATCTGTGATCATTTTGAAATTTTCCTTTTCAAAACCTAAAATTGGCTCTAGTTCCTTAAATAAGCCTCCAATCAACAAAATAAACGAAATCTGTGATCATTTTGAAATTTCCTTTTCAAAACCTAAAATTGGCTCTAGTTCCTTAAATAAGCCTCCAATCAACAAAATAAACGAAATCTGTGATCATTTTGACATTTTTCTTTTCAAAACCTAAAATTGGCTCTAGTTCCTTAAATAAGCCTCCAATCAACAAAATAAACGAAATTTGTGATCATTTTGAAATTTTCTTTTCAAAACCTAAAATTGGCTCTAGTTCCTTAAATAAGCCTCCAATCAACAAAATAAACGAAATCTGTGATCATTTTGAAAATTTCTTTTCAAAACCTAAAATTGGCTCTAGTTCCTTAAATAAGCCTCCAATCAACAAAATAAACGAAATCTGTGATCATTTTGAAATTTTCTTTTCAAAACCTAAAATTGGCTCTAGTTCCTTAAATAAGCCTCCAATCAACAAAATAAACGAAATCTGTGATCATTTTGAAATTTTCCTTTTCAAAACCTAAAATTGGCTCTAGTTCCTTAAATAAGCCTCCAATCAACAAAATAAACGAAATCTGTGATCATTTTGAAAATTTTCCTTTTCAAAACCTAAAATTGGCTCTAGTTCCTTAAATAAGCCTCCAATCAACAAAATAAATGAAATCTGTGATCATTTTGAAATTTTCCTTTTCAAAACCTAAAATTGGCTCTAGTTCCTTAAATAAGCCTCCAATCAACAAAATAAACGAAATCTGTGATCATTTTGACATTTTTCTTTTCAAAACCTAAAATTGGCTCTAGTTCCTTAAATAAGCCTCCAATCAACAAAATAAACGAAATTTGTGATCATTTTGAAAATTTCCTTTTCAAAACCTAAAATTGGCTCTAGTTCCTTAAATAAGCCTCCAATCAACAAAATAAACGAAATCTGTGATCATTTTGAAATTTTCTTTTCAAAACCTAAAATTGGCTCTAGTTCCTTAAATAAGCCTCCAATCAACAAAATAAACGAAATCTGTGATCATTTTGAAAATTTTCCTTTTCAAAACCTAAAATTGGCTCTAGTTCCTTAAATAAGCCTCCAATCAACAAAATAAACGAAATCTGTGATCATTTTGAAATTTCCTTTTCAAAACCTAAAATTGGCTCTAGTTCCTTAAATAAGCCTCCAATCAACAAAATAAACGAAATCTGTGATCATTTTGAAAATTTCCTTTTCAAAACCTAAAATTGGCTCTAGTTCCTTAAATAAGCCTCCAATCAACAAAATAAACGAAATCTGTGATCATTTTGAAAATTTCCTTTTCAAAACCTAAAATTGGCTCTAGTTCCTTAAATAAGCCTCCAATCAACAAAATAAACGAAATCTGTGATCATTTTGAAATTTCCTTTTCAAAACCTAAAATTGGCTCTAGTTCCTTAAATAAGCCTCCAATCAACAAAATAAACGAAATCTGTGATCATTTTGAAAATTTCCTTTTCAAAACCTAAAATTGGCTCTAGTTCCTTAAATAAGCCTCCAATCAACAAAATAAACGAAATCTGTGATCATTTTGAAAATTTTCCTTTTCAAAACCTAAAATTGGCTCTAGTTCCTTAAATAAGCCTCCAATCAACAAAATAAACGAAATCTGTGATCATTTTGAAAATTTCCTTTTCAAAACCTAAAATTGGCTCTAGTTCCTTAAATAAGCCTCCAATCAACAAAATAAACGAAATCTGTGATCATTTTGAAATTTTCCTTTTCAAAACCTAAAATTGGCTCTAGTTCCTTAAATAAGCCTCCAATCAACAAAATAAACGAAATCTGTGATCATTTTGACATTTTTCTTTTCAAAACCTAAAATTGGCTCTAGTTCCTTAAATAAGCCTCCAATCAACAAAATAAACGAAATTTGTGATCATTTTGAAAATTTCCTTTTCAAAACCTAAAATTGGCTCTAGTTCCTTAAATAAGCCTCCAATCAACAAAATAAACGAAATCTGTGATCATTTTGAAAATTTCCTTTTCAAAACCTAAAATTGGCTCTAGTTCCTTAAATAAGCCTCCAATCAACAAAATAAACGAAATCTGTGATCATTTTGAAATTTTTCTTTTCAAAACCTAAAATTGGCTCTAGTTCCTTAAATAAGCCTCCAATCAACAAAATAAACGAAATCTGTGATCATTTTGAAATTTTCCTTTTCAAAACCTAAAATTGGCTCTAGTTCCTTAAATAAGCCTCCAATCAACAAAATAAACGAAATCTGTGATCATTTTGAAATTTCCTTTTCAAAACCTAAAATTGGCTCTAGTTCCTTAAATAAGCCTCCAATCAACAAAATAAACGAAATCTGTGATCATTTTGAAATTTTCCTTTTCAAAACCTAAAATTGGCTCTAGTTCCTTAAATAAGCCTCCAATCAACAAAATAAACGAAATCTGTGATCATTTTGACATTTTCTTTTCAAAACCTAAAATTGGCTCTAGTTCCTTAAATAAGCCTCCAATCAACAAAATAAACGAAATCTTGTGATCATTTTGAAAATTTCCTTTTCAAAACCTAAAATTGGCTCTAGTTCCTTAAATAAGCCTCCAATCAACAAAATAAACGAAATCTGTGATCATTTTGAAAATTTTCCTTTTCAAAACCTAAAATTGGCTCTAGTTCCTTAAATAAGCCTCCAATCAACAAAATAAACGAAATCTGTGATCATTTTGAAAATTTTCCTTTTCAAAACCTAAAATTGGCTCTAGTTCCTTAAATAAGCCTCCAATCAACAAAATAAACGAAATCTGTGATCATTTTGAAAATTTCCTTTTCAAAACCTAAAATTGGCTCTAGTTCCTTAAATAAGCCTCCAATCAACAAAATAAACGAAATCTGTGATCATTTTGAAAATTTTCTTTTCAAAACCTAAAATTGGCTCTAGTTCCTTAAATAAGCCTCCAATCAACAAAATAAACGAAATCTGTGATCATTTTGAAATTTTCTTTTCAAAACCTAAAATTGGCTCTAGTTCCTTAAATAAGCCTCCAATCAACAAAATAAACGAAATCTGTGATCATTTTGAAATTTTCTTTTCAAAACCTAAAATTGGCTCTAGTTCCTTAAATAAGCCTCCAATCAACAAAATAAACGAAATCTGTGATCATTTTGAAAATTTCCTTTTCAAAACCTAAAATTGGCTCTAGTTCCTTAAATAAGCCTCCAATCAACAAAATAAACGAAATCTGTGATCATTTTGAAAATTTTCTTTTCAAAACCTAAAATTGGCTCTAGTTCCTTAAATAAGCCTCCAATCAACAAAATAAACGAAATCTGTGATCATTTTGAAAATTTCCTTTTCAAAACCTAAAATTGGCTCTAGTTCCTTAAATAAGCCTCCAATCAACAAAATAAACGAAATCTGTGATCATTTTGAAATTTTCTTTTCAAAACCTAAAATTGGCTCTAGTTCCTTAAATAAGCCTCCAATCAACAAAATAAACGAAATCTGTGATCATTTTGAAATTTTCTTTTCAAAACCTAAAATTGGCTCTAGTTCCTTAAATAAGCCTCCAATCAACAAAATAAACGAAATCTGTGATCATTTTGAAAATTTCCTTTTCAAAACCTAAAATTGGCTCTAGTTCCTTAAATAAGCCTCCAATCAACAAAATAAACGAAATCTGTGATCATTTTGAAAATTTCCTTTTCAAAACCTAAAATTGGCTCTAGTTCCTTAAATAAGCCTCCAATCAACAAAATAAACGAAATCTGTGATCATTTTGAAAATTTTCTTTTCAAAACCTAAAATTGGCTCTAGTTCCTTAAATAAGCCTCCAATCAACAAAATAAACGAAATCTGTGATCATTTTGAAATTTTCCTTTTCAAAACCTAAAATTGGCTCTAGTTCCTTAAATAAGCCTCCAATCAACAAAATAAACGAAATCTGTGATCATTTTGAAAATTTCCTTTTCAAAACCTAAAATTGGCTCTAGTTCCTTAAATAAGCCTCCAATCAACAAAATAAACGAAATCTGTGATCATTTTGAAATTTTCTTTTCAAAACCTAAAATTGGCTCTAGTTCCTTAAATAAGCCTCCAATCAACAAAATAAACGAAATCTGTGATCATTTTGAAATTTTCTTTTCAAAACCTAAAATTGGCTCTAGTTCCTTAAATAAGCCTCCAATCAACAAAATAAACGAAATCTGTGATCATTTTGAAATTTTCTTTTCAAAACCTAAAATTGGCTCTAGTTCCTTAATAAGCCTCCAATCAACAAAATAAACGAAATCTGTGATCATTTTGAAATTTCCTTTTCAAAACCTAAAATTGGCTCTAGTTCCTTAAATAAGCCTCCAATCAACAAAATAAACGAAATCTGTGATCATTTTGACATTTTTCTTTTCAAAACCTAAAATTGGCTCTAGTTCCTTAAATAAGCCTCCAATCAACAAAATAAACGAAATCTGTGATCATTTTGAAATTTTCCTTTTCAAAACCTAAAATTGGCTCTAGTTCCTTAAATAAGCCTCCAATCAACAAAATAAACGAAATCTGTGATCATTTTGAAAATTTCCTTTTCAAAACCTAAAATTGGCTCTAGTTCCTTAAATAAGCCTCCAATCAACAAAATAAACGAAATCTGTGATCATTTTGACATTTTTCTTTTCAAAACCTAAAATTGGCTCTAGTTCCTTAAATAAGCCTCCAATCAACAAAATAAACGAAATCTGTGATCATTTTGAAAATTTCCTTTTCAAAACCTAAAATTGGCTCTAGTTCCTTAAATAAGCCTCCAATCAACAAAATAAACGAAATCTGTGATCATTTTGAAATTTTCTTTTCAAAACCTAAAATTGGCTCTAGTTCCTTAAATAAGCCTCCAATCAACAAAATAAACGAAATTTGTGATCATTTTGAAAATTTCCTTTTCAAAACCTAAAATTGGCTCTAGTTCCTTAAATAAGCCTCCAATCAACAAAATAAACGAAATCTGTGATCATTTTGACATTTTCTTTTCAAAACCTAAAATTGGCTCTAGTTCCTTAAATAAGCCTCCAATCAACAAAATAAACGAAATTGTGATCATTTTGAAAATTTCCTTTTCAAACCTAAAATTGGCTCTAGTTCCTTAAATAAGCCTCCAATCAACAAAATAAACGAAATCTGTGATCATTTTGAAAATTTCCTTTTCAAAACCTAAAATTGGCCTCTAGTTCCTTAAATAAGCCTCCAATCAACAAAATAAACGAAATTTGTGATCATTTTGAAATTTCTTTTCAAAACCTAAAATTGGCTCTAGTTCCTTAAATAAGCCTCCAATCAACAAAATAAACGAAATCTGTGATCATTTTGACATTTTTCTTTTCAAAACCTAAAATTGGCTCTAGTTCCTTAAATAAGCCTCCAATCAACAAAATAAACGAAATTCTGTGATCATTTTGACAGTTTTCTTTCAAAAACCTAAAATTGGCTCTAGTTCCTTAATAAGCCTCCAATCAACAAAGTAACGAAATCTGTGATCATTTGACATTTTTCTTTTCAAAACCTAAAATTGGGCTCTAGTTCCTTAAATAAGCCTCCAATCAACAAAATAAACGAAATCTGTGATCATTTTGACATTTTCCTTTTCAAAACCTAAAACTTGGCTTATTCCTTAAATAAGCCTCCAATCACAAAATAAACGAAATTGTGATCATTTTTGAAGATTTCTTTTCAAAACCTAAAATTGGCTCTAGTTCCTTAAATAAGCCTCCAATCAACAAAATAAACGAAATCTGTGATCATTTTGACATTTTTCTTTTCAAAACCTAAAATTGGCTCTAGTTCCTTAATAAGCCTCCAATCAACAAAATAAACGAAATCTGTGATCATTTTGACATTTTTCTTTTCAAAACCTTAAAATTGGCTCTAGTTCCTTAAATAAGCCTCCAATCAACAAAATAAACGAAATCTGTGATCATTTTGAAATTTTCTTTTCAAAACCTAAAATTGGCTCTAGTTCCTTAAATAAGCCTCCAATCAACAAAATAAACGAAATCTGTGATCATTTTGAAATTTTCTTTTCAAAACCTAAAATTGGCTCTAGTTCCTTAAATAAGCCTCCAATCAACAAAATAAACGAAATCTGTGATCATTTTGACATTTTCTTTTCAAAACCTAAAATTGGCTCTAGTTCCTTAAATAAGCCTCCAATCAACAAAATAAATGAAATCTGTGATCATTTTGAAAATTTCTTTTCAAAACCTAAAATTGGCTCTAGTTCCTTAAATAAGCCTCCAATCAACAAAATAAACGAAATCTGTGATCATTTTGACAATTTTCCTTTTCAAAACCTAAAATTGGCTCTAGTTCCTTAAATAAGCCTCCAATCAACAAAATAAACGAAATCTGTGATCATTTTGAAAATTTCCTTTTCAAAACCTAAAATTGGCTCTAGTTCCTTTAATAAGCTCCAATCAACAAAATAAACGAAATCTGTGATCATTTTGAAATTTCCTTTTCAAAACCTAAAATTGGCTCTAGTTCCTTAAATAAGCCTCCAATCAACAAAATAAACGAAATCTGTGATCATTTTGACAATTTTTCTTTTCAAAACCTAAAATTGGCTCTAGTTCCTTAAATAAGCCTCCAATCAACAAAATAAACGAAATCTGTGATCATTTTGACATTTTCTTTTCAAAACCTAAAATTGGCTCTAGTTCCTTAATAAGCCTCCAATCAACAAAATAAAGTGAAATCTGTGATCATTTTGAAAGATTTTCTTTTCAAAACCTAAAATTGGCTCCAGTTCCTTAAATAAGCCTCCAATCAACAAAATAAACGAAATTTGTGATCATTTTGAAATTTTCTTTTCAAAACCTAAAATTGGCTCTAGTTCCTTAAATAAGCCTCCAATCAACAAAATAAACGAAATCTGTGATCATT